>ML784499.1:442956-480259 GCA_009831015.1 Picea engelmannii
AAAGAGAATGGTCGGGGGGGTCCAAAAATTATTGTCATCCATCCATCCACGTGCCCGCTACTGGACTGTAGAAATGAGCACTTCCTTTAATGAACTTTCCAGACCCCCCCCACCATTAAAGGAAGAATGGTTGGGGGGGTCCATAATTATATCTCAGCCGTAGATATGGGTGCCAACACCTCAGTCGTTTAGATGCACATTCTTGTTACTCACCATTCTGGAACCCACCCCTCGACCGTTAAAGGAAGAACGGTCGAGGGGGTCCAGAAAGACTTGTTGACCGTAGATCTAAGCATCGGTGTCTCAGTCTTTCATCTGTGCGCTTGCTTTAATCTGCCAGTGTTGGCATCAGAAGTCACTCCTAGATTGCAGCAGGAGTAAGCCTGAAGCCCATTAGTTTATGTCACAATTTGTTGATAAAGGGTGATGAATGGAATTAAACTCAGAACAATATCATTCTAACTCAGAAACTGGGCCAAACATGCACAAGCAGATGAGGTCTTGGTTCAATTTTAGGCAGTAAGTTGTAATAAGGGTGAGTAGGAGGAAGACTTCTGTGAGGAAATGTGAAGGGCTTCTTTGGGCATTGAGCTTCCAACAGCCTGTAGAAGAAAACTTTGAACACAAGAACTTCTTATATTCAAAAGAAGCAACACTAAAAGAACATAACAAAGCTATAATAAATCCATTATGATAACACAGTCACGACGATTCATATGAATCATTCAATCATGAACCCTTTCAATTTGAGATCGAAACAAGATGAAAAAGAGAGTTTCCTTACATTAAACAAGAAAATTTTATATACATATACATAGCTAGGAAAACCAGTGCTTCATTAAAAAATTACAGTCGGGAGCTCTGCTCTACCATCCATCCTTACAAAAATACAAAAAATGAGTATATATACTCAGGGAAATTTGCCACCTTCACAGCAGGAAGATAGCTGAGACATTAAAGTCCAAATTAGTGTGTGCAAGCTCCTCATTCAAACATGGACAGAACTCCTTTGTCAGACACCATCTTAACTCAGCATGGCTCTTACAGGGGGACCTACATACAAGGGTACTATGCGATGATTTCTCCAGGCCTTTTCCACACCCTCCATTTATGAGTTGAGTTGAGGTCTCACCACCTACTCAATATTCATTAACTGCTTCTTCCATGGTGGGTGGACAAGACTGAAACACAAAAAGAGACCCTTTGTTCTTTGAAGTTTCGGTAGTCAAAATGCTGAAATGGCTCTCGGGCATTTTTTGTATTTCGCGTTTTAGGGTTTCAAAATGCAGTGGGAGAGAAACCCCTTTGTCCTTTGAAGTCTCGGTAGCTGAAATGTTGAAATGGCTCTTGGTCGTTTTTCGTGTTTCGCATTTTGGGGTTTCGAAATGCAGTGGGAGAGCAACCCCTTTATCCTTTGAAGTCTCTGTAGCCGAAATTTCGAAATGGTTCCTGGGCACTTTTCACATTTCACATTTCGGGGTTTCAAAATGCAGTGGAAGAGAGAAACCCTTTTTCCTTTGAAGTCCCAGTAGCCAAAATGTCAAAATGGCTTCTAGGTGCTTTTCGCATTTCACGTTTCGGGGTTTCGAAATGTAGTGGAAGAGAGCAACCATTTGTCCTTTGAAGTCCCGATAGCTGAAATGTCGAAATGGCTCTTGGGAATTTTTCACGTTTCGCATTTCAGGGTTTTGAAATGCAGTGGGAGAGAAACCTCTTGTCCTTTGAATTCCCGGTAGCCGAAATGCCGAAATGGCTCCTGGGTGCTTTTCGCATTTCGTGTTTCAGGGTTTCGAAATGCAATGGAAGAGAGCAACCCTTTGTGCTTTGAAGTCCTGGTAGCTGAAATGCCGAAGTGGCTCATCATTTTGTGATTTTGGCCATAAGAGATGAGCTCATGTGCCAGACCTCATGCAACTCTGTGACTCAAACTTACCCAATGACTATCGATCTTCTCCATTTGTAGATCCCCACCATTGAAAACAAAATGCCCACTCGCTTGATTTTAAGCCCGAAATGGACTTCTTCAGTATGTTGTGCTCGACACTCATGAATTGCAAGAATTGATGCTAACATTATGCTCCATGGGGGATAGAGTCATCCCTGCGATGCTCTAAGAACTCCTTTTGCAGTTCCAGTTGCCTTCTTTTGGGCTATGGAGTCATTTATTAAGCCGAAAATAAAAATAAAAGCAATAAAGACAATATTTACAAAAACAAAGGAGTCATTTAAGGCTCAAACAAAACATTTCTTTAGGAAATTCCCATTTACTGGGCTGTGTTGGCAGCCCAACATATTTTTAACTTCTTATATCAATTAAGTGATCTATGTAGCTGCCTAACTAGGGGTCATACTTTTTCTGTTCTTCATAAGATTTTTTTCGAAATGACAATTGTAAGTTGTCACTTTTCCCTATTTTTTTTTCATGGTTTGTCATGACTGAAAGTATGAAAATGAAGCATGAAAACTTGCGACTGTGTTCTCATTTTGTTTGAAAATTTATTAAAGGAAAATTGTTTCTATAGTTTATTAATGAAACCTTGTTCCTTATCATGAAGAACTATTCTCTTTGTTTTGATTCCTTGAATGCCAAGCATGCTTAGGGATTGTTAGTTATATCAACAAAGGACCTCTTTGATTTGAGCATTGGTATGTTTTTTTTTTGTTGTTTGATTCTTGGTTATATGTTTCCTCATTACTAGGTTTTGATTTTCAATTTTCAACCTCCCAAACCATATGATCGAACCTACTATGTCAAGCACTTATTTCCTTTTTAATGCTCTGGTCCTAGCTTGTACTTTATGAAAGGTGGAAATACGATTTGCAGTCATCCATCATTTCCAAGATTGGTCTTGGGATTTGCAAACTCTCTTTGCATGCATCTCAATTAACACCCATCTTATCATTATGAGTTTTCTGCTCATACGTCGTTCGCTGTTGGTGTTTCTCAGGCTCAGGGTATGGCTTTGGTCTGTTCTCACAAATCCTCCCTACGTGCTATGCCTGATTGAATTTCCATTGATTCAACATGGATCCTGTCATTAGAGTCAAACCTAATGGCACTTAAACTTTGATCTCATATGATGACACCAGAGAAGATATGGAGAGTAATGGTTGGCTCGTTTTCCTTAAATTTCAGGGTTTCAATTTACAAACTGCCGAGGAATTCACTTTCTCCTTCAATGGGTGTAGAGCTAAGGTGGGTGATGTCCAACTTGAGGTTACATAGAATTTATTGAGTCAAGCTACAGGACTCCCTGCAAGCGGTCAAAGGTGGTTCAAAAATGCAAGGGTGGAAGAAGTTCCTTGGAGTCTTTTATTTACATCTCAGAAGATAAAAGGATGTGACAAAGGTATGCCCATCTCTTTACTAAAAGTTCGCTAGCATGGTCTGCTTGTTGTGTTAAAACAGTTTGTCACCTATGAAGGACATTTTGGTCTTGTGTTTCTTTATCATTTGCATCTGCTCATGATTTTTATGGGGTTTCCCTTGAACATGCTGTATTATTTATTGAGGAGCCTTTATAAAATGGGCAAAAGGTATAGAAATAAATGATCAGACTCAAGCCTCTTCCATCATGGATTAATAAAAATCTTTCTTATGCATCAATTAGAATTGCAGAATGATAATTGGGACTCATTTTTAATCATAAATGGTTTCTCTAATCCCAATGTTGAAGAGATCGACAAGTCTGTAATTGAAGAAACCCTAATCTACCCTACAACGCCCCTCTCACCTACCCAGGCCTGTGTCTCAGCCTCCTACAACAAACCCTTACTCGATCCAAAGGTTATTGAGTAGACCCATGGGCAAGCTACACATCTTAATGACTCTATTAAAAATTTAAAGAAATATATATTCAAGATATCTAAAAGCAATGTTGATATAAATTTTAAGAACACGAGAGCTGGGAGGCTGATTTTGAGGAGGCTTCATAACAAGTCGAACCCTCATGCAAGCTCGATCAACATGATCGAGGTCCATGAGAGTTCAGACTCATAAATCGATATGTTCCTCACTAAAGAAGACCCTCTTTCATTCGATCCACACCTCGATCGAGCCTACAACTTTGTGGACAATTTACCTCCTTGTCTGAAACATAATGCATAGTTTCCTGCTATTAAATTGGGTAATGAATCTACTGTCCATGTGGAATATGATCCAGTTCACAATCATGTTTGTTCCCAAGAGACCGTCGCTTAGTTGAAGTGTGAAGTTTGTCATTTCTAGATCGATAAATACTACACTGATGTACCCATCCTATAGTCACAGGTTAAGGCTCTCACTGATAAGATTGATGCCTTAACTAATAAAAACCATAGGCTCAAGTCTCTCTTTCAAGGAAAAGAGAAACATATCAAGACTATAGGGAATGTAATATTTAATAATGTTGAGGCTGCAACAACCATAGTAAATTCCAAGATTGTCTGATACGATTTGATCTTACAGTTTGAGGTATGATCCTTTTATCTTAAAATAGGATTATTTGTTAAAACTAGATTGCTTTGTTCTTTCAATAAATTGGATTTCATTTACTAGAATAACTAGCTACAGAATCACAAGATTCTGTAGCCAGTTATGTTAATTCAAAATTTGCAAATTAATGGTTGAATATGTATCTAAATATTTCTATTTTTCCTTTTAATTTTAGGATATTCAGGAGTTCATGGTTACCAATTGATCTGAGGCATCTTTGAGACTTGTTAGTCATATATTTGATACATTTTGTATGAATGGAAATAAACTTTTGTTAGCTTTAGAGGATTTTGTATGATTTGGGTGGTTGTATCCCCCTTTTATTTTTGTAATCAATATCTGATCTCAAAAGAGGAAACAATTACCTTTCTGAAGGATTTATAAATCCATTATTTTTGTAATTACGACATCTTGGTCTGGGGCTAGTTGTGAACAAGCTTATACTCAAATTTGGACATAAAATATGTTTACATTTCTGCCTTAGCTATTTGTAAATGTGGTTGTTGTCTATAATTTGTTTATCTTGATCATTTGATGACTGCCAATAGCTTTCATCTTCGTAGATTATTATGTCATCAAGATAGTTATTGTTTCACAATTCATGATTTTATGCTTCGGTTATATGAAAATAGTGAATGATCATTCAATTCATATTATAAGGTTTACCTTAAACATGTTGACTGATTAAATGCAAGCTGTAACTGTCGGATTTATCTTATGCATTATTACTTGCAGTCTATTATATCATAGTTATTATTTTGTGTCCTATCGTTTTATCAATTAAATACACCAATCAATGTACAGTTTGGCATTTATTCCAAATAGTGTGAAGATGCACAGTAGATTTATCTCATGGATGGATTGATGTATGATTTATACAAATAGTTGGATGCATACTCTTCAAGTGACTAATAGGTTAGTATGTTCCTTTTTATTTTCTTATTTATTATAGAAAGTCTTATATGTAGTATAATTTTCACTGTCTACATTTTTCTGTTTAAATATTAGTTTGATATTTGATTTTACAAATGCATATAGATTAAAAACAAACAAAAAAGAAATAGTAACTTTTTATTTCTTTATCTACTTTCATCAAAAGAACCATTTTTACATTTGTTTTTTTAAGAGTTCAGATTAAAACTCATAATTTTTATATCTTGTATATATAAATTAGATAAACAGACCTATCATATAAATATTATTTAAATAAGTTGTATATATCTATATATATATATATATATATATATATATATATGTACATATATATATTAGTAATTAGTAATTATTGAGTTATTTTGTTTCTTTTTTCAGATTTATTTCTTTCTTTTAGGATTTTAGATTGACCAACAGAGTCATTAAACCCATCAGAGTGAGTCAATCCAAATGGCTTGGGTTAATTAGACAACCTCGGACCAGACTCGCTCTTCCAGTTGACGAGAATTCATTTTTGCCTGTCACCAAATGGTGCTAGAAGGAGGGCCTGAACACTATTGATGGCACATGGAGGTCGCAAGACTCCTCCCCCACCTACCCGCTCACCTATAGTAACAAGGAGTCATTCTGATGACAACATTTCCTCTCAAACAACAACCACATCAAACGAAAATCCACAGATTACTGTTGAACCAGTAACACCAAACACCCCAGGGGATGACATATAAGAAATTGTTCGTCAATCCCTCCTAAGGACACATAGTTCTTTGGCCTGTATCATACAACCAGGTCGACCATTGAATCAACCATTAGACTTATCTGATATTAGGGAACAACTTGAAGGCACTAGTCTTACCCTAAATCCTATGGATCCAGATCACATCCTTACTCCTGTAGCAGGAGGATCTGGTATTCCACCATCACCACCTCCTTTATCTCCTTCTTCAGGAGAAGGGTCATCCAATGAAGGTAGTTCTTCATCTCATCCTTCGACACCACCCACACCTATGGAAAATTCAAGCAATCCCGCTGGGCCTTGGCTCGATCAAGATACAGTGGCCATACCTGGGCCCCAACATCCTTTGCCTAAACATCCAGAGAAATGGCTCCCTAAATTTGATCCAGATTCCAAGTAGATCGTTGAAGATCATATTAAAATATTCATGCTAGCCATTAGGCTTCGTAGTGTAGAACATGAAGACGTAGCATGTAGAATTTTTCCATATACATTTGAGGGAAATGCCTCTACCTAGTACTTTGCCCAACAACCCCACACCATTGTATCTTGGAATAGATTTGAATCTTGTTTCCTTGAGAAATTTGGAGACGACAAATCTCCTGAAGTCTTAAGCATGGAACTCTCTAGTTTAAAGATGAATCCCAAGGAAAAAATAAAAGACTTTATTCAAAGGTTTCTAACATTAAAGAATTGAATCCCCATGGATTCAATGTCTGCTGAAAATATTATCGTCGCATACTACACAAAATCCCTACACCAAAACATAGCAATCTGGGTAAAAAGGTCTAAGAAAGCAAAATTATTAGAATCCTTCAAGGAGGTGAGTCAAATCGAGAAATATAATCACAGCCTAAAGGACAATATCTGTAACGAGGCAGAGACTACCTCATCCTCCAAGAAGAAAATAGAAATTCTTTGTAGACTGCCCCAAACAAAAACTCAATCAGACGGTTCAGATCTAGAAATTTTACATAAGGTCATTTAGAAGTTGTCAAATCAGGTTATAGATTTGAGAAGATCAACTGAAGAAGATTCTTCAAGCAAAGGGCCTTACAAACCCCCTTTCAGAAATCCTTTTCCGACAAACTGACCTAACTCAAATTCTGAAGGCCTAAATCTAGAAAGCTTACAGTTTGTTATCCAGACAATTCTAGAAGCACATGATAACTTGATTCCTCTCAAGATTCCTAAAGATGTGGTTGAACAAGAAATAGTGTAAGAGGACGAATACTCTCCCAACATTTTAAGGCATTTTGCGGATATCATATTTCAAGATAATTTCAAAACAGTGCATCCTTACAATACCAGAAGTAAAACAACGAATAAATCTTCTTCTGAAATTGGAACTAATGCACCTCAAAAATAGTCTAAACCAATTGAAACTAAACATAATTTAGCAACTCCAAGTTTAGAGTATGATTTGATTGAGGATCTCAAAAAACTTAGAGCTAATATTTCTATTTACGAATTATTGAAATTTCCTTTTCTTCTGCAAAAGATGCTGCATAATATTGCATAAAACAACAAAAACAACAATCTGAATAGCAAAAAAATTGCGGAAAACAACCCCAAAACACATCAAAAGGTCTCCGTTAAAACAATGCTATAGTCCTCTGATAAAAGAGACCTTGCTATAAAAAGTGTAACAAATGTAGATAAACTAGTTTCAGGGGCTGCGACTAAAAAAAAACAAACTTCTGTTGTTAATACTTGTAGAAATGTCCCACCCTTTTTGTTGACTTTTGAAATTTTCAATAGGAATTTACATAATTGTATGGTAGATTCAGGTGCATCGTCAAACATAATTCCTTGGTCTGTCTGTCAAAAAATCAATGATGAAGTTCAACCTTCAAGTCTGGAAATTATTCAGCCAGATCGGACTAGTGTTAAAGTAATAGGTGAATTAAAAAATGTACTTATCAGATTATCATCTAATCCTAAAGTACATCAGATTATTGATATTATTGTCATTGATATCCCCGAAGTATATGGCTTATTTTTAAGTAGAGATTGGTTCGAACAACTACATGGTTATTTTGCGATAGATTGGTATCACTTGTGGCTTCCTAAGAATGGAAAGCCTAACAGAATCAAGGTCAATCGTGAGCATTATCTTAAGTTTATGGTAACTGATTTAAATGATCCTAATGAACCATTCACTGCTTCCGCCAATTCACCTGAAATACAGGGGATGAACACTTTTTTCGACAATTTCATGGCTGAAAATTCTACCATTCTGACTCGGAATAGCAGTCTGGAATTATGACATGCACACAGTCAACAACCCTCTCTTAGTGATCACATGCACCTAACAAAAATCAGATCTAGTCTCTTTACTTCGATGGATTTAAATCTAAGGAAGGAGTCGGTGCAGGATGTGTTCTCATTGATCCAGCAGGTAACAAAACTTTGATCGCTTGCTAGTTAGAATTTGAATGCACAAACAATACAGATGAATACGAGGCACTCCTGCAAGGTCTTAGAAAAGCACTAGATTTTAGGATTCAAAATTTAACAGTCTTTGGTGATTCAAAAATTTTGGTTAGACAGGTAAAATATTCTATTCACTGTTTATCTCCACACCTAAAAAGCTATCAAACTAAGGTATGTAATTTAATGAACAAATTTTCTGCATTTAACATTAATTCTATTCCGATATTGAATAATTATGAGGCTAATTTGTTAGCTAATGTCACCTCTAAACTTTTTCCCACAGAAGGCCTTTCTCCAAATGTGTTTTTTGTCAAGTTGTTGTTCAGACCATCCATCCTAGACAACATCACTAATTGGAGAGTTTTCGATGATGATCAACAGATCATCAGTTTTCTGCACATGGAAGATACCTTCCAAGGTGCAGTTATCAACAAAGGTACCCACGACGAAGACCTTCACAATTTTATGGTAATACCGGACCTAATATCCTCGGAGTCAACATTAGATTTGGTAAATTCTATCCCAAAATCTGTGGTAAGATTAGAAAGAATTTATGATTTGCACGATAAATTCAGAAAATTAGTGAATTGTAAAATAAATAGTTCTTCCTTAACACATGAAAAAGTAAATTTAGGAACTAAAGATAACCCACAGTGCATCAATTTGGGGATGGGATGTTCTGAGCAAGAAAAGTCAACATTTATTAAGTTGTTTAAGGAATTTAAGGATGTCTTTGCTTGGACATATGATGATCTAAAAACCTTTGATCCTAACATCATACAACACATTATTCCCATGAAACCCTAGACCCAACCTTTTCAAGAGAAGTTAAGAAAGATGCACCCAAAACTTGAACCAATGGTCAAGAAAGAATTAAACAAACTTTTGAATGCTAAAATAATTTTCCCGGTAAGACATACACAGTGGGTCTCTAATCGTGTCCCTGTAAGGAAGAAAAGCGGTGAAATCTAACTATGTGTCGATTTCCAAAATTTAAATCAAGCTTCTGATAAAGACAACTACCTTGATCCTCCCATGGAATAGATCCTCCAACAAGTATCCGGTTCTGAAATATTATCACTATTGGATGGTTTTTCAGGGTATAACCAAGTCCTTATGTCTCCTCCAAACCAGCTGAAGACCACTTTTCGTACTCCATGGGGTACCTATGCTTATAGAAAGATGCCATTTGGGCTTATAAATGTCGGTTCCTCCTTTCAGAGAGCGATGGATATTACTTTCCATGGTCTAATCAATCAATCAATCTGTAGTAGTATATATATATGATGTCATTGTCTTCTCAAAGAATAAAGGAGATCATTTAGCTCATCTAAGATTTATTCTACAGTGATGTCGTAAGTACGACATCTCTTTAAATCCTAAAAAATATGTCTTTGCAGTGGAACAAGGTAAATTCCTCGGTTTCATTATATCAAATGAAGGGATGATCATTGACCCTGAAAGGACCCAAGTCATTTCAAAACTCCCCCCCCCCTTCTTCCAAAAATTCTATGCAATCTTTTTTAGGTCAGATAAATTTTGTTAGAAGGTTCATCCCCAACTTTTCAGAAATGGTCAGGCCATTAAAAAACTTAATAAAAAAGGATGTACAATACCATTGGGGACCTCTAGAAAGTCAAGCTTTTGACTCAATAAAAAAGGCCATAGTAGAAGCTCCCTCCCTAATGAGCCCTAACTTTTCGCGAGATTTCACTCTCTACACGTTTGCCTCTGATCGGTCTTATGCCACTGTGCTAACCCAAAAGAATGTTGAAAAAAACGAAGTTCCTATTGCCTTTACGAGCTCAACCTTTAGGGAGAAGAACTTAATTACCTAGTTGTAGATCAGTAGGCTTATGTTGTTTTTAAGGCAGTAAAACACTTTCGATCTTATCTATTGAAATGTAGGACGAAAATCATTGTCCCTTACCCTGCTGTCAGAAATTTGTTAGTACAAAAAGAATTGGGTGAAAAAAGGGAAAATTGGGTCACGTCCTTACAAGAATATCACATTGAAATCACTCCAGCACAAATTGTTAGAGGCCAAGGTTTATGTAAATTGGTCACTGATTCAGCTATAGAACAACATAATAAAAATGATATGATAATTCAAGATCAGCCCAATCAAAATCAAATCTGTTGTGCACAAAATCTTACTAGTCCTTGGTATGATAACATCAAATTTTTTCTAATTCACGGATCAACTCCCCATCACCTTGACCCAAAAAAGAGGAGAGAGTTAAGATTAAAATCTTCTTCTTTTTAGCTGGTAAATGGCATATTGTTTCGCCAAAATTTCGATGGAATACTTATGCGTTATCTAGAAAAAGATGAAGGAGATAAAGTCTTATTAGAATTACATGAAGGGAAAGTTGGTGGGAATTTCAGTGGAGACACCACTGCCCACAAAGTATTAAGGGAAGGATATTACTGGCCCACTCTTTTCAAAGATTCCTATGCATTATGCCGCAAATGTGTAATCTGTCAAAAGGCTTCTGGACGAGTACAGAAGTCAACATTCCCACTGCAATTTGTCTCGGTAGACTCCCCTTTTCAGCAATGGCGCCTTGACATTATAGGTCCAATCAACCCCACCTCCACACAGTAGCATAAATACATCATAACAACGACAAATTATTTCACCAGATGGTCTGAGGTTGCACCATTAAAAGTGGTAAACACCATCCAGGTAATATCTTTCTTGAATTAAAATATTATCACTCGTTTCGGTATTCCTAAATGCCTAGTGTTCGATAATGCTTCCTATTTTTCGTCTCTCAAAATGAGTTTCTTTGCTCTAGAAAAAGGAATAAAATTAAAGTATTATGCTAGCTATTACCCCCAAGGCAATGGTTTGGCAGAATCGGCTAATTAAAAACTAATCAATATCATCAAGAGAACAGTCTCTGAAAACCATAAAAACTGGCATAATGCATTATTTAATGCAATCTGGGCTAATAGGGTAACTCCTAAAATTGTTGTTGGTAATTCCCCCTTTTTTCTCCTTTATGGTAGTGTTGTTGGGGAAAATCACCCTACGAACTAGAAAATAGAGTTCAGACTTTGCATGCAGATATAACCGAAGAGAAACTACTTTTCTACCTTCATCACTAGATTTAAATCCCCTTTTCTTAGTAAATGCATGGAAATATCAACCTACCTCATTCCCAGCGTTTGATGTCAATCCTCCATTGTACTCGATTACTTGTTCGCAATACTCCTTCCAAAGATGACCTGCATCCAAGACAAGAAAGAACTATGCATGCATACTACTTATATACTAATGGGTTAGAAATCCAAACGTATACTAATCAAACTGTAAAAAGTTCATGAATTGGGATGGAAAAAGAATTTTCTTTATTACTTTGAATGAGTCAACTTACAAAATTCGAGACTAGCCACTGCTCCTCAAACCTGATCCTGGGCTCCTCTTCTTGTCTCCTCTAGCTACTTTGCTTTGAATATCCTTTGACATAAGGAAAGGCTAAAGGGTTGGGACAATGGGAATACGTAAATGGGTAGAGTTTCTTTGCTATATTTTTCCTCCTTTCAAATGGGACCCCTACCCCTTCTTTTATAGGCTAGAAGGAGCTAGGTATTTGGAATAACCCTCGACCATGCATTTCCATTAGTTTTAGTTAAATCACCCATAGCTTTTTTGTTCTATCGACAAATTTCCTTTTTTCATGCTTTTGTCGGTCCACGTGGGCTGTTTTGGGTCAGCCAATGTGTACACGTGTGCAGTAATGGATTAGGGCATGTGGGCCTTTATACAAGAGGATTTTCAAAGAGTTGTTCAGCAGTGCTTTGGAAAAGAAGGGATATGAGTTGGCTTGATGCCAGGTAAGCATGTGTTGTGCAATTTAGGGTTATAATAGATGCCCCCTAATGTGTGAGGTTAGAAGAGCATCTGATGGCCGAAATACATTACCAATATTTACTGATGTGATAAACGATTGAGCCCAAGGAACAGGAACCGGGAGGTGTCATCTGCAAAATAACAAATGTCTCACTGAGGCGAGCATACCCATGCTCAAGATAAAATAAAACCATGGCTACCAATCAAATACACTGTAGATCCATGTCAAAAAACTATAATGAGTAACCATGAACAATACACAGTGGAGCTACATCTCGAAATCAGAAAGATATACATATAGAGTATCCATCTTCTAGAAGTTGATTCAACCTGATGGCTGGAGATGAGATCCTCAGAGCTCAAGAAACAACTTCAAAATCTTCAAAACTTGGGTAGGAGTGTAGTACGATTGCACTACCCGAGGTCTTCGACGGCTCGTCGGTCATGGACTTGATAATCTTGATGATCAAGATGAAGGCTTCAGTGATTTTGAACAAGGACTTGATTGGATGTTCAGGATGGTCGGGTATGAGAACAAAATAAATATTGCAGAGGGGCCGACTCAAGCTTGGTGACAAAATTCCCTTGGATAATAGCATGACAAATGATGAGACTCGGGCAACATGTATGTTAATCATAAGTCTATGAAGTAGGAGGCAACGCAAACTCTCCATATGTTTGGAAGGATAACCAAATGGTGGAGGACACAACTCTATATAGCGAGAAAAAGATTCCTAAGGTTGTACTACATCCCATAGTCTGATGAACAAACAGATAGATGTGCCTTATCCAAGGGTGACTCATTATGTTACCAATAAAGAAAATACTTTTCCCTTCCTCTTTTTGGGGTATATTTGTTTTTTTTGTTCTTTTCAATAATTTGTGGAAAAAGAATAAAGGAATATTACGTTACAAGGGAGGAACGAGTGTTGCAAACATACAAGATCAAGGCACAAGGACAAGACTAATGTTCTAGTAGAATGATACTCGGGAAAAATCCTCCAGGGGCCAAAGGTGTTAAGACATAGAAGCAAACTGTTACAAGGCTGGCGTATAAGGTATGCAAACGCAGTTAACAAAACACACAATGGTAACGTCCTTCGATGTAAGTTTAACGAGCCCAAAGAAGGTAAGCTCGATGGTTTTTCATATTTAGAGAGTCTGAAAAAACATAAAAGGAGACTCCATTGGGGTACCTTTTTCGAAGGTAGTCTATTCAATTCGAAAAATGGGTAAACTAGCACTGACAAGACGTCCATTCAAAACAATTTTAACGAGTGTGATAAAGACAAGGTCACTCGACTATTTTTTCATTTTTAAGGAGTCTGAAAAAAGCTTAACTATGGACTCCATCAGGAATATTCTTCTGGACCAATTTAACGAGTGTGAAAGAATAAGGTCAGTCAACGATCTTTTAAATTTTAGGGAGTCTAAAAAGAGCTTAACTATGGACTCCGTAGGGGTTCCTTCTTCGTAAGTTTAGTCCCTCAGGCCCGAAAAAGGGACAAAATTATACCTGAGAGTACTCTTCTATAGAGATAAAGTTCCATAGAGTATACCTTTGTTCATACAGTTGACCATCCAGACCGAAAAAGGGGTAAACCACCGCCGGACAAACGTGACTTCAAATATCAGTTTAATGAGCATGAAAGGCCACAAGATCGCTCGGCAATATTTTCATGTTTAGAGGGTCTGAAAAGGGCTTAAAAGGAGACCCGTTGTTTTTTGGGAGTCCTGAGGGTGAGATCAAGAGAGAATAAGAATCATGCAAATGAGGCTCAAGCTCATATTTAGGAAAGACTATAAGGACTCACGAGCCTACAGTGTTTTAGAGACAACATGGACACCATAATGCAACGAGGACCTACCTAGGGCATCCATGTTCTGGTAATCTCTACCGCCAAGTTACGATACTTCTAAAGAAGATATGATGGTTCCATGTCACAACCTAATGGGATCAATCCTATGGCAGAGGAAAAAGACAATGAGACACAAAAGTCGGGGTAATAACCTAATCTATATGCTCAAGTTGATTCTTGGAAAAAATTTCATGGACCGTCAAAAAATTTTCAAAACTCAAAAAAAGTGTCCCAATACCCGATCAAATCCCTCCCATATAACTCCTGAATCACTCTAAATGGTTTTTGATATAAAGAAACTGATAAGGGAGGCCAAAAAAGTGACAAAAAGAAGCCAAAAAGTCTATAAATAGAAGTTGGGAGCTCATTATCACCATTGTTGATTTGGAAATTGACTATGGAGCCAAAAGACCCCCTTTGATAAAAAACGGTGATTCCAAGAGCTACAGTGGATGAAACAAACTTTCGCTTGGACCAAGTAAGTACAAACTCCCCTATCTAGCTATTCAATTCTTCAATTTTTCTTTTGAGTTTGTTTTTTGGGTGGGCATCGACCTTTAAAAGGTTGGCCTTAGGTCCACGCGAGCTATCTCTGCACAGGCCGTGTGTAGACTCGGGCAGAGTAAAACCTGCCCACATGTACATGCGACTGTCACTTAGATAGATCGCATGGACCCCCCCTTTATAGATAAAAGAACCAAACAAACCTTACTAAACCTCCTAAACTTTGTTCTGTTGGCAGGATGTATGTCCACTAGAGGGAAAGGGAGCATGAAGCAATTAGTGAGTTGGTTTTTGGAGATCTGAATGTTGTGGCCGCATTGATGCAATGTGGTTTACTTAAGTTCTTCCTGTGTCCATTTATGCGAGTGCAACCAAGGCTACTGAATGCCTTGGTTGACTATTGGCACCCTGATGCAAAGGCCTTTATGCTAGAGGGGAAATCACTGGTGCCCACTATCGAGGATATTTACTTTTTGACTGGCCTCTCGAGGAGAGGGGAACCAGTCAATTTCAGGACATTTCCAGTGGGGCCGCTTAACATATTAGAACTGATAGCCCTGTACTATAAGGCTGGGACAAACCATTTGAGCTCCTAGGTGCCGATAAGTAAGATCACTAACCTATCGCTGCAAGCGATATTATTTCTTATTGGGTGGATTACCGGTTCAGCAGCCTTGCATCAGGCGTCTTGCGCACAGATGAACTGTGCTATCTAGTGCTTGAATGCAGAAATTTTTGACTCGAGTACCACACTACTGGAGTGTATGAAGAGGAAATTGACAGATTTCCATCAACAGACACAGAGGAACTTCGGGTTCAGGATGATTTTGTGTTCATTCTTCTTTGAGAGAGTTCTGAGCTTTAGTCCTCAGGAATTAGTACGAGGACTTCAGGCCTCTTTTCCTGCTATATGTATATGGGCAGTATTACTACCACGACAGGGTGGTGGAAGGACCAATGAGTCCTTCTATGATGACTTTTTTGCGTGGCTTTCATGGCAGATCCCTGTGATCGAGGATTACCCATATGCAGGGATAGACTATTCTAGAGATCCTGAGATACTTGTGCCTCCTGGTGAGGAGTGAGGGGAGATGGGTAAGTCTCCACCTTTGTAGTTTTTTTTGTTTGTATATGTAATTTTTATGTTGTTTTTGTTATATATATCATTTTTTTTATATGCCAGAGTATTTGACAGATATACGTTTGTTGCATGCAGATGTGGAACCCATGCAACCTGTCGATTATGCACGGAACAGGCATCGTCCTTGGCCAGAAGCCACAGCTGCTGCCATTGGGGTACCAACAGTAGCAGGGAACCTCCCAGCCAGGGAGGTTGAGAGAGTACTTAGACGAGTTGAGCGGAACTTTACTGCACTCACTCGCACAATCCCTATGGTAGAGATAGAGGACCTACCACCATCCATGCAGCCTCATGTAGTGGGGGCACCTCGGACATGGGTCCGAATGTTTAGGCGTTTAGCCCATGCCATGGACTATTATAACAAGGCCCATAGGCCCTGAACCGATTAAACTTTTTACGTGCCACGAGCACTACTTGTATATATTTTTTGAGGGCATAAGCCCTGTGACTCATTATTGGTCCTATTTTTGAGGCACTTGTGTCCATCTATGTACTCTGGTTACTTTATGATGTTATATATGTTTTTTTGATTTTTTATGTCTTATGGATCACGTGTGAGAAAATGTATTTACATATTTATGTCAATGTTCTTTCATATGTGTGCAAGATGCCAATCTAAAATTTGATTAGCTAGAGTATCTGTCATTTGGTTTAACCTCCTAGGAATATGAAAATATGTAATATAATCAAAGTTTTGTTCTAAGATATGTACCCTAAGGAATCGTCAGTGTAAGGTTGGATCATGAACCCGGTATACTCTGTTTAGCTGAGACACAACCAGTTGAGCGTTGAGATAGACCCGGAGATGAGAGATACCCAATAACAAGGCATCATGAAGGAACTCAATAACTACACTATACTCAGCGACATTATTTGTGGTGTCCCCTAAGCATACACCTCCGGAAGATAACAACTGGCCCTGAGGTGTAAATATTACCCAAGCTGCAGAGGCAAGGCTCCGAGTGTGTTGACTAGCATCGTCTGCATACCCAACGAACACCTTAGAATCACTTGACATCTGCCATATTGATGAAAGATAACATCAATGAAACATCCATAACACTTTAAAAAAGATAAAAAGTAATAGTAAAAAGACTATACATATGTTACAAAAAGTTACTCATAGTGACCTGCCTATGAGTAATGCTTCTTGAGGTAGAGCCTATTTATAGGCTCCACAAAAGAATTCCCTTCAAAATCAACCAGATGATAAGCACCCTTTTTTAATACCTCTTTTATGATGAAAGGTCTGAACCACATGGGTTTGAATTTTCCTGCCCCTAGGGGGTCTTTATCTTGGTCATAGACCAAGACAAGGTCGCCTTCAGAGAAAATTCGAGGACGAACGGACCTATCATACTAACACTTGGCCTTATGTTTGTGAGCCTTGTTGGCCAGGGCTACATCATGATGCTCCTCATTGATCTTCTCAAGGTATACTAACCATTCTTCAAGTGGAGAAGTGTCTGGCAATAATTGCACTGACAATTTTAGAGATGGGATCTGACATTCGATGGGAAAGACTACCTCCAGCCTGTAAATGAGTTGAAAAGATGAGAAATCAGTTGCAATATTAACAGATGTTCGATAAGACCATAATGTCGAGTATAACATCAAATGTCAATTTGACTTGGTTGAGTTGATGGTGCATTGTAGAATAGTCTTAAGAGTTTTGTTTACAGCTTCCACCTACCCATTGGCTTGGGGGTAGTAAGGTGATGAATTCTCTTGTTGTAACCCAAGATTTGATTTTAATTCAGTCATCATTTGGTTCTGAAAGTGACTGCCATGGTTAGTAACAATCTCTCTCGAGACGCTAAACCTTGCTATGATCTGGTTGAATAAAAAGAGAGCTGCAGTCTCTCCATCATCTTTAAACATTGGCATAGCTTCGACCCACTTAGTGAAGTAGTCTACAACTACGATGATATAGCAGTGCCCCCTTGCTGAAGGGGGGTTGCAAGTAGTGTAATCAATCCCCCACTTGGTGAAGGGACCAACTTTGATGACAGGAAACATGGGAGTGGGATGTGCCCTCATCTTCCAAGAGAAGATTTGGCACGGATGGCACTTCTTGACCGATTCTATACAATCTTTGATAAGTGTCAGCCAGAAGTAACCTGCTCGTATAATCTTTTGGGTTGTTGCAAACCCATACAAATTACCGCCACAAGATTTGGTATGGAAATCATTGAGAATGATAACAACCTCCTCATGTGTGAGACATTGATGTAAGATGTAGTGTACACCTCTCTGATACAACGTATCATTGAGTATGAGATAATTCTTAGCCTGATGGAGTATATGTCGATGCTCATCACAAGAAGCAGAAGTGGGGCACTTCAGAGTTTAGATATAGATAAGTATATCTCTGTACCATGGATTTGAAGATGTGATAAAAAACATATCTCCCCAGATAGGTGATTCTCCAGGCACAACGTCACCTAACTCAACTGGAAGTTCCGAAATAAGCTTTGCGAAGACCAATGACTTTTTCAACTTTGTTGAAATGAAGTCTAAGTCAAACTCCTGGAGGATGACTATCCATCTACTGATTTTTCCACCTATTACTCGTCGTGTCAACATGTATTGGAATGGATTCACGACAATGGTGATGGTGGTATTGCGAAATAGAACATAATGACAGAACTGTTGAACAGCATGAACTGCTGCCAACACAAGTTTTTCGATATGAGAATAATTGAGTTCTGGTTCTATAAGGCCTTGGCTCAGGTAATAGATCACGTATTCTAAGAATAAATCATCTTCCTGAACTAAAACCATGCCAATGGTTGACTCTATGGCATCTAGATATAATAAGAATTATTTTTTATAGTTAGGTGGCTGTAGCAGAGGGGTCGTTGTGAGGGTGTGTTTTAATGTGTCGAAAGAGCTCTGAGTGGCATCATCCCAGTAAAAAGGAGCGTCTTTCTTTAGTAATCACATAAAGCCCTTGGTAATTTCGGCATAGTTGGCGATGAAGCATCGTAAAAAGTTCGCCTTGCCTTGTAGACTCTGAAGTTGAACGATTGTGCATGGGGGGGGAAACTAGATTATTGCCTCCACCTTGAGAGGATTGACTATGATCCCTGTTGTTGATATGATGAAACCTAAAAAATTTCCTAACATTACACAAAATCTACACTAGTTTGGATTCAAGTGAATCTGAAAGTAGCGATAGCGTTTGAAGATCAGTCGAAGGTGTGTGGGATGATCTGTTCTCTTGCGAGATCGCGATGCTAAATCATCTAGATAGGCATCGATTATATGCTTGAGATCATGAAAATCAAAATACATGGCCCGCTGGAAGGTGGCTCCATCATTTTTAAGACCAAAAGGCATCTTACGATATGCGAATGTACCCCAAGGACAAATGAATGTCATTTTGTGTTGGTCTTCGGGTTTGATTTGGATTTGATTATATCCCGAAAAACCATCCATGAAAGAAAAGGCTTCACAACTGGCACATTCGTCAATGATCTGGTCAATGAATGGAATTGGAAAATTATCTTTGGGATGTGCCTTGTTCAAATCACGGAATTCGGTACATACACAAATCGTGTCTTTTTTTTTAATGACCGACACAGGATTTGACACTCATTGAGTCAAATGGATAGGATAGATAAAACCTTCCTTTATCAATTTCTCAACCTCAATCTTGATGGCTGATGCTTTCTTGGGATTAACTGGATGAAGCTTCTGTTGAATAGGCTTGGCATCAGGATATGTTGTGATTTCATGTTCAACTATTTTTGGATCAATGCTTGGCATTTCCTCATAATACCAGGCAAAAACGTCATGGAATTATTTGAAAAGATCCGTGTAGATTTGAATCTCTTTGGGGAGTATTTCGCTCTGATGAAGACGTTCTCCATGACGCCAGGGTTTCGGGAGATGTTGATTGGTATAGTTTCAGCGATAGTTTCCATATTTCCCTCAGCATAAATTTCATGTGTAGCTAAGAGATTAATAGGACATGAATGATCTCCCATCATGCTTATAGTGAATTCTCCTGCTTCGATTCAGATTAACTCTGGGAGAAAATAAGATCTGTGATGAAGATATTCCTAGGGTTTGTCTGTAATAGTAATTTCTTTGATTACTACTTCATCATAAGGAAAGACTAAGTCTAACGAATCGATGTTAGCAAGAGAACCCTAAGCCCAAACAGGCTCTAGAAGTGGATCTAACTCTTGTGCAGTAGTCGAATCAGGGTTAGTTGAATCTTGCTGGACTAAAGAGTACACTACTTTAGTGGCAGACAAGGGTATGGACATGCCTGGGTGCCCTGTCTCATCCATCGTGGCTAATGGGGAAGGAAGTATCCATGGATCCTCGAAGTAAGTCATGTGGAACAATGAAACTTGAAAAATCTCAACCTTATGGTGATTAGATATAAATTTGATATTGTTGTGAGGAGGTGGGTAATCGAAGGTACCCATCAAGGATGGGCACAAACTAACTCCTATGTTGACGACACCTGGTTGAGGATTATCAATCATCGGGACTGTGGATGCCCCCAAAGCTGGGTCAGGTCTGGAGAAAGACAATTGATCAATGGTCATTATCCGGCCCTCGTGTGGAAACAACAAGACCCGGAAAACTGTAGCAACCACAACTTGCATAGCATAAGTCTAAATCCTTCCTAACAAGAGGTTATAGTCGAGGGGAGCATCGAATACCTATACTTCGACACACACGATCTTCCCTCCTAACTGCATAGGGAAAGAGGGAACGATGCCATGTGGTCGGAATGAATGATTGTCGAAAGCAGTGAGGAGGGTAGGTGATGGAGACATAACTGGCTGGCCAATGGCCTTCCAAAATGGAAAGGAAATAATGCATGTCGAGGCACCCTCGTCGACCACCATGCAGAAGATATTCCATGTAAAAGTTTTCGTGGGATAAGACACTACTATATGAAACGCTACGTGGTAAGGAAAATGAGGTTTTAAGTCGGTTGTATCTAACATGATGGTACCGAGATTACAAGTCTCAGTAGAGCCCAAAGAAGTTAACAAAGATTTCCTCTAAGAAAGGTAGCTTTGGAGGACCTCCAAAGCAGACATTGCACAAGGGGTTTGTGATAAATCCTCCACCACAGAGTAGTTTTGGGTGGCCCTTGCATTTGGGTTATGAGAAGCTTTTTTAAATGCACCTTTTGTAATGCATGTCATTGTTTCTCCCAACATCTTCTCAATCTATAGAGGAAGAGATGGGAGATCCACTTCTTTACCCTTCTAAGAAGCATTTGGTTTATTATAGTCATGCGCTCTAGTTGGTATGAAAGCATCACCCCTAACCATATATACATTCACGGATGTGGGGTTGTTCGGAGGCAGGAAGGTTTCTTGGCTGCCCCCTTCCGTGCTTGCAGAGGCTTGAGTTAGATTTTTCCCATGTTGAAATGGATTATTCAACACTGCCTGCTGTTGCTGCGTGACAAATTTTTGGGCCTCAGCAATTCGAGGACATAGATGGGTCGGGTGGTCTTCCACGCATAGGTTTCATGGATAAATCACCTTCCGTTTTTTAGTGTTGTCCCCGCCAGCATTATAGTTGGGTTTTTTATCCCCCTTATCCTTCTTTCATTATTTTTTCTTCCCTTCAAGCTGTTGGGTGGCCTTTGGGTTAGTCGACTGCACAGTGTGTACTTCCAACGTTTTGGTAGGGGGAGCAGCCAAAGTAGTAGCTTGGCTAGTTGTTGTGTGTTGTATAGATAACTGCTGCAACTGCTTCGTCAATTGTTCAACAATCTTTGTTTGTGTTGAACCAACAATACCATCGGCATGTGGTCCAACTCTATGTCTAGTTTTATCCAGTATTGAACGTGGCACATCTGGAAAGATGTTGTATAATAAACCGGACCGAGAATCGATGAGATCAAACTGTTGAGCCCTCATGATGGCATCTTCTTCGAAAAACATTCTGGACATTGCGACGTCTTTGGATAACTGCAGTACCAAAGACTTAAGGAACCACTCAAGAAGGAATGTTGGTGGGACTGGTACTTTGATTAAACTCTTCCGACGTCTCCATTCTCATATGTGATTAGAGATATGGTCCACTGTTGTCTGTTCGAAATTGGTGAGTAGCTCTGTGCTAGAGTCATATCTCACAGGTAACTGGAAATGGTTCAGGAAAGCCATCGCTATTTCACCAAAAGAAGAGTATCTTGAGTGATCGAGCTCAATGTACCATTTCACGGCACTCCCAATGAGATTACGTTGAAACAATCGCAAATGTACAGAGTCATATTTCAATGAGTTAGATGAGCACCAAAGATGGAAGGTAGTCACATGATCTCTTGGATCTTCATTAGGCTTGGCTTCAAAATTTGGAATGTCCAAAGGCAACTTCGTCGGCATAGGAGGCCAACACGGATATTGACAAATAGGGTCATTCAACAACCTTGTCAAATCTGGCAAGTGTAAATTCACCAGGAATGGCAGTTTGGGTTGTTGCTGATAAACTGGGAAAAAGGGTCCTGGAGTTTGACTGGCACTAGGTTGCCAGGAAAATTTTGGCTGCTGACTCGAATTCTGGTAGAAACCATGACCCTGGACGATGTATGGATTTTTCATATGTGGAGACATCATCGGATGATTTCCAAAATAGGACATAGATGGTTGGGCGTGCATTATATTCGAAGGACTTTGGGAAGGATTACCCCATGCCATTCCTGTGGGGATAGGCATAGTAGTTTGTCTGGGGTTCCATTGATTGTGGAAAGAATTACCCCAGATCAACATTTCGGATGAGGGAATGGATCCCTGCCCTGAATTCCAAGGTCCTTCTAGGTTTTCCCCCTGTGCAAGAATAGTACCCTGCCCAAGAGAAGATTGTCCAAAAATGGGGTTGCCCCCAGTTGGGAAAGCGACTGACGAGAAGGTGTTGTTACCAAATGTTTCATTCCAATAAAATGGTGCCGAACCTACTGACATACTATGCGAAGGTGGTCCTTGACTCCCAACTCCAAATAAACTATTGTGTGTAGGTTACCCGGTGGATTGCTAATGCGATCCACTGAGTGAAGGGGACGAAGGAGGGATATGACCTCCTCCGTAAGGAAAAGCATTAAAAGGGACATGATTTCCCCCCATGTGACCTTGCAGAGGAGCGCTAGAACTCCTTGCCCCCAGACCCAAAGTCTATAAAGTGGAGTAGGAAAGTACAGGACTTGTACCCGAACTAGGCATCCCATATGAGAATGGACGGCTTGTCACACTTGGTGTGAAAGGGGTTGCAGCCACCACCAAAGACGGGATCAAACCACTGTGCGAAGTAGTTGCAGTCAAGACCATGGTGGCTCGGACTGACGATGGTGGGCTAGGAGATGAAATTTCTCCTGTGGTGACAACCATGGTGGGAATTGAAGAATTCCCAGAAGGAGTAACATCATTTTTTTCCATTGCTGTGTGCAACAATGTCTAGTGCTCATGAAATTGAATTGGTACAATAAAAGGTGCCAAGAAATCAGTCGTTGGGGTTTCAACTGGGCCAAGAGTGGTTTCTTTAAGGTCCAAAAAGATTGATTCCTCTGGGGGTTGTTTGGGTACAATGGTTTGTAACCCGGTCTCTTCAAAAGACCCTTGTTGGTCTAGCTTTCGCCTTAATGGTGGTGGGGGTGGCTCTAGTGTAACCAGTGGCAAACCAAGAAGCCTTCGTCACTGGTGGAGCTTGGGATCCTCCACGATTTGAGAAGATCCAAGACACACTAAGGTAGTCTAATCATTCAAAATTAACAAACACTAAAAAAAAATTCCCTAGAAGATAAGACATGCAAACACTAAATTAATTTGAAGAACAGTTACAACAACCAACACTAGAGCAACTTACCAGTGCAAGTGCAACTTGAACACGAAAGCACCCTTTGGGTATACTCTGAAAATCATGTCCCGATGTGTATCCTAGGTACCACAGTATACCCCCGTAGTCACCTATATATGTTCCTAAACATATTGGCAACTAGGTTTCCAGCGAACGAACAGTCACCAGGCGAGTACAGTCGAAAGTCGGGTACACCACAATGAGCAGGCTATCGAGCCCGAAACCTATCAAGGGTATCGAGAGAAAATGTTCTGGAAGACAACTAAGGACCTTGAATGGATTCAAGACCCATGAATCCCCATGGAAAATGAAAACGATGGAATCCCAAAACAAGCCCTCTATATGTGTTCTCCACTAGAATTAGTCTAGCTTTGGAGTGGTTATCTCCTCCACATTTCTTCACATGACCTCGTGTTTATCCCTTGTGTTAGAGGGGGGTCCCGGATAAATTTCATGACACTGGACTTAGACACTCCCTATCTCAGACTCCAATGTTTTATTTTAAATGGCCTTGAAGAGTTTCCCCTCCAACCTAATTCAAGGCCCTAATCATGAACTAGTTGGTGAACCCTACAAACATAAAAGTCTAGTAGATTTTAAATTTAGCGTTAATTTTATGGTTTTGTCTTATGTCAAGGGGTATGAAGGTGAAACTGATGATGTGAAAAATATGAAAGAAATGAATGAATAAAAAAGCTGGAAACAAATTTTTTACTGAATGCAACATTTCAACAACTTTTCAAAAGAAATATTTTTAATTTTTCTAAGATTTTGAACAACAAACTCAAAATAAATTTCACTTGACTACAAGCTACTTATGCTCTAAGTGAACTGCAAAACTTATGAAATAAATGACTTTTCCCTGGATAATAATGCAGAAACACACTCTTCAACCAAACAAGAAAATGAAAAGAGATTTTTATTTTTATTTTAAATGCTAGTAAAGAAAGAAAGGAAAAATACCGACAAGCAAAAACCAAGAAAAAAAATTCTGGCCTAATCGCAGATTGCAAAGAATCAGATTAAAGAAAAATCACACACTAGCAATTTTTAAAAGAAAATGACTCTCACACTTGTCTAAAAACCGTGAAAATTATTTTATTTTTCTGACAACTTTTTAAATGAGAAAAATAAAGCTAAGGGTAATATTAATACTAAGATATTAACTGCTCAGATGGAGATTCAGACACCTGAGAGGAATAATTTTTATCAAGGGAAAGGATGGATGCCTTACCCTCAACAACAAGTATCCTGTACAAGCACATGACTGTCACTTTGACAGCATGCATGCGAACATGTGTTGGATAGAGACAGAGGGCGTGTACACGCGAGCTAACCTTGTACAGGCCTCGTGTATATCTAAACTCTAAGAAAAAATGAAAACAAACAGACCAAACTAGGAAGAGACCACTGATATTGATAACCAGGATCCCTTGAAGGCTTGGACACTCTTTCTAACAAAAAAATAAATAATGCAAGGAAAAAAAATGATAAGGAAAAAACAATATGAGATAGGACTGCTAGCAAACAAGACTCAGACATAATTATAGAAAACCCCCTGAGAATGTGTGATTCTGACAGGGAAGAGGATGACTGCCTCTAAAGTTCTATGAACTCTACACGCTATTGCTACTTCTACAGCTAGCGTTCACACACGGGCTGTAAGAGGGTAGGGCGTGGGTACACACGTGAAGACCTTGTGCAGGCCGCGTGTACCTCTGTGGGTCTCGAAAAACATAGTCAAACAAAAGACAGGGAAAGCTGGTATGGAAAACCAGACTCCCTGCTAGCTCAGAACTTACAAAAACTAAAAGAAAAAACAGGCAAGAAAAACTAGTCTGTAAAACTACCCAAAAACTAAATAAAATTCCAGGAACCCTAGAGAGACTGCCTAGTATGGTCGCCAATTTTGTTGTTGGGGAAAATCATCCTACGGACTAGAAAATAAAGTTTAGACTTTGCATGCAGATATAACTGAAGAGAAACTACTTTTCTACCTTCATCCCTAGATTTAAATCCCCTTTTCTTAGTAAATGCATGGAAAGATCAACCTACCTCGTTCCCTACATTTGATGACGATCCTCTGTTGTACTTGATTACTTGTTCGCAATACTCCTTCGAAATTTGACCTACATCCAAGACAAGCAACAACTATGCATGCATACTACTTATATACTAATGGCTTAGAAATCCAAACATATACTAATCAAACTGTAAAAAGTTCATGAATTGGGATGGGAAAAGCATTTTCTTTATTACTTTGAATGAGTCAACTTACAAAATTTGAGACCAGCCATTGCTCCTCGAACCTAATCCTAGGCTCCTCTTCTTCTGTCCTCCAACTGCTTTGCTTTGAATCTCCTTTGGCACAAGGAAAGGCTAAAGGGTTGGGACAATGGAAATACGTAAATGGGTAGAGTTTCTTTGCTATATTTTTCCTCCTCTCAAATGGGACCCCTACCCCTTCTTTTATAGTCTAGAAGGAGCTAGGTATTTGGATGAACCCTCGGCCATGCATGGACGGGATTTTTAGTTAACTCACCCATAGCTTTTTTGTTCCATCGACAACTTTCCTTTTTTCATGCTTTTGTCGGTCCACGTGGGTTGTTTTGGGTCAGCCAACATGTACACGCATGCAATAATGGATTAGGGCACGTGGGCCTTTATACAAGAGGATTTTCAAAGAGTTGTTCAGCAGTGCTTTGGAAAAGAAGGGATATGAGTTGGCCTGATGCCAGGTAAGCATGTGTGGTGCAATTTAGGGTTATAACAGGTAGGGAAGTGATTCTTCCTCCACATGTTATTCTTCCATCTCTGTAGTTATCACAAAAGGTTCAAGAAGAATATTGTCCTCCTTTGGAAAGTTAGATTAATGCTTTGCTGAAATTAGAGGAAGTAAGGGCTCAAGAAAAACAAAAAATGGATCAATATCAACTCATTGTCAAAAACTGGTTCGATTTCAATTCTGCCTTAGACATAAATTTTGAGGTAGGTGATCTTGTCCTTAAGTGGGACAAACCTCATGAGGGGAAAGGCGAACATACTAAGTTCCAAAACCTTTGGTTGGGACCATTTTTAATTGTTGAAAAACTAGGTCCCAGTTCTTTCTGCCTGCAGAATTTAGAGGCACAACCAGACACCTTTCCGGTGAATGGCCAATCTCTCAAAAGGTATTTTACCTCATAACTCTCTGATACAACTTTTTGTACATTTTTTTCTATTTTTATTTCTTCACATTCCATTTTTTCTTTGCTGGTTTATTTTATTTTCATTTCTGTTTATTGGTCCTTTTGAGTCAAACATACCTGTATTACAGTCTAGCTCAGAAAAAGAGAACATAATGCTTCATCTCGAAACAATTGTCAAAGGATGTCAGACCATCAATTGTTTTCTTTCTCTAAAATTGTAGGCTAGTTAAAGATGATATTTTGTTTGAAAGTCGATTTCTCGGTTTCAATTTTCATTTGAAAGTATTCACGATTATATTTAAAAGCTCTTTACGATGTCCCTTCTTTTTAAGAAAGCAACTCAACGATGTCTCCCTACCCTCGAAAATTAGTTTTATTAATGAACTATTTTTTATATCTTGATGAAGGTTAGCAATAAAAATTTAAATGCCTGGGAAATATTAACTTATGTCAAAACTGGGATTTTCAGCGTCAACTCGCTCTGTTGAATATCTTTAAAAAGCTATATCAAAATGTCAATAATTTCTCAGAGAGCTATGGGAAGTGTTTGTAAACCCTCTTGGAGATTGAACAGGTCTACTAGCAGTGAGAAAATGCATGCATGACGCCAATACAACTTCGTCAAGGTACTGAACAGGCCCGCCGACAGTGAAGCAATGTCAGGTAAAAGAAAATTCTCAGGTATGAATCTTGTTTTTGGCCATAAGCATCCTTCATTCTGATTTGAAATTTCTTGGACAGGATATAGACATCAGAGTGGGTTAATTGACATCCTTGTCAAGGCTATGGATGCCTGCTGGAAATAGTGGCCCTATCAACAGTATTGGAGACATTAACTTAAACATCGTGGCTTTCTTTTGTGAAATCTGTCACCTTATTTTGTTCTTTTTAACGAAATATATCTTAAACTGGACTACGTCATGATTATTAAAGATGTTCAAGTAACCTTTCAATTATTCTTTGATTTGAATTCTTTCATATTTCTCTAAGCTGAACTTGTTCATATTACAGAGATAACTACTTCTCCCAGCGTGTCACCATTGTTGGCAACCCAACATATTTTTAACGTTTTATATCAATTAAATGATCTATGTAGCTGCCTAACTAGGGGTCATACTTTTTTTGTTCTTCATAAGCTTTTTTTCAAAATGACAGTTGTAAGTTGTCGCTTTTCCCTATTGTTTTTTTTCATTCTTCGTCATGACTGAAACCATGAAAATGAAGCATGAAAAATTGCGACTGTGTTATCATTTTGTTTGAAAATTTATTAAAGGCAAATTGTTTCTACAGTTTATTAATGAAACCTTGTTCCTTGCCATGAAGAACTATTCTCTTTGTTTCAATTCCTTGAACACCAAGCATGCTTAGGGATTGTTAGTTATATCAACAAAGGACCTCTTTGATTTGAGCATTGGTATGTTTTTTTTGTTGTTTGATTCTTGGTTGTATGTTTCCTCATTACTAGGTTTTGATTTTCGATTTTCAACCTCCCAAACCATATGATCGAACCTACTATGTCTCACACTTATTTCCTTTTTAATGCTCTGGTCCTTGCTTGTACTTTATGAAAGGTGGCAATACGATTTGCAGTCAACCATCATTTCCAAGACTGGTCTTGGGCTTTGCAGATAGATCACCACAAGCTGATCTTTCTCCCCGATGAAGGCTATGTCCATGGCTCACTAGAATGTTTTTCTTGCACTCATTAATCCAAAAGGCATTTTGGCATACATAAATGTGCCCCAAGGAGTTGTGAAAGTTGTTTTTTCTCTATCCTTAGACATTACTGATATCTGATTATAACCAGAAAAACCATCATTCATGGATATCCTAGATGCACTGGTTACCCTCTGCAATATGTGTTCCATGTTGGGCAAGGGATAGTTGTCTTTCTTTGAGCTTCTGTTCAGGTTCTTGAAATCAACACAGAGCCTGATTTCTCCACTTTTCTTCCTCACCAGGACCAAATTGGCTACCCACTCAGAATATCTAAGGGGGAAATTGATTTTGGCATCTAACAACTTCTTCACTTCTCTCTCCATGACAGGAAACAACATGGGATTTATCTGTCTTAGCTTCTGCCTAAATGGATTAGCCTCTTCCTTCAGTGAGATCTTGTGTTCAATGACAGTTGTGTCATATGTCTTGAGGTCTTCATAGGTCCATGCAAACACATCAGAAAATTCCCTTAATAAATAAGTATATTTGGCCCTCTACTCTTTGGTCAAACCACTTGACAAATTGACAAAGTTAGGCTCCTCATGTGTGTCGATATTGCACTCTGTTGTATCAACATCTCCATTTGAAACCCTACCCTTTACTTCCATATCATTCCCATTGAACAATCTTTCTAAAGGGACTAGTGCCTTCGGAATGTGATTTCTAGGCAAATGAATAATATGGTGATTATAAATTTTATTTAAAATTACCTTAGGGTGAGGGTGAATTTCGAGATTAGGATCCTGATCAATGTGCAATGTAGATAATTCATCGATGAACTGAAGAAATTTTTCAATTTCAAGATCATCTTCGAATACCTTCCAATGCTTGATATTGTTCGGAACAGATGGCCTATATCTTATCTTGACCTCATATTTGATCTTAGGCAGCAGAGGGATATTGAACAGACTAGCTGAGACAGCTAAGAAATCGGCCAAAGTATTTTCCTCTCTTGGAATAAAAGAAATGTTGAAAGCTGAGAATAAATTATCAATCAGGTCCCACACTTCATTTTTGTAACTCCTGAGCTGAGGATGCTTAGTATGATAAGAAATTCTGAATTGCTGGATTATCAACTCATCATCTCCAAACACTGCTACCTCCTTAATTCCCATTTCTTTTGCAACCCTCATACCCAAAACAAGAGCTTCATATTCTACCACATTATTGGTAGCTTCAAATTCTAGCTTGTATGACAGGGATATGGTTTTCTTCCAAGGGGACACAAGAACCACTCCAGCGCCAACACCTTCGCTAGAAGAAGCTTCGTCAAAGAACATTTTCCAAACAGAGGTGGTTTGAGGAGGCATCTCGTGATTAAATATGGGTTTCTTTCTGATTTGAAAAGGGGCTTCAGGATTCTCAGTGATCTGCAATAAACTAGAACCCAGATCAGTGTCAAGTGCAAGGATGGGGTGATTAGTGGGGTCTGCTTCGTCACTGACAATGTAGGCCAGCTGAGATTCTTTGTACAACCTCTTGTGTTCCCCTCCAAAGACTGGAATGGTGGCATATGTGATATCCATCTGTAATGTTCCTCCAAGTTTTTTAATCCAATATCTTGACAACAACATGTTGAACTTGGGGGCAACATCAGCTACTACAATGTCCATGACCACACTCTTCATTGGCAGCTTAAATAAAGAGACCACTAAGTCTTTGATGACTCCAAGGAATTTCACCCTCATTGAATCAAAAGAGTACAAATTGTGATAATCCTTTGTCACTTCCAGTCCCAATTCTTCCATGACTATTTTGGGCATAAGGTTGTGGGAAGCTCCTGAATCAATGAGGCAATTATGCAACACCTTATCATGTATGTTCAGGGATGCGTATAAGGGAGGGGATGAATCATCTTTGTCTTCTACCATGGGACCTAGGATGATTGTTGGTTTTTATATTGAAGATTTATTGAGTCTGTAGAAAGCTGGGGGGACTCAGATTGTAGCAGCTTGGAGAGGGACCTTTTGAAATCTTCATTTTTAACTAGCTTTGAAAGGGGTACGGGAATTCTAATATTTTGAATTTCATGCTCAAAACCAAAGGAGGGAAAAGGATTAGGAGCTTCCCTTACCTCAGAGACAATTTCTTTGGTTGTTGGTGAAGTATTCTGAGTTTTCTTTTCTTTAGTAGTGATTGTAGTAGGTTTAACAGGTTTTTCCGCTATGAGGGGTTGATCATGGCTATCGAAATTTCCTTCTTTCTTCTTTGACCTAAGATGATATATGTTAGGGGTGTTGTTGGCCTTTTTCCCTTTACCTAATTCATTGACTTGAATGTTCATAAGGGATCCTTCATATGCAGATTGAGTCAAATGGGTAAAAGGGGAAGTGTCTTCAATACAGTGAATTTCGGGGTCAAGCTCATCTATCTCCTCTCCTTCCTCATGAGCAACTAGACTATTTTGGAGAGGGGTTTGAATCCTCTTATAATTTATTTCTTTGCTCCTTTGTTCCCTTGGAAAAGCCTGTGGCACATTGTTTCTAGGCCTCCTGAAGCCTTTGTTATCAATATTTTGGGGATTTCTATACATGGGCTTCCCTTCTAACTCCCACCTTTCCATTATAGCCAAAAGTGACTTTAGCACTTTAATTACCTCATCCGTCTAAAGGGGAAGGGGAGAGGAATTGGATGGGGAGGCTTCAGGTCTCTTCTTGGACATGTCTATATCGACCTTATTCCTGAGTCGTTCAACAACCAATATGTTAGATTCTACTTCCATGGTTGCATCCTGCATGTGATCCAGAGTAGTTGCTCTCCTTTCCCTCAGTAGGAGGCATAAATCAGGATCAAAAGCGCTAGCATAAGTGATTTTAGTAGAGGCTTATGAGGGATTTATTTCAGTGGGGATCTTATTGTGCATTTTATTGAATCTCTTGGATATTTCAGAGATAGACTCTCTTTCCTTTCTCTTCAAAGACCCAAACTCTGTCATGTAATACATGAATTATTTTTTGTCTCCCCACTGTCTCAAAAAGGCATTATCCAATGCCTCAATCCCATCGATAGATCTAGGAGGCAAGGCCCTAAACCACTTTCTAGCCTCGCCTTCAAGGCTATGGATGAAAATTCTCATCCATACATTTGCATGCATGATAACATGATCATTTGTAAAACTGTAAAAGGCTTCAAGGTGTTCTTCTGCAGCTATGTCCCCTTCGCCTGTAAACTTGGGTAGCTGCTTAAGGTAGCCATCTGCTAGAAGGGTGTTAAGAGGCTGAGGTAACAAAAGGAGAGCATACCTAGCAGCTATTATAGCCTCAATTCTGGTCATCAGGGCAGTTACTCCCACCATAGGAATATTAGGTGGAGGATAACTCAAAGGAGAAGGAGCTCGAACAGGGGATACTGGAAATGATCCTACAGGTAGATGGGTATTCAGAGAGAAGGCTAAGGGGCTCGAGTCAGCAGATGCTTCTCTCTTTGTAGTAGCAGCAATAGTAACAAGAGGAGTGGTAAATATAGGGGTGGGGAAATCTTCCATGGTCCAGGTTCTACGCCAAGGTACAGCTTCAGGGGAGAGGGGAGTGACAAGGATTTCTCCCTCCAATCCCATACCAGGAGGGGAAAACTCAGCAAGAACACTTCCAAAATTCAGGAAATAGGAAACTTTAGAAAAAGGTCTGCTAGGAAGCTGAGAAGAAGAAAATGGAGTTTTTACAGAAGGAGATGGCGAATTACCTGGTTTAGCGGTGGAAGTTTCTCCTTCAGAGGCCTTTCCTTTTCTGAAAATCACCTACGGATCAGCTTTAGGTGTAGCTAGAGGCAGTTGTGAATGGGACCGCGTGTGTCTACCTCTAGAAGCCACAACTAAAAAAACAAGTTTTCCACAATGGAGTCTCCAGGTGCACAGTAGAAATCTTGTAGGGCTCTAATGCCTAATGCACCTTCAAAATTAGAGGCTCGATGTCGTTCAATCCCAGGCGAAATTTTCAACTTCATCCCCAACAACAATGCCACAAATGTTGGCGTTAGAAGTCACTCCTAGATTGTAGAGGGATTAAGCTTGAAGCCCATTAGTTTATGTCACAATTTGTTGATAAAGGGTGATGAATGGAAGTAAACTCAGAACAATATCATTCTAACTTAGAAACTGGGCTAGGAATGCACAAGCAGATGAGGTCTTGGTTCAATTTCAGGAAGTAAGTTGTAATAAGGGTGAGTAGGAGGAAGACTTCTGTGAGGAAATGTGAAGGGTTGCTTTGGGCATCGAGATTTCAATAGCATATAGAAGAAAACTTTGAACACAAGAACTTATTATATTCAAAAGAAGAAACACTAAAAGAACGTAACAGAGCTTTAATCAATCCTTTATCATAACATAGTCACGATGATTCATATGGATCATTCAATCATGAACCCTTTCAGTTTGAGATCGAAACAAGATGAAAAAGAGAGCTACCTTACATTAAATAAGAAAATTTCATATATATACATAGCCAGGAAAACTAGTGCTTCATTAAAACATTACAGTTGGGAGCTCTGCTCTACCATCCATCCTTACAGGAATACAAAAACTGAGTATATATACTCAGGGAAATTTGCCACCTTCACAGCAGGAAGTTAGTTGAGAAATTAAATTCCAAATTAGCATGTGCAGGCTCCTCAGTCAAACCTATATGGAACTCCTTCATCAGAAGCCATCTTAACTCAGCATGGCTCTTGTAGGGGGACCTGCATACAAGGGTACCACAGGATGATTTCTCCAGGCCTTTTCCACACCCTCCATTTATGAGTTGAGCTGATGTCTTAACCACCTTCTCAATATTCATTAACTACTTCTTCCATGGAGGGTGGCCGATACTGAAACACAAAAAGCGACCCTTTGTTCTTTGAAGTTTCGGTAGCCGAAATGTCGAAATGGCTCTTAGGCATTTTTTGTATTTCACATTTTAGGGTTTCGAAATGTAGTGGGAGAGAAACCCCTTTGTCCTTTGAAGTCCCGGTAGCCAAAATGCCGAAATGGCTCTTGGGTGTTTTTCGCATTTCACATTTTAGGGTTTCAAAATGTAGTGGGAGAGCAACCCCTTTGTCCTTTGAAGTCCTAGTAGCTGAAATGTCAAAATGGTTGATGGGCGCTTTTCACATTTCGTGTTTTGGGGTTTCGAAATGCAGTGGAAGAGAGAAACCCTTTGTCCTTTGAAGTCCCAGTAGACGAAATGCCGAAATGGCTCCTGGACGCTTTTCACATTTTGTGTTTTGGGGTTTCAAAATGCAGTGGGAGAGAAACCCTTTGTCCTTTGAAGTCCTAGTAGTCAAAATGCCGAAATGGCTCCTGGGCACTTTTCACATTTCACATTTCAGGGTTTTGAAATGCAGTGGAAGAGAGAAACCCTTTGTCCTTTGATGTCTCGGTAGCCGAAATTTTGAAATGGCTCATCATTTTGTGATTTTGGCCATAAGAGATGAGCTCATGCACTAGACCTCGTGCAACTCTGTGACTCAAACTTACCCGATGACCGTCGATCTGCTCCATCTACGGATCCCTGTCATCGAAAACAAAATGCATGCTCACTTGATTTTAAGCCCGAAATGGACTTCTTCAGTATGTTACGCTCGACACTCATGACTTGTAAGAATTGGCACTAACAGCTAGCGTGAAATCATATCTGTAGTGGGGACTTAGGCTTGCACCTTTTTGTGGGTTTGCTCAACTTTCCCAGCTTTTATCACCATGGTGGCCAGACAATCATACTTTCAAACTTCAAAGATATGAATCAACATCTATCATCATGCATGTTTGATTGAAATCAAACCGACTAATCTATGCTCTAACCTAAGTTCTAACCTAATTCCCTATGACATTTAGCCCAGATTAAATTTTTGTACTAAGAAATTACTCTACCTCAGGGTTATTTGATCAAGATTAGGCAGTTTGGTCAAATTTATTCACTAACTAGCCTATCTACTTGGCCAAGATTAAATAGTTTAGACAAGCTTATTCACTAATCCTATCAACATCAATTTAAAATGACTTGGCCATGCTTAGACTGTGTGGATCAAGCCATTGTTATTGCATGGGTCTTTATTTAATTTCTTTTATGCCCTCTCTTATCCTTTTCTCATTTTCTTTTTCTTTCTTTTTCTTTTATTTTTTCTTTTCTTTTCTTTTTCCTTTTTCTTTTCTTTTCTTTTCTTTTTCATTATTTAGTAGTCTCTACAAGTCAAAAACACTGAAGGGACAAAAATACAATCAACAATTGATCCTATAAATTATAGGGTTATAACAATGGATCCACCTGGGGATGGTATCCTCCTTGTGAGATGCCAAGAATCCTATTTCTTGTGATATTGAAGAATTTCTTCTAGAGCTTCTTCTATTATCTAACTTTCTTCATTTCGGAAATTATGATGACATTTTCAATGTCTTAGGGCCTTCTTTGCGGGATTCAAACACCTACACCTAAAATACTTGTAAAAGAAATTATGTATACAATGGAATGGAATGGTGATCTCTCTACTGAGGTGGCAAGTAATGCTTCAACATCCTACCATTTATGGGTCCCCCTGGCAGGTCTTATCCATCACTATTAGCAAGTATAAAATCATTATTTCCTCTGAAGGCCTGAATGGTGTAGGGACCATTCCACAAGCTATCGAACTTTCCATGTTTTCCTTTATCTTCATTTCTGGAGTCCCACCTCAAAATAAGATCACCCAATTCAAATTTATCCTCTTTGGTTCTCTTGTCATAAATATTTTTAATATTTTCCTGGATCACTTGAGTTCTATTATAAACTTCTTCTCTGGATTGCATTAGGTGGATCATTTGGTTTATTCTTCATTGGACATCATTTGGTTCTTCTTGTGTTTCCTGCAATAGTTTCATGACTGGAACTCCTAATGAAAGGGGAAAAACTACCTCAATGCCATACATCAACTAGTATGGAGACATACCAATCGATATTTTGGTGCTAATTCTATCAGCCCAGAGTGTGAAAACCAACTTATTATTCCATGATTTTTTGTTTTCTTGTAGTGTCTTTCTAAGGATGTTCACCAGACTTTTGTTAGAAGATTCAGCTAGCCCATTTCCTCATGGATAATAAGTCATCGAATGTCCCAAAGTAATATGAAATTGATTACAAAAATCTATGAGCCTTTTGGATCTGAAAGCCACTGCATTGTCAGCTATAATTTTTCTGGGGCATCCAAAGCGAGACAAAATGTTAGTTTCTAAGAACTTGATGACGACAGAGTCAGTAGCTTGCCTACATGGTACAACCTCGATCCACTTAGTGAAGTAGTCTGTGGCCATGAGGATCCATTTATGTTGGCCTGAAGAGGGAGGATGTATTTCACCAATGAAGTCCATCCCCCACTGTTGGAAAGGAGATTCAATAGATATGGGTTTCATTGGGAGTGGCAGAAGCTTCCTTTTACCTTCAAAAATCTGACACCGGTGGCAAGAAGTAACCTTTTGATGAACGTCAACAAACAGAGTAGGCCAGTAAAAGCCGACTCTTAGAATATTGTTAGCTATGGTCTTCCAACTCAGGTGCCTACCACAGTCTCCAGCATGAAAATATTGAAGAACTTTGTCAGCTTCATCTTTTAACAAACAATTAAGAAAGATACCACCAGGATATTTCCAATAGAGATTGCCTTCTAGAATACAAAATTTCAATGCTTTCAATTTAATAAACCTAGATTTGGTCTTAGTCAAACCTGGAGGAGCCTATAAATTCTAGAGTACAAAAATGAGGTTTGCATACTAAGGGGAATTTAAGAATGCCTCTTTTATGTTTGGAGTCGCCTTCTCTTCCGGTCTGTCTACTGCAGCCAAAAAGTTAATATATAAAGCATGAAAATTAGACTTATCCATCAATTTGGCCAAACCCTATCCTTTGATCAGTTTAGTAGGTTTTATTTCAATGTCGTATTCCATAATGACCACAATACATTTTCCTCTTCTGCCATCCGGATTATCATGTTTCAGAATATCTTTAACCACTATGTTTGGGACGTATGCAATTGTGTGAGAGTGGAGAATATAGACACTAAAATATTTTATAGCCTTTACCAGGGTGAAGGCTTGTTTCTCCATAATATTATAATTCAACGTTGTGTCTCTTAAAGATTTGCTGAAAAATGCTATAGGTTGCTCGTACCCTTCACTGTTTTTCTGCAACAATACCGTTGCTATAGTGTGCTCAGATGCGAATGAGAAAAGATAAAAGCATTTGGTATAGTCTGGGCTAATTAGAATTGGGGCTTGGGTGAGAGTGTAAGATACCAGATATATAAAATATGCAGAACAGAAATGAAATGCTAGAAATGACAGAATAACAGTAAAATTTCCAGCATAATCTTCACAATACACAGAAATGATATACGAAATAGCAACAGAAAAAACACTTTGATTTAGATAGAAATGTTCATAGGCCTCTTCGAGGGGGAAACCTCCAGTCGAGCAGTGCTCTGTTACAATAATCTCCAAGCTAGGGTTTTCATACCCTTGACCCTTATTTATACTAAATGTGTCTATTAAGATAAGCATCTAGAGGAAGATCCTTCTAGAAGCGGAAGCTTCTATTAGGTCTTCTTACATCCACCTTATTCTATTTTATTGAAAGGTCTTATTAATATTGACCTTTATTACATCCGAATACATTGATCTACCT
>ML784499.1:491445-542183 GCA_009831015.1 Picea engelmannii
GCAATCATGATTTGGAAATTATTGATAGCATGGATGTAGCAATGGGTTTCTTGGGCAATGCGGCGATGAATAAAATTGTGGGTGCTGCCACTATCAACCAAGATGATGACCTTTCGGTGCTTGATGTAACCGATTAGCTTGAGTGATTGGGGGGTAGAGAAGTTGGTGAGAGCATTGAGGGAGATGATTGACTCCACTTCAGGAGGGTCGGAGGGAGGGTTTATTTCAGAAATTTATGGTGACTCGGGCATAGGGGGAGTGTCATCATCGTCTTCTTGAATATCATCAGAGATGGTCATAAAGAGATTTTGTTCCTTACGTTTGTGGCTTGGGAAATATTTGTCATCACAATTATAACAGAGGCCTTTGAGTTGGCATTCAGCCATTTCATCCTTGGTCAATTTTTGGATTTTTAATGGGGCGGAGGGAATAGTGGGGTTTACTGGTTTAGGGCACGGGATAAAGGAAGACTTACAGTTTTGAGAGGAAACAATTTTTTGTGCTTCTTTATCTTTTTTGGTAGCCTCCACCTAAGTCATAGGTCAAGCCATGAGGACATGGGCCCTAATCTCACCCTTGAGGCCACTGATAAAACACTCTCGAAAGAAAGCATCAGTCATGCCCTCTGTTCGAAAAGCCAGACACTCAAATGCAGCTATGAAGTATTCGACTGTGCCTGATTGCTTCAATTTTGTCAAACAACCCAAATGGTTGGTGTCAGTGTCAAAGCATTCATAAAGCTCAGCAACAAATTAGGTCCAAGCAATATATCCTTGACGGGAAGTTTTTCTCCATTGCCACCATTGCCAGTGTTCTTGATCTAGATGGAGAACACCATAACGGAGTTTGGCCAAGTCATCTGTAATGTTGTAGAGAGAGAAATAATGTTCCATTTGTGTGACCCAACCAGTGGGGTTTGACCCATCAAATTTGGTTGCATCCACCCGCGGAAGGCATATGTCCCTTTGAAAGTGATGGGGTTGAAAGGAATGGGAAGAAGTTTCACCTTCAGTCTTTTTATGTGCATCCGGAAAAGAGTCATCGAGAGGGATTTTGAGTTTGGTGCAGAGTGATACAAAGACAGATTCATGTTCATGTTTGACTTCCGCCATTGCGGACTGCACGACTACATTAACAGATGCATTTATGGAGGCATTTATCGAGGCATCACGGGAGGCAATAGTAGCATTGAGTTGTTGCACTTCTTGTTGGGTCTTAAGGAAACCAGATTCCAAGGTGTTGAAGTGAGAATCTAGTTCTTGGCTACGGGTATGGGCCATGATGATGGGTGAACTGGAAAGGGAGCGGGCGGGGTTAGAAATTTTTGTAGAAAAATGATATGGATGAATGTGACAAGGGGGAAGAGATGAGTCTAATGGAATAGGTCTCAAATAATGGTGAAATTTTTTCCATACTACAGGGTTATACTTTGGTCTGAAGAATGTTGCAATGCTGAAATCCCCAAATTATGAACCAGAGAGTATTTACTTAGCAACGCCAACACAGATGCGTGTCAATAGAGCTCATTGGTTTAATTTGTTTATGTTGTTGTTTATGTTCCCCAAGGGTTAGGTATTCAAGGGTTCTATAGACAAGGGTTTTCCCTGTGCTATAGCTCTCTAATATACGTTCAGGGTCCAACAATAGTACTCGGCCCAATATCTCAAGGCACTAACTAAGGAGGATAGACCGTACCCTTATCCGTACTACCCAACTACCCAGGTACTAGAGAGTATCTTCCAGAGTGTTGTTCTTAGTGACACTATAGCAGTCCAGCGGCCGATAGGTTTATCTAAAGAGGGCTTCGGGAAATCTAGGTCGATCCGTACACAGGTGTTGTCTGATGTGCTACCACTCGAAGGGGTACCAACATGGGTTACAAGGGTGGCCAACAGATATGCGCTTAAGAACCAATTGTATTTCCTGCATGTATGAATCCCTCAACCACGGGTTTATGCACGTAACGACAGATCTCTGTGGCTTAAAGACGCCAGAATACATCTCTACCCTGGAAAAAAAATAACCAAAATTTTTTCCCAGGAAAGTGATCTGATACCACTTGTAAGATACCAGATATATAAAATATGAAGAACAGAAATGAAATGCTAGAAATTATAGAATAACAGTAAAAAATCCAGCATAATCTTCACAATACACAGAAATGATATACGAAATAGCAACATAAACAACACTTTGATTCAGATAGCAATGTTCACAGGCCTCTTCGAGGGGGCAACCTCCAGTCGAGCAGTGCTCTGTTACAATAATCTCCAAGCTAGGGTTTTCATACCCTCGACCCTTATTTATACTAAATGTGTCTATTAAGAGAAGCATCTAGAGGAATATCCTTCTAGAAGTGGAAGCTTCTATTAGGTCTTCTTACATCTTCCTTATTCTATTTTATTGAAAGGTCTTATTAATATTGACCTTTATTACATCCGAATACATTGATCTACCTATGTGCAGGTTAGGACCTTAACAGAGAGCATGTTTTACCTACTCAAGTGATTGTTTGGAATCAACGTTCCATTTGATTTTAGTTTCCTTTTTCAGCATATTGGTAATATTCCTGAGAAGCTCGACCAATTTTGGTATGAATCTTCTAAGGAAAATTATTTTTCCAATGAAAGATTGTAGTTCTTTGATGTTCCTAGAGTGTTCCACCTTCTGGATAGTTGTTATCCTGCTGGGATCTATTTTAATTCTATATTTTGAGATTATGTGTCCCAACAGTTTACCTTCCTCTAACCCGAAAATGCTTTTCTTAGGATTTAATGAAATCCCAAATTTCCTGCACTTCTCAAACACACGTCTGAGGTGGAGAAAATGTTCTTCGTTAGATTTGGAGTAAACAGTTACATCATCCATATAAATGACTATAAATTTCCCAGTCTCATCCACAAAGGAAATATCCATTGCTGTTTCGAAAGTAGCCCCAATGTTCATCAGACCGAAAGGCATCTTCACATACATGAAGGTTCCCCAGGGTGTGGTAAAAGTTCTCTTCTCTTCATCTTTCAGATGGACCAAAACTTGGTTGTAACCAGAGAAACCATCCAGTAAGGAGATCCTATTGGATTTGACCACCCTTTGTAAAATATGGTCCATTTTTGGTAAAGGGTAATTGTCTTTGAGGGAGACTTTGTTCAGATTTCTGAAATCTATACAAAGCCTGATCTTGCCAGTTTTCTTCCTGGTTGGAACTAGATTAGAAAACCATTTGGAAAAACTCAAAGGGACTATAATATTGGAATCATACATCTTTTTGATTTCTTTCTCTATCAGGGGAGGAAACTTGGGATTAATTCTCCTAAGTTTCTACCTGAAAGGTTTGTGTTCTTATTTTATAGGAATCCGGTGTTGTATGATGCTTGTGTCATAGGATTTTAAGTCCTCATAGCCCTAGGAAAAAACATCTATATATTCCTTAAAAAGTTCAATGTATTTGATTTTTTGCTCCATTGGCAGTGATTTAGACAGTTTTATTATTTTTGGGGTTTCTTCTGTTCCTATGTTATAGTCTTCAACCTCTTTACCGCTAGCTTCAATTTTTGTTTTTTTGTCTACATCATTAAAATCAAACAAGTCTTCGAATGAAACTAACCCTCTAGGTAACACATTATTTTTCAACTGCGGGATATCAGAATCTACATCATTTTCATTGATTTCTTCAGCAACTATTGTATTTACACTACCATTCTCAAAAACAGATTTATTTACAAATTTTTCATCATGTTCTAAATCTATGTTTGTACATTCGAAATCATTTTTACATTGCAGGAAATATTCAGTTTGATCATCATTTCCAAATACCTGCCAATATATAATGTTGTCAAGAATGGTGGGTCTGGACTTCACCTCCACTGTGTACTTGGGAGTGGGATGAAAAGGGATTTTACAGGTAGCTGTTGACGTAGCCAGTCCGTCTATGAGTATATTTTGTCCTCTAGGCATCACCTACAAATCAACCTCAGTAAAGCATTGGAGAGCATCTAAAACAACATTTCTATAGGCTATAAGTCTGGGATGTTTTGTTGCATACTCACCTTTGATTTGCTTGATAATTAATTCAGAATCACCCCTTACCATTATCTACTTAGCACCAACTTTCTTCAATAATTTTAGGCCGAGCATTAAAGCCTCGTACTCGACTATGTTGTTAGTACATTGGAAGTTCATTTTATAGGAATGATTCTCAGAGTACTTTGATCTATGGTTATGCATCCAAACTCCGGCTCCAGCTCCTTCTTTACTCACAGCACCATCGAAGTCCATGCTCCAGAAGTCTGCTGGCAATTCCTCATTTTCCTCAACCATGGGGTTTCTTACTTCGACAGTCACTTTATCGTCCTTTGGATCAGGTGCATCATCTTCCAGTTGTGATATTTTCTCTTCAATATCACCATTGTTATATAGAATAAAAGAATCTAGGTCAGAGTGTGTGGAATATAGTGGGTAATTATGTGGCTTTTCCTGATTACTGACCATATACTTCATCAGTGTTTCTCTGTAAAGTCTTCTTCGTTGACCGAAAAATGGAATGGTGGTGTAGGACATATCTAGCTGTAGGGTTCCTCTCAATTTAGCTCCCCAAGACCTTGATAGAAACATACCATACTTGGGGGGAATGTCTACCATGATGATGTCCATCACCAAAATTTTTGTTGGGATTTGAGACAAGGTGATACATAAGTCTTTAATCATGCCTATACATTTGACCTTGCTAGAGTCGAAAGAATGCAAATCTTTGTAAGGTTTGGTGGCCTCAAGTCCCAAATTTCCCATCACGGATTTGGGCATTAGGTCGTGAGGAGAACCCAAATCTAGCATAGCGTTGTGCAATATCAGATCATGGATATTTAGGCTAATGTAAAAAGGGGCAACGATGCCATTATCAGTTTGACTATCAACTTTAGGACCAAATAGGAGCTCAGTTTGGTCATCAGCAAGGTTTACTATGTCAGAGTGGAGTACAGATCCAATATTCAAGGCTTTGGTACCCATATCTTGTTCGATACTTAAATATTTTATCACCTGAGACCTATAAGTGTTCTTATTCATCAACTCGAAGAGGGGAATGTGAATCTTCAATTTTTCTAGTTCCCCTTCAAGGATGAAAAGAGAGGTGGTTTTGTTTAAACTCTATACTTCTGATTTATTGACAGAGACTTTGTGGACAAGTGAAACTATTTGAATGGTTGATGAAACTTCTATCTGACTTCTTCTCTTAATAATTTCTAGAGTTTTTTGCACAAGAGATTCAATGTCATTACGCCCAGGGGATTTCCTGGGAGGATTTTCTGAGGTTTTCTTGGTTTCAGCAGCCTTCTTCAAAGAATTCTCATTAGTATTCTTAATACTTAGGTTATATTTCCTTTGAACTTCCATTATAGTGTTCTCAAAGGCTTGTTGTTCTGTTTTATCAGCCTCCTCATTCACATCTATTTGTGAAAGGAGAAAGATTTCATCTTCTTCTTGGGTGATGAAAATAGACCCATGATCATGATCATCCATTAGATTTATATGATCATCATAAAACTCCTCAATAACTTCCTCCCCATCATCAACATAGTTTTCCTAGAGAGGTGGTCTAATTTGCTGCCCAGGTACCCTTTGTTCTCGTTGATTACTAGGATCTCTTTGTCTAACCTGAGGTGGATTTCTCCTAAAGTTCAGGTTTTTTATTTGAGAGGTAGCTTGGTTTCCCTAGGTGGGTTCCTGTTAGTTATGGTGAGTCTCTCCATCATTTTCTCCATGGCTCTGGCTAGAGAATCTAGTTTGGCATCAGATGAGGAAGTAGAAGGTTCTTCATTAATGGTGACCCTCTTTTCTGTTCTCTGTCTGACCCTTCTGGCCAAAATATTTGCTTCTACACTGACGACACTTTTTTGCATGTCTTCCAGAGTTGTTTCATTTCTTTCCCTTAATTGATATAACATGTTAGTGTCAAAACCATCAGGGAACTTTATTAATGCTAAACCTTGTGGTGGTTTGATTTCAGTCGGGATAGCATTGTATAGATTGTTGAAATGAGTGTAGTAATCCTGCACTGTCTCTCCTTAGAACCTTATGATGTTCTCATACTCCGACAAAATTTGGAGAGGATTTTTCTTTACCTCCCACTGGTCTAGGAAATTCTGATGGAAAAAAATAATGTCAATAATGGTAGCAACACGTAAAGTTTTGAACCACTTTTTCACCTCTCCAGTTAGGCTTTGTGAAAATAATCTCATCTACACATCAGCTTCATCTACTTCTTGCAGGTCAAAGTAATCGTTCATTTTGTCAACATGTTGTTGTGCATTCAAGGGGTCGGTACTATTGAACTCTAGAAATCTAGTTTGATAGTCTTGGGGTATGTCATGTAAAGGAGAAACCAATACCAAGGGAGCATATCTTGCCGCCATGATTGGTGGAGGAAGCTAAACAAAAACCTATGTGACAGGAGAGGAAATGCCTGAATATATAGAGTACAAAGGACTTGGAGGAATGGAGTGATCTGGTGTAAGTTTAGCAGAAACTCCAACAATGGTTAAAATAGGAAGTTCGATGGACTGCTGAAGATGGATCTTGTCTAAGGCCTGACCAAGATTTGCGAATAGGTATTCGAGATTATCATTCTTGGAGTGAAAATGTTGCTCAACTTTAGCTCTAGGAGAAAGTATCTCAGGGGTCCTAGGCTGAAAAACGGTTTGGTTTAAGACCATTTCACTGACAAAACTATCATATTTTGTCTCGAAAAGACTTTCTCGAAAGGGTATCTCAGACTCAAGGTCTGGAAGAACAAATAACTTTTCTAGGATGGAAAAAGGCCTCGGAAGTGGGTCGTTACTCCTTGAAATTTCTGTAGTTCTTTTCTTCCTGAGTAGTCTTTCAGGATTATCTATTACTATTGCAAGTTCTAGGTCAGGATGAGATCTGGTAGAAATTCTTTTGGGAGACAGAACTATTCATTTTATTCTACCTTTGGAGATTTTGGTTATTTATACACAAACTTTAACAACCTATTAACATTATTTCTAGTTAAAGATTAGGGTTTTCATTTTTTCTAGAAATAAAGTCATCTTTGTTCTAGGGGAAAGAAAACAAGGGGTAAAAAGTTTGTTCCAGTTCTTCCCCAGTATGGTCGCCATTTATGTTATCACTCTGTAAATTCCCAGAGGTTGTTATGAGGTAAGAAGAAACTTATTAGAGGTAACCTTAACCAACCGCTTTGAAACTGGAAACTAGCCCTACCAGTTTCAGAGAGGGATCTCTCTATGAGTTTTAGATTCGTTTGAGTTTTCAAGATTTTAGGCTAGTTAGAAAGAATATAACTGAGTTGTGTGTATTGTTTTTTAATGAAGTTGTTGAATATCACTTACACTTCCATTGGGCTACGGGGTCTATTTTTTTAAAGATAGAATTTAAAGACAACCTTTACAAGATTCGTTTCACAGGACGAGATAGTGCTAATGCCGGATTCTTTAGGAATAAAAATGGTGTATTGCTGAAAATGTGAGATATCAGTTAGAACAAAAATGAATTTAAGAATTTATTTGTTATAACATCAGAGGAAAAACATTTAAATCTATAAAAGATTAAGAACATAGTACACAATGGTAAATTATGCAACTTTAACTTCCTTTAAAGATTATATTTAGAAAGACAATATGATAACTGAGAAGGAAAAACTTGTACGCAGATAGAGGGAACTTCACCAACATTTGACACGCATGAATCTTGTGAAACTTCTCTTTGTATTATTGGAATAACTTTGTGATAAAAATTACAGCAACTAGAGCTGGCTCGGGCATAAATATCAACAATCCTCAATACTTCTAAGTTGGAAATATTTATAATAAAAGTTACAATGACCCTGTCATTAATGATCAAGATGTGGCAGATTCTAAATTTAACTAACTAACTCAAAAAGATACAAAACTTTAGGGATTGTTAATGTTGTGTTGAATTCTTCAAGCTGATTTTGGGGAAGGCCGTTGGTGAGTCATTTGCATGACGTTGTCTGATCTGATTGTTGACTAGACTTGGACACCTCATCTCCTACTCGATCAAATTGCATAGATCTTCCCATCGTAGCTAACTGGGAATAATGACTTTGAGAAATCTTCGGTATATTTCATCCATCTCTGTGCACTTGGAAAAAGTTCACCTAATGATGAAAATATACCAGATCTCGTGTTGTACACTGATGTCTGGCTGCAAAGTTTCTAAGAACGCCTTGCCTGATATGCTGCCCTGTATTCCCAAAAATTTTGAACTATCTTTGCCCATCGTGGCTAGCTTCTGTTTATAATTAGGAAGGGTCACTAAATTATAATTTAGGACCATTAAGTCTAGGAGACCTTTCTTCTGCAAAGCTTCAATCTTACTAAAAAATATTTGAACTCCTGCATCCATAGTCTGGACTTTCTCTTCCAACTGCAGCATAAGTCCTCTCTTGGTCAGAACACTCTTGACTTTGAGGATGGTTTCCATCCTATATTCAATATTGAAATCCTCTAATTCTTCCTTGGTTTTCAAATTCAGGAATCTAATGATCTCAATGGCTTATGTGGGCATTTCTCCCAGCTCTCCTTTTATTTTCTCAATAGCCTTCCTACTCCTCTGTACCATTTTTTTTTTCTTGAACATGATTTGCACCATAGGCCATATTTCATTTATGGATTTGGAGATATCCGTCCAAATATTTTCATTGGCCTCAACAAGTGTCTTGCCCACCACTATTTGCTTTCAAAGTTGTTGCAATTCCTTTTTGAGCTTGTCTGATATTTGCTTCTCCATGGAGTAGCTTGTTTGGTAAGAAGACTTGAGCTGCTGAAGATCCTGAAACTCCATTTTTAGTCTGCTAATTTTTGTCTCTTGCAAGTCCATTTCCTCCATGGATTTAGCTAATTCCACTATCTTTTCCAGAGCTGTCAGTGGAGTTTCTGAGGGAATTTCTGCTATGGAGGTTCCTTCTACATATGTTGTTCTTACCCCTGTGAGTGTTACTACTCGCAATGGAATGACTTCCATAGGCATTGATTGTTCCTTCTCCTTCACTAACCTTTACAGTTCTACTTCCATTTCTTTCAACTGTGCATTCCGCTCCATGATCAACTTGAGCATCTCATCCTTCTCACCTTCTATCTTGGATCTCCTTTGCCTGTGCATCTTCCATTGGTGGAAGTTTCTATTGTTTCCTCAGAGATTCTATATCAACATTTTTCTTTTTGAGCATCTCTTCGACTGCTTTCACATTCGAGGGGACATACCCAATCTTGAGGACCAATTCTTCCAATGTTTTAATTTTGTTATACTTTGCAAAGGATGATATATTTTCTAAATTTAACTGTGTCTAAACATTGCTCAGAGAGACCTATAGTTTATCAGTTGAAGTAGAAGTATTTGAAAAAGTGGAGAAAACCATTTCTCCATTTTTCCTGTGCAGATCCATTTGATCAGCCGGGTGCACATCTATGGTGTGGAACTCGAATGTTGCCCTTTTGTAGTCAGTGATTGCCTTTGGTTTGGGTACCTATGCCTGCAGAAAATCCATGTGCATTCTACCTTTCTCTGTATCAAACACAGACAACAGTCGGTGCTGTGTCGTGGATGTCTGTTTCCAAAACTGAGCATAAGTGTTGTTGGTCAACGTTTGATTCCTGTTCTTGATCAAGTCATATTTCTCAAAAATGCTCAATTTGATGCCTCCTTGTTTCGGCTGGTTTATTAATGAAGTATCCATATTCTTCTTGGATGAAGAAGTAGATATGATTTGCTGGCTTCTAGAGAGAAGTGGTGATTGATCATCTTTCATAGTTGTAGTGGATTGGGTTCCCTTTTCACTAGCTGTGTCAGTTGTATGACTGGATTTTGGCCTCTTGGTGTGTAATTGGAAATATTGGCATCCATAATATTGGCATCCATATTATTGGCATCCATAATATCTTATCTCAATGTGATTTTGGTAAAGATACCAATCTCTGGTTTTTGCAAGCTCTAAGAGGTGTAAAATCCTTTGAATCTCCTCATTTATTCTTGGTTCTGGTCTACCACTGAGCATGCTCACCACTGGGTGGTAGAGTTTCTCGATGAGCTGTTTGAAAGTAAACTCTATGGAATTTCTTCTGAGCAGTGATGTCCAAGATGTTACCACCTACAGCTTCCCATCCTTGTCCATTTTCTGCATCGAGAAAGAGAACCTATCCACTTGAAATAAGATGAACATGTAAGCCAGTATGGAGGAGTACCAAAACATGCCTTTTGTGGTGAACTTTGAAAACTACTTGTGAATGTTCTCCGTTAGGAAAGTGCTATAGTCAAAATGAGTGGTTGGTTTTTCCTTGGTAGAGAAAATGGATAGAAAAACCAATATAGGTTCGTCCACCCATTCATCTGAAAAATAAGCAAGAAGACAACAGAGTGATGAAATGACTTGGTTTCCCTTTTCTGAGAATAGGGAGGAAGGATACAGGGGATTTGACTTGGGGAACTAAGCATCCTGTGGGAGGAAAAATTCAAATATCTAGGCTCTTTGAGGAAAAGATAGTTTCTGTTATGATTTCAAGATTGAAAGGGGAGGCAGATTTAGTTTTGGGTATCTGCATCATCTGATCAATGGACTCTGGTGTGATGAAGAATAGAGTTTCTCCCGATGAAGAGACTATGGCTCTTTGTTCGGGAAGGTAATGAGCCTGGCATTTGAGGGAAAATTCAGGGAAATGATGGACCTAGGGGAAAAGATATAGAGGAAGATTGGACTCCCAGATCCCAATTTTATCGCTTTGATATAAGAAAGTGTATTTGAGCCACGACTGCAAATCCATGAAGTCAACTTCACACCTTGTGTCTGATATTAGATGATCTTTGTCAGACAATGGGATCTTGTCGAGGTTGACAGGAGGTGCGAGGAAAGGATTTTCCCTAGCTTCTGCTTTCTTGGATTTTGGCGCCATCGTTGTGAAGAATACCTACAATTCAAACAAAATGTTAGTGGTAATGGTTGTGGTTGGGATGCTAATTGAATCAGAGAGGAGACAAGGAAACTTTCTGGTGTGAGGATAAGATGAGCAATGGACGAATGAAGGAGTAGGGCTAGTTTTGGGTGAACAGATACATGTTGGGCGCAAGGGATAGATCAACAAGTTTAATGGATAAGTTAACCTATAATAAATGGCTAATGGGTCATTTGGATATTTATATGGAAGGTGAAAAATAGGGGATGAGTACAACTAGGTGACGTTGAGGGTGTTGATTGGAGACTAGCAATGGTGAGGGAACTTGTGATAGGTGAAAAAAGGGTGATGGACTGACAGAGTTATGAGATAAGACTTGTAGGGGAAAAAGTGGAAAGTGATGTCATGATACAGTGGTGGTATGCCAAAAAAGTGCAATAGATTCCTGCCACGTTAGAGTAGGGGGCCCGCCAAAAAACCATTTCATTCCAAACCCCCCCCATCATTAAAAAGAGAAAGGTCGAGGGGGTCCGAAAAGTATTGTTAGCCACCCATCCACGTGCCCACTACTGGACCATAGAAATGTGTGTTTAGATGCTCATTCTTGTTACTCACCATTCTGGACCCCCCCCCCCCAAACCGTTAAAGACAAAACCGTTGGGGGGATTCATAAAGACTTGTTGACCGTAGATCTAAGCATCGGTGTCTCATCCATTCATCTGTGTGCTCTCTTTAATATTCCAACATGAAATCATATGTGTAGTGGGGACTTAGGATTGCGCCTTTTTGTGGGTTTGATCAACTTTTCCTGCTTTTATCACCATGGGGGTCAGGAAATCATACTTTCAAACTTCAAAGATATGAATCAACATCGATCATCATGCCTATTTTATTGAAATCAAGCCGACTAGCCTATGATCTAACCTAAGTTCTAACCTACTTCCCTATGACATTTATCACAGATTAAACTGTTGGACTAAGAAATTACTCTACCTTAGGGTTATTTGACCAAGATTAGGTAGTTTGGTCAAATTTATTCACTAGCTAGCCTATCTACTTGGCCAAGATTAAACAATTTAGCCAAGATTATTCACTAATCCTATCAACATCAATTTAAAAAGACTTGGCCATGATTATACTGTATGGATCAAGCCATTGTTATTGCATGGGGCTTTATTTAATTTTTTTTATGCCTTCTTTTATTCTTTTCTCATTTTCTTTTTCTTTTCTTTTTTCTTTTATTTTCTTTTTCTTTTCTTTTCTTTTATTTTTTAGGATGTAGTAGTCTCTGCAAGTCAAAAACACTGAAGGGACAAAAATACAATCAACATTTGATCCTATAAATTATAGGGTTATAACATAACACACCAACAAGCCCTAACTACTAGCCCTTTTAGAAACACCTGTGAAGCAGATGTAGTCTCACTTGAAGTAGCGATAGGGGGTTGCAGGACACAAGTGTCTACAACCATAGGAAATGAAAGAGGATTCAGAGGAAAAACACACAGAGATATAGTTAGAATTTATCTCATTTAGGCCTACTACGCGAGCTATGTCTCAGATCTAACACAATGATGCAATAAGAAAATAATACAAAGAAAAAGAACACAACATTAATCACACAGAACAACAAGATATACATGGTTCACCCTCTCCCTAGGGTTACATCCATAGAACTGTGCTTCTTGATATTAGGTGAAAACATATAGTTCTATCTGCACACTTAGCTTGCATATCTCTCTCTCTTTCTCTCCTCCCTGCGCACCCAGCTGCAAGGTTGATCTTTGCACCCAACTGAAGATCTTACAATATAGAATCTCTCTCTCGATACAATACTTCTCTACACAAAAATACTCACTCTCTTAATCCACAATGATAAACCCAAAAACAACAACAATCGAACAACCATCAACCTATTCATCCCAGGTCCTCTAGACCTTTATTTATACATTACAATGAAAAACATCTAGGTGTCAAAACCCTAGGTCTAAAACCCTAGGTCAACTTGACCCATGTTTTTAGGGATTCGCCAGCCTGTCGTTCCTTATTCCCCGCGAGGTGATCCAAATAACTCATTGGAATTTTCTTTTGCTTGTTGAGTTTCCCATGATCTATCTTCCTTGTTGATCTATCATCCTCGATATTCTTGTTCAACGGCTAGATTTCCCTTACTATACTCCTTCTTTTCTGCTTCTTTGACCACTTTGACCCAATATCAGTCAATGTTCCTTCTGCACATTTCATATTTCACCTTTATTCCTTAATCTTCACTTTCTTCCATAACCAAGGGCCAACATGCCCCCAACACTCACCTGTGACTCATCCTGAGGCACTGAAGGTCTGAACCTTTTGTTTCTCTTTGTGTTCTGACTGCATGGAGCAACCCGTTCTCTCTATTTTGTTCCTCCCTTCCTTGTGCAGAATTTATTTTCTACATGTGGTACCCAGTTTCAACTGCACCTGGTACCTAGACCCTTCTTATTATGCTTTTATTGAGATTTGCGAGGAAGCTGGTTGTCGTAGTAATATTTCAACTGGCTTCCATTTACCAAACCTTTCTTCCATTCTCCCTTCGAAGTCTTCAACTGCACAACTCCTTTTGTTACATAGGAAACCTCATATGGCCCAAGCCAATGTGTCTTTAACTCCCCTAGATGCTTCATTAACTTGATTTCATATACCAATACCAGATATCCTTTATTAAAATATTTCTTCTTGATATGTCTGTCATGGTAGGCCTTTTCTCGTTCCTTCTGTACCTACTGGTGAAATCCTATAATGAATCTGTCTTCTTCCATTTCTACCAACTATGCAATTCTATCTTGCACAGTGCCTATGTCATCCATATCTATAAATGCAACAATTCTTAAGCTAGAAACTAAATATTCCATAGGTATGACTGCTTCTAGATCATAAACAAACTTAAAGGGAGTCTTCATTGTCAGCTTCTTTCAAGTGGTTCTATAGGCCCATAATACTGTCGGTACTCTGAAATCCCAATCATCCTTGTTTACACTACAAATCTTCATCAATGTTGTATCCAAGATTGTATTGAAAGCTTTGAATATAACATTCACTTGTGGATGGTATGGAGTGTTCTTCTGATGATGGACTTCAAATTATCGAGTCAAGGCTTCAATAGTCTTATTAATAAAATGTGTATCTTGATCACTCATAAGGATATTTGGGCATCCAAATCTAGTTATGATATCATCAAATATGAATCACGTAGTTGTAGTTTCACTATAGTCCTTGACTTCTATTGATTCTACCCATCTGGTCAAATATTTTGTCACACTGATGATGTATCTCACTCCTGCGTGCTTCTCTGGTGGGTTGATAGGTCCTACAAAATCAATTTCCCATTTCTCAAATTCTTGTAAAGTTAGCTGAGGTTCTAAAGACATCTCATCTCTTCTGGAGGGTTTCCCAACTCTTTGGCATGCATCCTAGGCTCTGTAGTATTCCTTATCATATTTGTGTAAAGTGGGACACCAAAGGCCAGCTCTAAGAACCTTCTGTGTTGTTACTTTCCCTGCATAGTGTACTCATGCAATGACTTCATGTTCTTCTTCTAGAATCAGTGGTATTTCTACCTCCATAACACATCTCCTCAAGATCTCATCAGGTCTCATCTTATAAAGCTGTCTAACAATAAGTGAAAAATTTGCAACTCAAACTATCAATTGTTTCTTATGAATGATTGTATATTCGCGAGATTTCATTCCTGTTGACAAGAACTAAACTATCTTAGTGAAGTGATCATCAACCTTTCTGATGGCTAGCAACTATGCATCAGGTAGTGTATCCTCCAAACTGTTAGGTTCCTCTCCATGTTCTAACCTAGACAAGTGGTCAGGACCCTTGTTCATTCTTCTTGACTTGACCACAATATTGAAATCATATTCCTAGAATAACAGTAGCCATCTACATATTCTTCCCCCCAACACTATCTTTTTGACTAGGTATTTCAATGCAGATTGATCAATGAACATCTTAAAATGTCCTCCCAACAAGTAGTGTTGAAACTTTTGTAGTGCATACACCATGGCTAAACCTTCTCTCTCAGTGGTAGTGTAATTTATCTCACTTGTAGATAGTTTCCTTCTAGCAAAGGATAACGAATGGTTAATGTCTCATGCTCCTAGTTGTACTAACACTTCTCCTAATGTAATATATGACACATCGACGTGCACATGGAATTCCTTACTCCAATCTGGGAAAACTAGAATGGGTGCAGTGACCATTTTTTGTTTCAGTGTGTCGAATCTCTGTTGACATTCCTCTGACCATTGGAATTGACAATATTTCATTAATAACTTCTCCAAAGGTGTTTTTATCTATGCATATCCCTTGATGAAATTTATGTAGTATCCCATATTTCCCAACGCAGTGCGCAACTATCTAACCGAAGTAGGAGGAGGTAGATCAACAATGATGGAAATCTTGGAAGGATCTACCAAAAACCCCTGATTACACACAATATGGCCTAGAAACACTCTAAAGGGTGAAAATAAGATGCATTTCTTTAGGTTTAGGGAAATCGAACATTGCCTGCACTTATCCAACATTAGTCTTAAACACTCAATATAATTTTGCAATAAGCTAAAAATAGTCCAATCATCAAAATATGCTTCTAGAAATTTATGTAAAAATTCTTTGAATGCTTCGACCACCACCCTAGAAAATATGGTTGGTGCATTCTTCAGTCTGAAAGGCATCACTGTGTACTGGTAGGTGTTGTTGGGAAAAATTCCCTACGGACTAGCAAACTAGAGTCAGACTTGCATGCAAATTTTGACCGAAAAGAAACTACTTTTTTACCTACAACCCAGGATTTAAACCCCTCTTTCACAGTAAATGCATGGAAAAGGACCACTAACCTTATTACCGAAATTTGATGTAGATCCTCTGTTGCTCTTCGATTACTTGCTTGCGTTACTCCTTCCATAGATAACCTGCACTCAAGACAAACAACAACTATGCATGCATGCTACTTCTATACTCAAGGTTTAGAAATCAAGCATAAATTAATCAAACCATAGACAATTCATGCATTGGGATGGGAAAAGTATTCTTTTTATCACTGAAAGTGAATCAAATTACAACAAAGCTGAGACCGACCACCGCTCCTTGAACCTGATCCTGGGATCCTCTTCTTCTGTCCTTCAACTGCTTTGCGTTAAATATCCTTTGGCATGAGGAAAGGCTAAAGGGTTGGGAAAATGGATTACATAAATGGGCGGAGTTTCTTCACTATATTTTTTCCTCCTCCAAATGGTACCCCTACCCCTTCTTTTATAGGCTAGAAGGAGCTAGGGTTTTGGACGAACCCTCGGCCATGCATGGCCGGGAGTTTAAGTTAACTGACCCATAGCTTTTTGTTCCGTCAGAAACTTTCCTTTTTTTGTGCTTTGTTAGGTACATGCGGGCTGTAGTGAGTCATCCAGTGTTCACATGCATGAAATAATGGGTTAGGGAGCGTGGGCCTTGACACAAGAGGATTTTCAAAGAGTTGTTCAATAGAGTTTTGGAAAAGAAGGGATATGAGTTGGCCTGATGCCAGCTAAGCATGTGTGGTGCAATTTAGGGTTATAATAGATGCCCCCTAATGTGCGAGGGAAGAAGAGCATCTGATGGCCGAAATACATTACCAATCTTTACTGATGTGCCAAACGATTGAGCCCAAGGATCAGGAACCAGGAGGTGCCATCTGCAAAATAGAAAATGTCTCACCAAGGACGGCATACCCATGCTCAGGATAAAATAGAACCATGGATACCAATCAAATACATTGTAGATCCATGTCAAATAACTATAAAGAGTAGCCGCAAATAATACACAATGGAGCTACATCTCGAAATCAGAAAGATATACATATAGAGTACCCATCTTACAGAAGATGATTCGACCTGATGGTTGTACTTTAGAGCTCAAGAAACAACTTCAAAATCTTCTAAAACTTGGGTAGGAGTGTAATATGAGTGTACGACTGCACTACCCCAGAGGTCTTTGATGACTCATCAGTTATGGACTTGATAATCTTGATGATCGGACTGAAGGATTCAGTGATTTCGAACAAGGACTTAATTGGACATTCAGGATGGCTGGGTATGCAGATAAGAGACATATTGGAGAGGGGCCGAATAAGGCTTAGTGATAAAATTCCCTTGGACAATAGCATGACAAGTGATAATACTCAGGAAACATATATGTTAATCATAAGTCTACGAAGCAGGAGGCAACACAAACTCTCCATATGTTTGGAAGAGTAACCAAACGGTGGAGGACACAACTCTATATAGAGAGAAAATATTCCTAAGGTCGTACTACATCCCATAGTCTGATGATCAAACGGATAGATGTGATTTATCCAAGGGTGACTCATCATGCTACCAATAAAGAAAATACTTTTCCCATCCTCTTTTTGGGGTATATTTGATTATTTTTTTGTTCTTTTTGATAATTTTTGAAAAAGAATAAAGGAATATTATGTTACAATGGAGGAACGAGTACTGCAAACATACAATATCAAGGCAAAAGGACAAGACTGATGTTTTGGTAAAATGATACTCGGGGAAAATCCTCCAGCGGCCAAAGGTGTTAAAACGCAGAAGAAAATTGTCACAAGGCTGGTGGATAAGGTATGAAAATGCGATTGATAGAACACACAATGGTAACGTCCTTTGATGTAAGTTTAACGATCCCAGAGAAGGTAAGCTCAGTGGTTTTTCATATTTAGAGAGTCTGAAAAAACATAAAAGGAGACTCTGTTGGGGTACCTTTTTCAACAATAGTCTAGTCGGTTTGAGAAAGGGATAAAATAGCACCGATTAGACGTCAATTCAAAACCATTTTAACGAGTGTGACAAGGAAAATATCACTCGGCTATTTTTTCACTTTTAAGGAGTCTAAAAAAAGCTTAACTATGGACTCTGTCAAGAATATTCTTCTGGACCAATTTAACGAGTGTGAAAGAATAAGGTCACTCAGCGATATTTTCAATTTTAGGGATTCTGAAAAGAGATTAACTATGGACTCCATGGGGGTTTCTTTTTCATAAATTTAGTCCCTTGGGCCCAAAAAAGGAATAAAATTATACCTGAGAGTAATCTTCTAAAGAATGAGAATTCGATAGAGTATACCTTTGTTCGTACAGTTGACCGTCTGGACCGAAAAAAGGGTAAACTACCACCGGACATACGTGACTTCAAATTTCAGTTTAATGAGCGTGAAAGGCCACAAGATCGCTCAACAATCTTTTCATTTTTAGAGGGTCTGAAAAGGGATTAAAAGGAGACCCGTTATTTTTTGGGAGTCCTGAGGGTGAGATCAAGAGTGAAAAAGACTCATGTAAATGAGGCTCAAACTCATATTCAGGAAAGACTATATGGACTCCTGAGCCTACAGTGGTTTTAGAAACGACATGGACACCATAATGAAACCAGGACCTACCTAGGGCATCCATGTTATGGTATGCTCTACCACCAAGTTGAGACACTCCTAGAGCAACTATGATGGTTCTGTGTCACAACCTAATGGAATCGATCCTATAGTAGAAGAAAAAGACAATGAGATGAAAAAGTTGGGGTGATAACCTAACCTATATGCTCAAGTTGATTTTTTTTTTTTTTATATGTGGATCGTCAATATTTTCTCAAAACTCAAAAAAAATGTCCCAATACGCAATCAAATGCCTCCCATATAACTCCTGAATCACTCTAAATGGTTTTTGGTATAAATAAACTAATAAGGGAGGCCAAAAAAGTGACAAAAAGAGGCCAAAAAGTCTATAAATAGAAGATGGCAACTCATTATAACCATTGCTGATTTGGAAATTGACTCTGGAGCCAAAAGACCCCCTTTGCCAAAGATAGTGATTCTGGGAGCTACAGTGGATGAAACGAACTTCTGCTTGGACCAAGTAAGTACAAACTCCCTTATCTAGCTATTCAATACTTCAATTTAATTATTTAGTTGGTTTTTTGGGTGGGCGTTGACCTTAAAAAGGTCGGCCCTAGGTACACGCGACCTGTCTCTTGACAGGATGCATGTACACTCGGGTAGAGTAAAGTCTGCCCGCATGTACATGCGACTATCACCTCTACAGCCCCCGTGTACCCCCCTGTTATGATAAAAAAGAAAACTAAAAGGAAGTATTGACCCTCCTTTACCTTTTCGTGATGGCAGGATGTATGTCCAGTGGAGGGAATGGGAGCATGAGGCAATTAGTGAGTTGGTTGCTACAGATCCAAATGTTGTGGCTGTTTTAATGCAATGTGGTTTACTCAAATTATTTCTATGTATGTTTATGCACATGCAACCAAGGCTACTGAATGCCTTGATTAACTACTGACATCCTGATGCAGAGGCATTTATGCTAGAGGGGAAATCACTGGTGCCCACCACTGAGGATATTTACTTTCTGACTGGACTCTCAAGGAGAGGGGAACCATTCAACTTCTAGACTTTTCCTATGGGGCCGAGTAAGATCTCAGAATTGATAGCTGAGAATTATGAGGCTGGGACTAAACCTGCGGGCTCCTAGGTACCCATCAGCAACTTTACTAACTTAGCATTGCAGACTATCTTGTTATTGATTGGGCGGATTATCGACTCAACAGTCGTGCATCGGGCTTTGCGCGCACAGATGAACTATGCCATTCATTTCATGAATGCACAAATTTTTGATTGGAGTACCACACTACTCGAGTGCATGAAGAGGCAATTGACAGATTGCCGACAGTGGACACAGAGGAACTTCGGGTTCGAGACCATATTGTGTTCATTCTTTTTTGAGAGAGTTTTGAGTTTCAGTCCTCGGGTTGTAGTACGAGGAGATCAGGCCTCTTTCCCTGCAGTGTGTAGATGGGCAGTATTACTACCGCGACAGGGTCGTAGAAGGATCATTGAGTCCTTCGACGATGATTTCTTTGCTTGGCTATCACGATAGATCCCTGTTATCGAGGACTACCTGTATGCAGGGATAGATTTCTCTAGAGATCCTGAGATACCTGTGCCTCCTGGTGAGGAGCGAGGGGAGATAGGTAAGTCTCCACCTTTGTAGTTTTTTTGTTTCCATATGTAATTTTTATGTATTTTTGTTATATATATCATTTTTTTGTATGCCAGAGTATTTGACGGGTAAACGTTTGTTGCATGTAGATGTGGGACCCATGTGACCTGTCAATTATGCACGGAACAGGCGTAGTCCATGGCTAGAAGCTGCAGCTTCCGCCACTGGGGGAGCAACAGTAGCAAGGAACCTCCCCATCGGAGAGGCTGAGAGGGTCCTTAGTCGAATTGAGTAGAACTTCACTGTGCTCACTCACACAATCCCGATGTCAGAGATAGAGGACCTGTCGCCATCCATGCAGCCTCATGTTGTGGGGGCACCTCGGACATGGGTCTGATTGTTTAGGTGTTTAGCCCATGCTGTGGATGATTATAACAGGGCCCATCAGCCCTGAATAGACTTAGACTTTTTTATGTGCCACAAGAACCTACTTGTATATATTTTTTGAGGGCATAAGCCCAGTGACTTGTTACTATTCTCATTTTTGAGGTGCTTGCGTCCATCTATGTACTCTGGTTATTTTATGATGTTTATATATGGTTTTTATCTTTTGTGTCTTATGGATTCTGTGTGCAAAAATGTATTTACATGTTTATGTCCATGTTTTTCTATATGTGGGAAAGATGCCAATCTAAAATTAGATTAGCTAGAGTATCTGTAATTTGGTTTAATCTCCTAGGGACATGAAAATATGTAATATAATCAAAGTTTCATTCTAAGAGATGTACCATAAGGAATCGTCGGTGTAAAGTTGGATCATGAACCCAGTATACTTTGTTTAGCTACGACACAAATAGTTGAGTGTCGAGATAGACCTGGAGATGAGAGATACCCAATGACAAGGCGTCACGAAGAAACTCAATAATTGCACTATACTCAACGACATTATTTGTGGTGTCACCTAAGCATGTACCTTCGAAAGATAACAACTGACCCTGAGGTGTAAAGATTACCCAAGCTATGGAGGCAAGCCTCCATGTGTGTCGACTAGCACCATCTCCATACCCAACGAACACCTCATACTCACTTGACATATGCCATATTGATGAAATATAACGTCAATGACATGTCCATAACACTTTAAAAGAAACTTAAAAAGCAATAGTACAAAGACTATACATATGTTACAAAAAGTTACCCACAGTAACCTATCTATGAGTAATACTTCTTGAGGTAGAGCCCATTTCTAGGCTCCGCCAAAGCATTCCCTTCAAAATCAACTAAATGATAAGTGCCCTTTTTAATACCTCTTTGATAATGAAGGGTCTAAACCACATGGGTTTAAACTTTCTTCCCCCCAGGGGGTCCTTGTCTTGGTCATAGACTAGGACAAGGTTGCCTTCAGATAAAATCCAAGGATGAACGGACCTATCATATTGACACTTGACCTTATGTTTGTGAGCCTCATTGGCCAGGGCTGCATCGCAACGCTTCTCATCAAGCTGCTCAAGGTATACTAACCATTCTTCAAGTGGAGAAGTGTCTGGAAATAACTGTACTGCCAATTTTAGAGATGGGATTTGACATTCGATGGGAAAGACTGCCTCCAGCCCGTAAACGAGTTGAAAAGGTGAGAAACTGATTGCAGTCTTAACAGATGTTCAGTAAGCCCATAATGTCGAGTATAACATCAAATTCCAATTTGACTTGGCTGAGTTGATAGTTCGTTGTAGAATAGTCTTAAGAGTTTTGTTTACAAATTCCACCTACCCATTGGCTTGGGGGTAGTAAGGTGATGAATGTTCCTGCCGTAACCCAAGATTTGACGTTAATTCAGTCATCATTTGGTTCTGAAAGTGACTACCATGGTCAGTGACAATCTCTCTCGGGACGCCGAACCTTGCTATGATCTAGTTGAATAAGAGAGTTGCAGTCTCTCCATCATCTTTAAATGTTGGCATAGCTTCGACCCACTTAGTGAAGTAGTCAACAACTACGATGATATAGAGATGCCCCCTTGTTGACGGGGGGTTTCATGTAGTGTAATCAATCCCCCACTTAGTGAAGGGACCAAATTTGATGACAGGAAACATAGGAGCGGGATGTGCCCTCATCTTCTGAGAGAAGATTTGGCATGGATGGCACTTCTTGACCAATTCGATACAATCTTTGATAAGTGTGGGCCAGAAGTAACCTGCTCGTAGAATCTTTTGGGTTGTTTCCAACCCAAATAAATGACTGCCACAAGCTCCAGTATGGCAATCATTGAGCACTATGATGGCCTCCTCATGAGTGAGACATCGACGCAAGATGCAATCTACACCTCTTCGATACAACATATCATCGAGTATGAGATAATTCTTAGCTTGATGGTGTATCCGCCAATGCTCATCACGAGAAGTAGAGGTGGGGCACTTCAAAGTCTGGAGATAGATAAGTATATCTTCGTACCAGGGGTCTGAAGATGCAATCAAAAACATATCCCCCTGGATAGGCAATTCCTCAGGCACAACATTGCCTGACTCAACCGGAAGTTCCGAAATAAGCTTTTTGAAGACCAATGACTTCTTGGACTTTGCTGAAATGAAGTCTAAGTCAAATTCTTGGAGGATGACTATCCATATACTAATTTTTCTGCCTATAACTCGTCATGTCAACATGTACTGGAATGGATTCACAACATCAATGATGATGGTCTTGCGAAATAGAACATAGTGACGGAACCGTTGAACAACATGAACTGCTGCCAACGTAAGTTTTTCAATATGGGAATAATTGAGTTCCGGTCCTACGAGGCCTCGACTCAGGTAGTAGATCACGTATTCTGAAAACGAATCATCTTCCTGAACTAAAACCAAGCCTATGGTTGACTCTGCGACAGCCAGATATAATAAGAAATCTTTGTTATAGTTAGGTGGTCGTAGCAGAGGTGTGGTTGTGAGGGTGTGTTTTAATGTGTCGAAAGAGCGTTGAGTGGCTTCATCCCAAAAAAAAGGAACGTCTTTCTTTAGTAAACGCATAAATCCCTTGGTGATTTCAGCATAGTTGGCGATGAAGCGTCGTAAGAAGTTTTCCTTGCCTTGTAGACTTTGAAGTTGTAAGATTGTGCGTGAGGGGGGCAACTGGATTATTTCCTCCACCTTAAGAGGATCGACCATGATCCTTGTTGTGGATACGATGAAACCTAAAAAACATCTTGACGTTACGTAGAAGCTGCACCTGTTTGGATTCAAGCGAATCCTGAAGTAGCGACATCGTTCAAAGATTAGTCTAAGGTGCATGGGATGATCCATTTGCTTGCGAGAGAGTGATGCTAAATCATCTAAATAGGCCTCGACTATATGCTTGAGGTCATGAAAAGCAAAAGACATGGCCCGTTGAAATGTGGCTCCAGCATTTTTAAGGCCAAAATGCATCTTACGATATGCGAATGTACCCCACGGACAAATGAATGTCGTTTTGTGTTGGTCTTCAGGTTTGATTTGGATTTGATTATATACTAAAAAACCATCCATGAACGAAAAGGCTTCACAACCAGCACATTAATCAATGATCTAGTCAATGAATGGTTTTGGAAAATTATCTTTGGGACATGCCTTATTCAAATCACGAAAATCGGTACATACACGAATCATTGTTGTGGGGTTATTCTACCCTACGGACTAGCAAGCTAGGGCTTAAACTTGCATGCAGATCATGACCCTTCAGAAATAACTTTTAACCTTCTACCCCAACCTAAAACCCTTTTTCACAGGCAAACATGGGAAGAACCAACTAACCTTTTTATCGACGGTTGGTGTAGATCCTCCGTTGCGCTTTTATCCCCTTGCTTCTGTTGCTCCTTCCAAAAAGTGATCCTGCAATCAAGACAAAACTATGCATGCATGCTATTGTTCTACTAGAGGGTTAGAGATTAAACATAAATCAAATAATGCATATAAGACTCATGTATTTGGGACGGGAAAAGTATATTTTTATTAATCTCAAGATGAATCAACTTACAGTGATTATGGAGACCGGCCACCGTTCCTCGATCCTGATCCTGGGCTCCTCCTCTTCTTTGTCCTCCAACTGCTTTGCTTGAATTCTCCTAAATCTTGAGGAAAGGCTAAAGGGTTGGGACAAAATGGATTCGGCAATTGGGCAGAGTTTCTTTGCTATGATTTTCCTCTTTTGAATAGTACCCCTACCCCTTCTTTTATAGGCTAGAAGGAGCTAGGGTTTTAGACAAACTCTCGGCCATGCATGGTTGGGAGTTCCAGTTAACTGACCCAAAGATTTTCGTTCCGTCGGAAACTTTCCTGATTTTTTTCTTTGTTAGGTAAACGCGGGCTGTAGTGGGCCAGCCAGCGTTCCAACGCGTGTAGTATAAGGCCTGCCAGCGTTCCAACACGCCCAGTGATAGGTTAGGGCACGGGTTACTTAATTTAGGAGGCTTTTGAAGAGTCTGTTCAACATGGATTTGGAAATGAAGGGAAATGAGTTGGCCTGATGCCAGGTAAGCATGGATAGTGCAATTTAGGGTTATAACAGATGCCCCCTAATGTGTGAGTTCAGAAGAGCATTTGATGGCCGAAATACATTACCAATTCTTCACCAATCTGTACTGATATGCTGAATGAGTGAGCCCAGGAATCAGGAATCAAGAGGTGTCGTCTGCAAAAAATATCAAATATCTCACCGAGGTGGGCATACCCATGCTCGGGATAAAATAGAACCATGGATACCAATCAAATACACTGTAGATCCATGTCAAATAACTATGAAGAGTAGCCACGAAAAATACACAGCGGAGCTACATCTCGAAATCAGAAAGATATACATATAAAGTATCCATCTCCTAGAAGATGATTCGGCCTAATGGCTGTACTTGAAAGCTCGAGCAACAACTTAAAAATCTTCTAAACTTGGGTAGGAGTGTAATATGAGTGTACAACTGCACTACCCATAGGTCTTCGACAGCTCGTCGGTTGTGGACTTGATAATCTTGATGATCGGACTGAAGGCTTCAGTGATTTCGAACAAAGACTTGATTGGACGTTCAGGATGGCTGGGTATGCAGACAAGAGACATATTTCAGAGGGGCTAACTCAGGATAAGTAAGAAACTTCCCTTGGACAATAGCACGACAAGTGATAAGACTTAGGCAACATATCTGTTAATCATAAGTCTACGAAGCAGGAGGCAATGCAAACGCTCGATATGTTTGGAAGAGTAACCAAACGGTGGAGGACACAACTCAATATAGCGAGAAAATATTCCTAAGGTCGTACTACATCCCAAAGTCTGATGAATCAAACGGACAGATGTGCTTTATCCAAGGGAGACTCATGATGCTGCCAATAAATAAAATACTTTTCCCATCCTCTTTTTGGGGTATATTTGATTTTTTTGTTCTTTTTGATGATTGTGAAAAAGAATAAAGGAATATTACATTACAAAGGAGGAATGAGTATAGCAAACATACAAGCTCAAGGCACAAGGACAAGACTGATGTTCTAAGGAAATGATACTCGGGAAAAATCCTCCAGTGGCCAAAGGTGTTAAGACGCAAAGGCAAACTATTACTAGGTTGATGGGTAAAGGATGCAAATGCGGTTGATAGAACACACAATGGTAACGTCCTTCGATGTAAGTTTAACGAGCCCAAAGAAGGGAAGCTTGGTGATTTTTCATATTTAGAGAGTCTGAAAAAGCATAAAAGGAAACTCCATTGGGGTACCTTTTTCGTCAATAGTCTAGTCGGTTCGAAAAAGGGATAAACTAGCACCGATTAGACGTCAATTCAAAACCATTTTAACAAGTGTGAAAAGGATAAGATCACTCAGCTATTTTTTCAATTTTAAGGAGTCTGGAAAAAGCTTAACTATGGACTCCATCAGGAATGTTCTTCTGGACCATTTTAACGAGTGTGAAAGAATAAGGTCACTCGACAATATTTTCAATTTTAGGGAGTCTGAAAAGAGCTTAACTATGGACTCTGTGGGGGTTTCTTTTTCGTAAATTTAGTCCCTCAGGCCAGAAAAAGGAATAAAATTATACCTGAGGATACTCTTCTAAAGAATGGACATTCAATAGAGTATTCCTTTGTTCGTACAGTTGACCATCCGGATCGAAAAAGGGTTAAACTATCGTCGGATAGACGTGACTTCAAATTTCAGTTTAACGAGCGTGAAAGGTCACAAGATCACTCGGCAATATTTTCATGTTTAGAGGGTTTGAAAAGGGCTTAAAAGGAGACCCGTTTAAGGAATGTTCTTCTAGAATAGTTTAACGAGTGTGAAGAAACAAGGTCACTCGACAATATTTTCATCTTTAAGGAGTTTGAAAAGGGCTTAAAGAAGACTCCACAATGGTTACTTTTCTCAGTTAATCCTGATGAGATCGAAAAGAATAAATGTAGTCTTGCCAGATGTTTCTTTTGGGTCTCAAAGCGAGCTTGAAAAACAACAAAGGTAGCCCATGATCGACACTTTGTGGGTCGATGTCAGGTACCGCTTCGTAAGACCAGGCAAAAATGTCGCGGAATTCTTTGAAAAGATCCGTGTAAATCTGAATCTCTTCGGGGGAGCAATCCACTCCGATGAAGACATTATCCACGATGCCAGGGTTTTGGGAGATGTTAATAGGTATAGTTTCAGCGTTAGTCACCATATTTCCCTCAGCATAAAGTTCCTATGTAGATAAGAGGTTAATAGGACATGGTTGATCTCCTGTCATGGTGATAGTGAATTCTCCTGCCTCGATTCAGCTTAACTCTGGGAGGAAGTATGATCTGTGATGAAGATCTTCCCAAGGTTTGTCCGGACTAGTCATTGCCTTGATTACTTCTTCGTCAGAAGGCTAGACTAAGTTTAATGAATCGGTGGTAGCAAGAGAACCCTGAGCCCAGATAGGCTCAAGAAGTGGATCCAACTCTTGTGCGGGAGTTGGATCAGGAGTAGCTGAAGTTTGCTGGACTAAAGAGTATGCTACTTCAGTGGCTGATAAGGGCATGGACATGTCAGTGTTCCTTGTCTCATCCATCGTGGCTGATGGGGAAGGAAGAGTCCACGGATCCTGAAAGTAAGTCGTGCGAAATGATGAAACATGAAAAATATCAGCCTTGTGATGGTTCGATATAAACTTGACATCGCCATGAGGAGGTGGGTAATCGAAAGTACCCATAAAAGATGGGCACAAACCAACTCCTATGTTAACGACACCGTATTGAGGATTATCAACCATGGGAACCGTGGATGCCCCCAAAGCTGGGTCAAGTCGAGAGAAGGATAACTGATCAATGGTCACTATCCGGACTTCATGTGGAAACAATAGGACTCGGAAAACTGTAGCGACCACCGCTTGCATTGCATAAGTCCAACTATGACCTAACAATAGATTGTAGTCGATGGGGGCATCAACTACCTCTACTTCGACGCACACAGTCTTCCCCCCTAACTGCAGAGGGAAAGAAGGGATGATGCCATGCGGTCGGAAAGAACGACCATCGAACGCAGTGAGGAGAGTAGGTGATGGAGACAACTCAGGTTGACCAATAGCTTTCCATCATGCTAACGACATAACGCAAGTCGAAGCGCCCTCGTCTACCACCGTGCGGAAGATATTTTGTGTAAAAGTTTTCGTGGGGTGAGCCACTACTATCTGAAACGCGACGTGGTAAGGCAAATGAGGTTTCAAGTCAGTTGTATCTAACATGATGGTACTCGGGTTACAAGTCTCAGTAGATCCTAAAGCAGTCAACAAGGCTTTCCTCTGAGCAGGGAAACTTTGGAGGATCCCCAAAGCGAACATGGCATAAGGGGTTTGTGATAAATCTTCCACCATAGAGTAGTTCTGGGCAGCCCTTGCGTTTGGATTGTGAGAAGCTCGCTTGAACACACCTTTTGGAATGCGTGTCATTGTTTCACCCAACATCCTCTCGATCTGTAGGGGAAGAGATGGGATCTCAGCTTCTTTTCCCTTCTCAGAGGCGCTTGGTTTGGTATAGTCGTGTGCTCTAGTCATTATGAAAGAATCACTTTTAACCATATATACGTTCATAGAAGATGAATTTTTTGGGGGAGGGAATTTTTCTTGGCTGCCCCCCTCGACACTTGTAGAGGCTTGAGTTAAATTTTTCCCATGCTGAAAGGGATTAGTCAACACGGCTTGTTGTTGTTGTGTGACAAACTTCTGGGCCTCTGCAAGTCAAGGGAATAGATGGGTCGGGTGGTCTTCCGCACATAAGTTGCATGGATACCTCGCCTTCCTCTTCTCCTTGGTGCCCTCGCCAGCATTATCATTTGGTTTTTTATCCCCCTTACTCTTCTTGTGTTGTTTTTTCTTCCCTTCAGGCTGTTGGTTGGCCTTTGGGTTAGTCGTCTGTATGGAGTGTACTTCTGACATTTGAGTAGAAGGAGCAGCCAAAGCAGTAGTCTGGCTGGCCACTGAGTGTTGTATAGATAACTGCTGCAATTGTTTTGTCAATTGCTCAGCGGGCTTGGTTTGTGCCGAACCAACTATACCATCGGCATGTTGTCTGGCTCTCTGTCTGGTTTTATCCAGAATCAATCGTTGTGCATTCGGCAGGATGGTGTACAATAGACCAGACTGAGAATAGATAAGCTCAAACTGTTGAGCTCTCATGATGTCATCTTCCTCGGTGAAAACCCCTAAAGTTGCGACGTCTTTGGATAACTGCGGAACTAAAGACTTAAGGAACCACTCAAGCAGGAAATTTGGTGGGACGGGTACCTTGATAAGACTCTTTCAGCGTCGCCACTCTCGGATATGGTCCACTGTCGTCTGCTTGAAATTGGCTAGCAACTCTGTGTCGGCATCATATCGCACAGGTAACTGGAAATGGTTAAGGAAGACCATCGCCAGTTCGCCAAAAGAAGAGTATCGTGAACGATCAAGCTCAATGTACCATTTCGCGACACTCTCAATAAGAGTGCGTTAAAACAATCGCAACTGGACGGAGTCATATTTCAGTGAGTTAGATGAACATGAAAGGTGGAAAGTAGTCACATGATCACCTGGATCTTCATTAGGCTTGGCCTCGAACTTTGGGATGTCCAAAGGCAACTTTGTCGGCATAGGAGGCCAACACGGATCGTGACAGATAGGATCATTTAACAAGCGTTTCAAATCTGGCAAGTGTAACGTCGCCAAGAATGGCAGTTTAGGTTGCTGATGATAGCTGGGATAAAAGGGTCCTGGAGTTTGATTGGCACCAGGTTGTCAGGAAAAGTCTGGCTGCTGGCCCAGGTTCTGGTAGAAACCATGGCCCTGACCAACGTAAGGGTTTTTCATCTGAGGAGAAATCATTGGTTGATTCCCCATGAAGGACATAGGATGTTGGGCGTTCATCGTGTTTGATGGACTTTGGGAAGGATTACCCCATGCCGGTACCGAGGGGAGAGGCATAGGAGTCTGTCCGGGGTTCCATTGACTGTGGAAAGAATTACCCCAGAGGGACATTCCAGATGAAGGAATGGATCCTTGTCCTGAGTTCCAAGGTCCTGGTATATGTGCCCCCAGTGCAGGAATAGTACCCTGTGACGGCGTAGACTGTCCAAAAATGGGTGTGCCCCCCGATGGGAAAGCACTGGATGCGAAAGTGTTATTACTAAACGTCCCGTTCCAAACAAACGGTGACGAACCTACTGGCAGAGTTTGCGCAGGTGTTCCTTGACTCCTGGGTCCAAATGGACTCATGTGTGCAGGTGGCTCGGCGGACTGCTGATTCAATCCACCAAGCGAAGGGGACGAAGGAGGAATATGACCCCCAGCGTAAGGAAAAGCATTGAAAGGGACATGAATGCCCCCAAGTTGACCTTGCAGAGGAACGTTAGAGCTCCCTGCCCCCAGACCCAAAGTCTATAAAGTGGAGGAAGTGAGTGCAGGACTTGTACCTAAACTAGGCATACCATATGAAAACGGAGGACCTGTCGCACTAGGTGTGTAAGGAGGTGTGGCCGCCGTGATAGATGGGATCGGTCCACTGTGCGACGTAGTTGTGGTTGAGACCATGGTGGCTCGGACCATCGACAAAGACAAGTTAGGAGAAGCTTCTCCTATGGTAGCAACAATGATGGGAATGGAAGAAATCCCAGTTGAAGTAACAGTGTTTGGTTCCATAACTGGGTTAGGCGCTGATAGGCGTTCGTAAAATTGAATTGGCACAATAATGTCCAACCAAATATCAGTGTCTGAGGTTTCAACCGATCCAAGATTGGCGGTTGATTCCTCCGGGAGTTGTTCAGGCTCAATGGTTTGAAACCCGGTTGCTTCGAAAGACCCTTGTTGGTCTAACTTCCACCTTAGTGGTGGCGGGGGTGGCTCCAGTATAACCGACGGAAGGCCCAGAAGCCTTCGTGACTGACGGAGCTCTGAATCCTCCACTGTGTGAGAAGATTCATGACACGCTAAGGTATTCTACACGAACAAATAGTAACACTCACTAAAAGAAAGCCCCTAGAAGATAAATCAAGCAAGCACTAAACTAGTTGGAAGAACAGTTACAACAACCAACACTAGAGCAACTTACCAGTGCAAGTGAAACTCGAATACGAAAGCACCCTATGGGTATACTCTGCAAAGCGTGGCCCGATGTCTGTCCTAGGTACTGCGGTATACCCCTGCAGTCACCCGTGTATGTCCCTAAAAAATATTGGCAACTAGTTTGCCAGCACGTGAAGAGTCACCAGGCGGGTACAGTCGGTAGTCGGGTAGACCACAATGAGCATGGTATCAAGACTGAAACCTGTCAAGGGTATCGAGAGCAAATGGTATGGAAGACAACTGAGGACCTCAAACAGATTCGAGACCCACGAAGCTCCGTGGCAAATGCAAACGATGGAATCCCTTAACAAATCCTCGATATGTGTTCTCCACAACGCTCGGTCCAACTTTGGAGGGGTTATCTCCGCTGCCTTTCCTTACGCGACCTCGTGTTTAGCCCCTGTGTTAGAGGGGGGTCCCGGATAACTTTCCGTAACTGGACTTCTACACTCCCTATTGACAGACTCCAATGTTTGGTTTGAGTGGCCTTGGAGAATTTACTCTCCAACCTATTCCAAGGCCCTAGTCCTGAGCTAGTGTATGCACCCTACAAACAAAAGAGTCTAATTGATTTTAATTAGCGTTGCTTTTAATGGGATTTTTAAGTCACAAGGTACAAAAGTGAAACTGATGGTGTGTAAAAAGACTCAAAGCAAAATGAACAAGAAATGCTTGGAAACAAAAACTTTTACTAAAATGCAAAACCAACAACTTTTCAACAAGAAAAACTTATTTTCTTTTCAACTTTACTAAGATTTCATGCAGTAAATATGAAAAAATTTCGATCAGATCTGCGAGCTACTTATACTCTAAATGCACTAAAAAAACTTGTGCAAAAAGACTTCTTTCCTAGCTACTAATGCAACAACACAATCTTCAAATCGAGAAGAAAATGAAACAAGAAAATATTTTTTTTTTTATTTCATTGCAAAATAACGCAACAAGGGAAAATGTTGACAAGAACAAAACCAAGAGAATGAAAAGAAAACTCTGGCTTAAAGCGCAGATCGCAAAATAATCAGAGCACAAAATGCGGAAAAGCAATCAAGACAACACCAATTCTAACACTTGCCTAAAAACCATAAAACAAATATTTTTTCTCTTTTGTCTTTTCTATCAAAACATCAACTAACAAACACAGGCTGAGGATAAGATGTCCTAAGCTGCTGACTGTGCAGCTCCAGACTCTATACCCCTGAGAGGATCTCTTCTCACCACAGGAGGGGATGACTACCCCACCCAAGCTAAAAATCTACCAATCAAGCCCGCGAGTGTCACCAAGACAGCACGCGTGCTGAGCTACAACAGCGCACGGGTACCTGCGGGAAAGGCTTAAACAACCGCGGGTCTGTATAAAAACCAAGATAAAACAACACACAGGCAGCCCAGACCTGAAAAAGGCCTTTGGTATTGAAAACTAGGGTCTCTAAAAGGCTTGGATGTTATTACTTCAACAGAAAAGGAAAATTTGCAAAAAAGAAAAAAAATGCAAAGAATGACTAACACAAAAAGGCAGACTGAAAACCAAGATAGTAAACCAGCAAGACCCAGACAGGATCTAGAAAGCCCCCTGAGAAGGTAAAATTCTGACAGGGAAGAGGAGACTGCCTCTCAAGCTTTCTGAATGCTACACGCTACTGAAACCTCTGCAGCAAGCGTTCAAATGCGGGCTACAAAAGGTTAGGGAGTGGGTTACACGCGTGCAAGCCTTCTGCAGGCCGCGTGTACCTCTGTGTGTCCCGAGAATAAATGTCAAGCAACAGTCAAGGAAAAAATGGTATTGATAACCAGGTTCCCTGCTAGCATTGACCTAACAGACAACAAAATAAACAAAGAAACATAAACTGAACTTCTTTGAACCACCCAAAAGACCTTGAATTCAATCCGGAAACCCTAAGAGTAAATCTCCCCAGTGGAGTCGCCAATTCTGTTGTGGGGTTATTCTACCCTATGGACTAGCAAGCTAGGGCTTAAACTTACATGCAGATCATGACCCTTCAGAAATAACTTTTAACCTTCTACCCCAACCTAAAACCCTTTTTCACAGGCAAACATGGGAAGAACCAACTAACCTTTTTATCGACGGTTGGTGTAGATCCTCCGTTGCGATTTTATCCCCTTTCTTCTGCTACTCCTTCCAAAAAGCGATCCTGCAATCAAGACAAAACTATGCATGCATGCTATTGTTCTACTAGAGGGTTAGAGATTAAACATAAATCAAATAACGCATATAAGACTCATGTATTTGGGACGGGAAAAGTATCTTTTTATTAATCTCAAGATGAATCAATTTACAATGATTATAGAGACTGGCCACCGTTCCTCGATCCTGATCTTGGGCTCCTCCTCTTCTTTGTCCTCCAACTACTTTGCTTGAATTCTCCTAAATCTTGAGGAAAGGCTAAAGGGTTGGGACAAAATGGATTCGGCAATTGGGCAGAGTTTCTTTGCTATGATTTTCCTCTTTTGAATAGTACCCCTACCCCTTATTTTATAGGCTAGAAGGAGCTAGGGTTTTAGACGAACTCTTGGCCATGCATGGCTGGGAGTTCCAGTTAGCTGACCCAAAGCTTTTTCGTTCCGTCAAAAAATTTCCTGATTTTTTGCTTTGTTAGGTAAACGCGGGTTGTAGTGGGCCAGCCAACATTCCAACGTGTGCAGTATAAGGCTTGTCAGTGTTCCAACACGTCCAGTGATAGGTTAGGGCGCGGGTTACTTAATTTAGGAGGTTTTTGAAGAGTCTGTTCAGCATGGCTTTGGAAATGAAGGGAAATGAGTTGGCCTGATGCCAGGTAAGCATGGATAGTGCAATTTAGGGTTATAAGAATCGTTCCTTGTTTTTTATTGACCGGCATAGGGTTTGACACCCATTGAGTCAAATGAATAGGATAAATGAAACCTGCCTTTAGCAATTTATCAACCTCAATCTTGATGGCTGCTTCTTTGTTAGGATTGACTAGACGAAGTTTTTGTCGAACAAACTTGGCATCAGGATACATTGTGATTTCATGTTCAACTATTTTTGGATCGATACCTGGCATTTCTTCATAAGACCAGGAAAAAACGTCGTGAAACTCTTTGAAAAGATCCGTTTAAATTTGAATCTCTTCGGGGGAACAATCCACTCCGATGAAAACATTCTTCATGACACCATGGTTTCGGGAGATGTTGATGGGTATAGTTTCAACGATAGTCTCCATATTGCCCTCAACATAAATTTCCTGTGTAGCTAAGAGATTAATAGGACATGGCTGATCTCCCGTCATGGTAACGGTGAATTCTCCTACTTCGATTCAGCTTAACTTGGGGAGAAATTATGATCTGTGATGAAGATCTTCCCAAGGTTTGTCCGGACTAGTCATTGCTTCGATTACTGCTTTGTCAGAAGGAAAGACTAAGTCTAACGAATTGACGTTAGCAAGATAACCCTGAGCCCAAATAGGCTCTAGAAGTGTATCTAACTCTTGTGCAGGAGTCGGATCAGGGTTAGCTGAAGCTTGTTGGACTAAAGAGTACGCTACTTCAGCGGCCAACAAGGGCATGGACATGCCTGAGTATCTTGTCTCATCCATCATAGCTAATGGGGAAGGAAGAATCCAAGGATCCTCAAAGTAAGTCATGTGGAATGAAGAAACTTGAAAAATCTCAACCTTATGGTGATTATATATAAATTTGACATCGTCTTCAGGAGGTGGGTAATCGAAGGTACCCATCAAGGATGGGCACAAACCAACTCCTACGTTAACGACACCTAGTTTAGGATTATCTATCATTGGGACCGTGGATGCCCCCAAAGTTGGGTCAGGTCTGGAGAAGGACAGTTGATCGATGGTCACTATCTGACCCTCGTGTGGAAACAACAAGACTCAGAAAATGGTAGTAACCACAGCTTGCATAGCATAAGTCCAACTTCATCCTAACAAGAGGTTATAGTCGAGGGGAGCATCGACTACCTCTACTTTGACACACACGGTTTTTCCTCCTAACTGCATAAGGAAAGAAGGAACGATGCCATGTGGTCGGAAAGAACAACCGTCGAAAGCAGTGAGGAGAGTAGGTGATGGAGACAAAGCGGGTTGGTCAATTTCCTTCCAACATGATAATGACATAACACATGTCGAGGCGCCCTCGTCGACCACCGTGCGGAAGATATTCCATGTAAAACTTTTCATGGGATGAGCCACTACTATCTAAAATGCTACATGGTAAGGCAGACGAGGTTTTAAGTCGGTAGTATCTAACATGATGGTACCTGGATTACAAGTCTCAGTAGAACCCAAAGTGGTTAACAAGGATTTCCTCTGAGCAGAGCAGCTTTGGAGGACCTCCAAAGCAGACATCACACAAGGGATTTGTGATAAATCCTCCACCACAGAGTAATTATGGGTGGCCCTTGCGTTTGGGTTGTGAGAAGCTTTTTTAAATGCACCTTTTGGAATGCATGTCATAGTTTCTCCCAACGTCTTCTCAATCTGTAGAGGAAGAGATGGGAGGTCAGCTTCTTTACCCTTCTCAGAAGCATTTGGTTTACAATAGTCGTGCACTCTGATCGTTATGAAATAATAACCCCTAACCTTATATATGTTCACGGATGAGGGATTGTTTTGAGGAGGGCAGGTTTCTTGGCTGCCCCCTTCTATGCTTGTAGAGGCTTGTGTTAAATTTTTCCCATGTTGAAAGAGATTAGTCAACACTTCTTGTTGTTGCTGTGTGGCAAACTTTTGGGCCTCTGCAAGTCGAGGACAAAGATGGGTTGGGTGGTCTTTCGTTCACAAGTTGCACGGATGCCTCACCTTCCATTTTTCCGTGTTGTCCCCGCGAGCATTATCAGTGGGTTTTTTATCCCTCTTACCCTTCTTTCCTTGTTTTTTCTTCCCTTCAAGCTGCTAGGGGGCCTTTGGGTTAGTCAACTGCACGGAGTTTACTTCCGACGTTTGGGTAGGGGGAGAAGCCAAAGAAGTAGTTTCGCTGGCCGTTGTGTGTTGTATGGATAATTGTTGCAATTTGTCAATTTCTCAACGGGCTTGGTTTGTGCTGAACCAACAATACCATTGGCATGTGGTCCAACTCTCTGTCTAGTTTTATCCAGTATCGAATGTGGTGCATCTGGCAAGATGTTGTATAATAAACCAGACTAAGAATAGATGAGATCAAACTGTTGAGCCCTCATGATGGCATCTTCTTCGAAGAAAAATATGGAAGTCGCGACGTCTTTGGATAACTGTGGGACCAAAGACTTAAGGAACCACTCAAGAAGGAATGCTAGTGGGACAGGTACTTTGATTAGACTCTTCTGGTGTCTCCATTCTTGGATATGATCAGAGATATGGTATGCTATTGTCTGTTCGAAATTGGTGAGTAGCTTTGTGCCAGCATCGTATCTCACAGGTAACTGGAAATGGTTAAGGAAGGCCATCGTCAGTTCGCCAAAAGAAGAGTATCACGAGTGATCGAGCTCAATGTACCATTTTGTGGCACTCCCGATAAGAGTACATTGAAACAATCGCAACTGTGCAGAGTCATCTTTCAATGAGTTAGATGAACACCAAATATGGAAGGTAGTCACATGATCACTTAGATATTCATTAGGCTTGGCATCAAACTTTGGAATGTCCGAAGGCAACTTTGTTGGCATAGGAGGTCAACGTGGATCATGACAAATAGGATCATTTAACAACATTGTCAAATCTGACAAGTGTAACGTCGCTAGGAATGGTAGTTTGGGTTACTGCTGATAACTTGGGAAAATGGGTCCTAGAGTTTGACTGGAACCAGGTTGCCAGGAAAAGTTTGGTTGCTGGCCCAGATTCTAGTAGAAACCATGGCCCTGACCAGCATAAGGATTTTTCATCTATGGAGACAATGGACATCATTGGTTGATTTCCCATAAAGTACATAGGGTGTTGGGCATGCATCGTGTTCGAAGGACTTTGGGAAGGATTACCCCATGTCGGTCCTGATGGGAGAGGCATAGTAGTATATCCAAGGTTCCATTGACTGTGGAAAGAATTACCCCAGAACAACATTCCAGAGGAGGGAACAGATCCTTGTCCTGAATTCCAAGGTCCTGCTATATGTGCCCCCTGCGCAGGAATAGTACCCTGCGCAGGAGTAGATTGTCCAAAAATGGGATTGCCCCCAGATGAGAAAGTGTTGTTACCAAATGTCTCGTTCCAAGAAAACGGTGTCGAATCTATTGGCATACTATGCGCAAGTGTTCCTTGACTCCCTGCTCCAAATAAACTAGTGTGTGTAGGCTGCCCAGTGGACTGCTGATGCGGTCCACCAAGTGAAGGGGACGAAGGAGGAATATGACCTCCTGCATAAGGAAAAGTGTTAAAAGGGATAGGAGTGCCCCCAAGTTGACCTTGCAGAGGAGCATTAGAGCTCCCTTCCCCCAGACCCAAAGTTTTTAAAGTGTAGAAGGTTAGTGCAGGACTTGTACCCAAACTAGGCATACCGTATGAGAACGGAGGGCCTGTCGCACTAGGTGTGAAGGGGTTTGTGGCCGCCGCCATAGACGGATTCGGTCCACTGTGCGACGTAGTTGTGACTGAGACCATGGTGGCTCGGACCAACGACGGTAAGTTAGGAGATGATTCTCCTATGGTAGCAACTGTGGTGGGAATGGAATAATTCCCAGAAGAAGTAACAGCGTTTGTTTCCATAGCTGCGTGAGGCACTGACTGACGTTCATGAAATTGGATTGGTACAATAAACGGTGCTAAGAAATTAGTGGTTGGGGTTTCAAATGAGCCAATATTGGTGGTTGATTCCTCCGGGAGTTGTTCGGGCACAAAGGTTTGTAACCCGGTCGCTTCAAAAGACCCTTGTTGGTCTAGCTTCTGCCTTAATGGTGGCGGGGGTGGCTCCAGTGTAACCGGCGGAAGGACAAGAAGCCTTCATGACAAACAAAGCTCGGGATCCTCCATTGTGTGAGAATATCCAAGACACGATAAGGTATTCTACACGTTCAAAAGTAACACACACTAAAAAGAAGCCCCTAAGAGATAAGACAAGCAATCACTAAACTATTTGGAAGAACAGTTACAAAAATCAACACTAGAGCAACTTATCGGTGCAAGTGCAACTCGAATACGGAAGCACCCTCTAGTTATACTCTGCAAAGTGTGGCCCGATGTCTATCCTAGGTACCATGGTATACCCTCGCAGTCACCAATGTATGTCCCTAAAAAGATTGGCAACTAGGTTGCCAACACGCGAACAGTCACCAGGCGGGTACAGTCGAAAGTCGGGTAGACCACAATGAGCAGGGTATCAAGCCCAAAACCTGTCAAGGGTATCGAGAGAAAATGGTCTAGAAGACAATTGAGGACCTCGAATGGATTCGAGACCCACAAAGCCCCGTGGTAAATGCAAACGACGAAATCCCACAACAAGCCCTCGATATGTGTTCTCCACTACGATTGGTCCAGCTTTGGAGGGGTTATCTCCACTACCTTTCTGCACGCAACCTCATGTTTATCCCCTGTGTTAGAGGGGGGTCCCAGATAACTTCCATGAAACTAGACTTAGACACTCCCTATCGCAGACTCTAATGTTTGGTTTTGAATGGCCTTGGAGAGTTTCTTCTCCAACCTAATCCAAGGCCCTAGTCCTGAACTAGTTTGTGAACCCTACAAACAAAAAGTCTAGTAGATTTTAAGTTAGCGTTGCTTTTATGGATTTTTCTTACGTCAAGGGGTATGAGGGTGAAATTGATCATGTGTAAAGATGAAAGTAAAAATGAATGAAAAAAGATAGAAACAAAAGACTTTTACTAAATGAAAAATTTCAACAACTTTTCACAAAGAAAGATTTCTTTTTCTTTTTAATTTTTCTAAGATTTTATACAGCCAACTTAAAGGAATTTCGCTCAACTATGAGCTACTTATGCTCTAAATTCACTGCAAAAACTTACGAAATAAGAGACTTCTCCCTAGCTAATGATGCAGAAACACACTCTTCAACCAAAGAAGAAAATGAAAAGAGATTTATTTATTTATTTAAGTGTTAGTAAAGCAACAAAGGGAAAATACCGACAAGCACAAAACCAATAAAAACAAATTCTGTCTTAAAGAACAGATCGTAAATAATCAAGGTAAAGAACCACAAAATGGAAATAAAAAAAACAAAAAAAAAAGACTCTCACGCTTGTCTAAAAACCATAATTTTTTTTTTTTCTGTCAACTATTAACTTAAAAAAAGTAGGCTAAGGGTAAGATGACCTAGCCTACTGACTGTTCAAACCTAGACTCAAACACCTGAGAGGAATACTTCTCATCAAAGGAGGGGATGACTTCCCCACCCTGAACAAAATGTAGCATGTCCAAGAATGCGACTGTCACTAAAACAACACGCATGGAAATGTGTGTTGAACAGAGACAGAAAGCGTGTACACGCGGACTGACCTTGTAGAGGCTGTGTGTATATCTAAATTCTAAGGAAAAAGTGAAAACATGCAGTCCAGACTAGGAAGAGGCCTCTGGTGTTGATAACCAGGTTCCCTTGAAGGCTAGGATGCTCTTTATTAATAGAAAAGGACAAATAACGTAAGGAAGAATAAGGCGAAAAAAAAAAAATCTGAGATAGGACTGTGAACCAACAAGACTCAGACAGGATTCCAAAAAACCCCCTGAGAATGTGAAATTCTGACAGAGAAGAGGAGGATTGCCTCTAAGTTTCTCTGAATTCCTACACGCTACTATTATCTCTACAGCTAGCGTTCACACGCGGGCTGTAAGAGGATAGGGCGTGGGTACACGCGTCCAGGCCTTCTGCAGGTTGCATGTACCTATGTGTGTCCCGACAACTACCATCAAGAAAAAGTCAGGGAAAACTGGTATGGAAAACCAGACTCCCTGCTAACTCAGACCTTACAGAAAAAGGCAGGCAAAGAAAAAACAGAAAACCTAATCTTTAAACTACCCAAAAACTCAAATAAATCCAGAAACCCTAAAGAGTATTCTCCCCAGTACGGTCGCCAATTCTGTTGTTGGGAAAAAAACCCTACGAACTAGCAAACTAGGCTCAGACTTGCATGCAGATTTTGACCGAAAAGAAACTACTTTTTTACCTACAACCCAATATTTAAACCCCTCTTTCAGAGTAAATGCATGGAAAAGGATCACTAACCTTATTATCGACGTTCGATGTAGATCCTCCGTTGCTCTTCGATTACTTTCTTGCACTGCTCCTTCCATAGATAACTTGCACTCAAGACAAACAACAACTATGCATGCATGCTACTTCTATACTCAAGGGTTATAAATCAAGCATAAATTAATCAAACCATAGACAATTCATGCATTGGGATGGGAAAAGTATTCTTTTTATTACTGAAAGTGAAACAACTTACAACAAAGCTGAGACCGGCCACCACTCCTTGAACTGGATCCTGGGCTCCTCTTCTTCTCTCCTTCAACTGCTTTGCATTAAATCTCTTTTGGCATGAGGAAAGGCTAAAGGGTTGGGAGAATGGATTATGTAAATGGGCATAATTTCTTCGCTATATTTTTTCCTCCTCCAAATAGTACCCCTACCCCTTCTTTTATAAGCTAGAAGGAGCTAGGGTTTTGGACAAACCCTCGGCCATGCATGGCCGGGAGTTTCAGTTAATTGACCCATAACTTTTTGTTCCGTCGACAACTTTCATTTTTTTATGCTTTGTTAGGTACACGCAGTCTATAGTGAGTCAGCTAGCGTGCACACGCGTGCAGTAATGGGTTAGGGTGCGTGGGCCTTGACACAAGAGGATTTTCAAAGAGTTGTTTAGCAGAGTTTTGGAAAAGAAGGGATATGAGTTGGCATGATGCCAGGTAAGCATGTGTGGTGAAATTTAGGGTTATAACAGTAGGATCCCCATTATGTTGCAAATTTGGTCTTATGGCGATCTTCCTTAGCAATCCTGATCTGGTGATAACCTAAAAATCCATCTGTGAAGGAGTAAACTTCTTCTCCTCCCACATTATCCAACACTTCATCAGCAAAGGGTGTAGGTAATGGATCATGTAAACATGCATCATTCATTTTCCTCAAGTCTACATAGATTCTAATCTCTCCTGTCTTCTTATCTTGTACCACCATAGGGCTAATCAATTCTGACTCTTCAACAATTTCTATGATTCCTGCTTCCAACATTCTACATAATTCAATCTTGAATTTCTGCTTATATTTGGGATTCAACCTATAAGGTCTCTTCTTGACTGGACTTGCATCTAGTTTCAAGGGGATCTTCATCTCTCCCATGGGCCCTCTAATGCCCTTCATGTCAGTAAACTTGGTTGGAAACAAGTCCTGATACTCATGCAGTAGTTCTGTGATCTTGTAACTAGTGGCATCATCCCAATAATCTCCAACATTTATGAGCTTAGGTGATTTCTCTATTCCAATATTAGCTTTCTTGATTTTGATTGGTTGTCCAATAAAAGGTAGTTCGACTCCAGGTCCTTCTATGTCTCTCTTTCCTTTTGTCTCTACGATATTCACATTCCTAGGATCATCATCTTCATCAGCATTGATATTGTAAAAGACTTGAAATTTCTGAAGTGGTGCAGTCCATTCATCTTCTTCTTTCTCCAAAGGGAGGTTAGGTGCCTCCTAAAATACTTTCTGTCTTACAACTAGTAAATCATGATCTATTGAGGGGTACTAAATTTCAAATAAAATGTAGCTACAAATTTCTGAGTCATAGTGTACCAATCTGAAGTGGTGATGCGCAGTTCTTCTTGAAGATACCAATTAATAGGCATTTTTCCAAAGTGTTGATGAATTTATGCACCCACTGTTCTTGAGGAATGTTGCTCCATGCCTCCTTAAAACTTTGCACATGGTCCTTCGGACAACTCTCACCCATGTATCGAACTTCACACCCTTCATCTTGTTCTAAAACGTGCATTGTCATCAAAGTGTGACATTGAACCCAGTCCACGATGTTCTTCTTATGTGTTCCCCACCATATTTTTGGCATTGCTTTTAAATATTCATCCAATGCCAACAGTCGTTGTTGTATTGGTACAATTTCTTCAAATTCTGATAAGAATGTTTCTAAATGATTTAAACCATCAAATGTGGGTAGATTGCTTACTTCTGTGCCAATATAGCAAACTTCCCTAGTCAATCTAGCACACCTTCTCGTAGAAAATTCATACATTTTGTTCTACCAGTTCTCTAGTTCTTCTTTCGAATCTGATGAGCATGCGTTGTCACTTCGCCAGCTTAATTTCCCATCTACTGTAGGATTAATGTAATATTGATGTCCTGTTGTCAATTTATATATGTTCTCTAGTTCATAAGCAAAGTCTTCTTATCTGATGGGTTTTGTGTATCTCGGACCTTCATCAGGATCCAGAGGTGCAATGACCCTAAGGAAATCACCTTCAAATGTCATTCTTCTTTTCTTTAAGTCAACAACAGTGGAATTGTTGAAATCCTAGTCAATTCCTAACAATGCAGGATAAGGACAGCTATTGTCAACTATCTCAATCACCTCGAAATCCAAAAATGTCCTTACCCCATCGATGTCCACAGGGACATGCTCCAGTCTCCCAAAGGGGCTTACTGCCTGCTGATTAGCCATCATAAGCTTGATAGGGGAATAAATTAACTTAGGTTTTTCCATCAATTCCCAGGTCTACTTCTTCATAACATTGACTTTTGACCCTAAGTCAAGGACCACATAATCTATGTCATAATATCCAATCTGAGAATTAAGGTGCAGTTCCTTATTTTTCCTTTTCTTTCTAGATACTTGATGTACTTCTTTGTTCAGCAGAGGAGATATCCTACCTATCTCATACTGTCTAATCAAATTTTGTAGTTCTTGTACAACTCTTTCATCCTTAATCAGATTAATGTAAGTACATAAGAATTCCATAAGCTTGCTTACCTCTTTTCATTATCCAAGTGATTCAAATTGATCAAATGCCAAAGGCATCCCACATTCTCTCACTTATGGTTGTGTCTTTGATGAGGAATCCTGATCTCTTCTAAATTATTTTATTGCCTCTTCAAATTTTTGTTTTTCTTCCCTTGGATCAAACACTTGTGTCCTCTTTGCATAATTTCTAACCCTTGATTATTCTATAGTCTTTTCTGGGGTCACTCTGGATTCTCTTGTAATAGTTCCTCCTCTACTAATAAAAACGACTCTAGGATCCTCTCTGTGAGGTTCTACTAAGATTAATTGTGATTACTGGTTTCCTCCTCGTCTCTCCTAGAGATTTTCTAATAATGCTAGACAATATTCACTCACACGTTCAAATGAGTTGAAGTAGATGCAAGTGGTACAAGGGTTATGATAGTCCCTTGTCAAATGTCCTAGCTCTATGTAGTTATAACAAATGATCTGACCTCGAACTCAACCCATACCTCCACCTTGTCCTCTTCCTCTGAATCCACATTGAGGGTTGAAGTTTCCTCTTCCTGGAGAGTTAAACTACGTATCATTTCCTTCCTATTGTACTTCACCTTGAATCCTATATGTATCTCTTTATATTTCATGCAAGAGTTAATAATCCCTACAGTCTTTCACATCATGCCCCACCGATTTACAGAATGTGCAGTAAAGGTTTGTAGGTGTCTGGACATATTTTTGCATGTAATAGAATTCAGCAGGGTTATGTCTATTTCTACATACCTCGCACCAGGGTAGAGTAACCTACTTCAAATGGATCGGAGCCCCAGAGGCTAATTACTCATGAAATAGAGGACAATTCTCCTCATCGCGGCCTTCTGATTTTCATCTAATACACCAAATATCGTCTCTTTTATATTTTCCCTTGCCTTTCTTCATATCTTCGACCTATAGAGATAAGCTAGTTAGTTGACTCAAAATTTGACTCATACCTAAGCTAGATTTTCCTATAGGGGATGATTCTAGTTTCATGGTGATCTCCAATGCCTCAGCCCATGAAGCAACCTTTTGTTGCATTAGAGGAACTATGATGTGTGGTAAGAGGGAAACAATGAACCATTCCTTATTATTCTCATATGGAATATGAAAACTCAACCGACCTGTCAAGGTCTTAAACCTCTGCTCAAACTCCCAAATAGGTTCAACTACTTTCTTCTTGATTTCTTTTAGTTCTGTAATGCATTGTGACTCTGAATTGGGTTTCTTGAATTTTAAGCTCAACGCAGTTTTGATGGTATTTAGTGGTTTGGTTTAGGTTGTGTAGTCGATGTAGAAAACTTCATATACCAACTCAGTGTGCAGTCTCTCGAGGTAGTACTAAACTGAGATCTCTTAATTGATTCTTCATTGAGTTGCTTAATACTCCATACAACCTCGCATAAGAACCAGTGTTGATCATGATTTTCATATCCATCTCCTCTAAGGATAGGTAGCCTCATTTTATCTGCCATAGATCTTCCTAGGTTTATTGACTGAGTATGTATTGATCTACTGGTAACAATGCAATGAGTGATCTGGTAACTTTGACTACTCTAGTTACTTAATGCTACTAAAACAATAGGAGGAGTAATATTACTTACTTCGATAGTCAGCACAGTTCCTCAAGTCTCTGACTCTTCTCGATGAGGTTCTTCAGTCTTCTCTTCCTCTGCTCCAACTGATCCTGACTGTTCCTCGTTCAATATCTCTTCTTCTTCTCCACTGTAGAACCCTTCATCCTGTGCTAGTGGTTCATGGATTTTCTCAAATAGATTTACTAAAGGAACCTCTTCGAAGGTTCTTCCACTGCACGTATGTACCACCTCTATGTCGTTGTCACCATATGAGTTTTTGAACATTATCTCTTCAATCCAACCAATTACTATATCTTCAAGATATTCTTCTCATGCAATAGAATCTTGATCTTCAACTTCAAAAAGTGTAAAAATTTTCCTCTAGGTCCTTTAAAGAAATACCTCTCTTCTTGGCTAATTGAATCTAATCTATCAATAGAAAACTCAGTAATGTACACTCCAATAGTGCTATCAAACCAGTGGTCTACTAGTCTTGACACGAAATTATCAACTCTCTTGACCTTCGTGATCAACGCCAACGTCCAAACCACAAGTGGTCTAAATCTGATCTCAAACTGGGTATCTACTAGTCTAGCTAACCACTCATATAGCTCTTTATAAATTCCTCCAAAGAAAATCTCATGTATATCAGTAAAGATATACCTTCCCAACCAATCCTCTGTGCTAAGATTAGGGTTCTTATTTTGAGCCTCAATGAAGTCTGTTTCTTGTTCTTCTATCAACTTCTAAATCTCTATCTTCGATGGAAACCACCTTGACATTCTCTCAAGGAGATCCCAGTCCCGACAATGGAACCATTTGTTGGCAGAGTGGCAGACCCAGGGTTCAACTCTAACAATGCACCAACAATCCATAACTATTGGCCCTTTTGGAAACACCTTTGAAGAAGATGCAGTCTCACCCAAAGTAGTGATAGGGGGTTGTAGGACACATGTGTCTACAACTAGAGGAAATGCAAGTGGATTCAAAGGAACAACACATAGAGATCTAGTTATACTTTATCTCCTTTAGGCCTATTGCACGAGCTATGTCTTAGATCTAACACAATGATGCAATAACAGAATAACAAAAGGAAAAAGAACACAACATCAATCACACTGAACAACAAGATATATGTGGTTCAACCTCTCCCTAGGGCTACGTCCACATAACTATGTTTCTTGATATTAGGTGAAAACATACATTTCTATCTGCACACTTAGCTTGTATATATCTCTCTCTTTCTCTCCTCCCAATGCACCCAACTGCAGGGTTGATCTTTGCACCCAACTAAAGATCTTACAATACATACTCTCTCTCAATACAATACTTCTCTACACGACAATCCTCACTCTCTTAATCCACAATGATAAACCCAGAATCAACAACAATCGAACAACCATCAACCCACTCATCCCAGTTCCTCTAGACCTTTATTTATACATTACAATGACAAACGTCTAGGTGTGAAAACCCTAGATACCAAAACCATAGGTCAACTTGACCCATATTTTTAGGGCTTCGCTAGCCTGTCGTTCCTTCTTTCCCGTGAGGTGCTCCAAAGCACTCGTTGGTGTCTTATTTCACTTTATGAGTTGTCCATGATCTATATTCCTTGCTGATATGTCATCCTCTATCTTCTCATTCAATTTCTATCTTTCCCTTACTTCGCTCCTTCTTTTTTGCTTCTTATCCTCTATCTTCTCATTCAATTTCTATCTTTCCCTTACTTCGCTCCTTCTTTTTTGCTTCTTTGACCACTTCGACCCAATATCAGTCAATGTGCCTTCTGCACAGTTCATACTTTTCCTTTCTTCCTTAATCTTCTATTTCTTACATAACCAAGGGCCAACACCTGTGATACATGTGAAATGAAAATATCTATATAGGGAGGACAGATGAAGGTTGTCAAGATGGAAAGCATGAAAAAGACACTTAGTGGGACAAGAGAACCCTAGGGTAAGGCATGATCACCTAGAATATGTTGTGTTGTGGAAACACAAGCCAGAGGGATGCCTCAGGAGAGAAATTAAAAGGGACACATTGAATGTAAGGCTCAATGAAGTCTCTGTAATTATTATTTTGCATGAAATCCTTGTCAAGGGAAGATGGATCATCCAAGGAATTGAATAACAGAGAAGGGGATGCCTGAGCCTGGGCCTGGAGGGTGAGTGACTGCAAGGAAGATGAGACTTTGATCATTCTTATAAACTATTGATTGGGATTATGCACATAATGGGTATGCTCAGGAAAAAAAACCCAGTGAGCCAAGATAACAAGACAACCATGTGGATGCAGATCCACAAACTGCATAGATAAATATTGTGCTAGATTTTGAAATTTTCCTCTTGTATTTTGCACAAGAATAAAAATTTTTCACATGAAATCATGATTAATGGATTTTTTTCCAAGAATATTGAAGGTAGGTGATGAAGACCAAGAGTCTGGGAAGGACCTAACCAAGAAAGAGGATCGATATTTATGAAGCAGCTGAATGACAAAGGCATGGCATGTGTTACTTAGAAAGAACATTGAGGGCGATGTTCCTTTTTAAGGGGGAGGGGATTGTAAAACCCCTATTTTCCCTAGCCTATAATTAATCATTTATTATGATCACCATGCTAAGTCATGGGAACAATGTAAATTTATTACTATTTATATTGCCAATAATTGACTATGCAGGTGAAGCCTCGAAGTACTGGCCATGATATCACTAGAGGAAAAGAGTGGGGAAACTATGGAGAGGACTCATTATGTCAAAATGACCCAAATTTCTCCTTGTGGAAACAATAACCCTCATCCTGACCCCAAGGAGAAATTAGTTAATAAGAAAAGGACTGGTGGTTGAACCATCAACCACCCCAATGAATGGAAGCATGGAGCGTCTGGTTGGGGAGATAAAAAATTGTTAGCCCAAAGTACCACAGAGGGTAGTTTTTACTGCAAGCCTAGACTGATTCGAGTTTCTTTTTGAAAAAAGTAATAGGGTAGGTTCAGAACATTCCCGAGGAGGAGAAAGGCGTGCAAGAACAAAAGGAAAAGCAAGAAAAGAGGATACACATGGGAAGAGGAAGAGCACATGAGTATCTCTAGCTAAGTAGAAGAACTAGAATCTTGATAAGCTATTATGGTTACTGAAGAGAACATGAGAAAATATTTATGATAATTTACATGAGAATGTGACCTGATCATGATATTGTGAGCTTGATGATGAGGAGGCATATGATAAACCTTGCAGAGACTATGATGTATAAAGAAACTTTGAGAAATTACAAAAAGTTTCCTAGTGATATCATGTCTTGACATGGGGGTGGACAAAGAACTAAGAATGAATGGATCTGAGCCTATGGTTGGGTGGAAAGGAGAACACCCATAGTCAATCAGTTGGTGATCAACTATAATAGATAAGTATTTTTATGCCCTATATAATATAATCAAAATGCATGATTTGATTATCTATAAATGTGATAACTTGTGCCTTGCTTGAAATTGATAATAATGATGTTTACTATCCTTGTGTAAACTATTGCGTTTGAATGGTTGTAAGGAAACAATCTTGGCCTCTGGTCTGGTTGAAAAAACACTCAAGGTTTTTTCCCCAAGGAGTTATGTCACAGTTCCAGAGTTGAGGAAGAATTTATGGGACTTCCATAGTCTCATTGATTCCTTGAGATTACCTTGTCCCTAAATTAGAACTTATGTCTAGTGATTGGAAGGTGCACCCTTCAACCCAATTACCCAGGAGACAATAGGTTCATGCCCCAACCTTAATCAAATATAAGCTAAAGGTTGAGTGTAGCCCATGGAATTCGATAAGGTTCCATATGACCCAGGTTTTGAAACCCCTCGCTAAGCCAAAATGAGGGAAGCTATCCTCTCTTCAGAACTCTGGGAACTCAGAGCTCTAGGAAAAATGACTTCACAATCCTCAAAAATAGTCGAAGGTCGGAGTCGCGAATTGATGAGGGCGTGGATCTGGGAATCCATTGAAAATCTATCTCATTCATTATATTGAACCAAGTGTAGGGGTAGCGCTAAGTACTTCGATGAGGTCCCACTCTTGGAGAATAGAGGTAGTCTAATGCCAAAACTCTCGAATACCGGAGTCGCAAAGTTAATCTGGACAATTGAGTGAACAGGGAAACATTTACACATATCAATGAATATCCATAAATTTGGTTATCCAACAGTATCGAATTTTAAACAAAATAATGCATAAGTTTCCTGAAGCTCTGAAGGCCGAAGAAAATCCGATTCGTTGGCTCTAGGTGCAAGTGGCGATAGATTGAGCATGGTTTATAGTTTGACGCTCCAGAAAATATGAGGTGTGTTGCATTTTGGGTCAAGAACTCCCAAAGGTGAGAGTAGATCTCAACCACTCATTATTGAGTACACATTTATTTTTGGTCAAGGTCCTTCACGTGTTCGTATTTCAAAACTCTTTAAGGAAGTGTGGTACAAGGCTTGGAAATATTTGAATCCTAGAGCCTAGAGAAGACATAGGTCATTTATCTGAGATAAGCGTCATCCATTAGATCTAATAGTTTGGAGTTCACATATTTATAAGTATTGTGTATTGGAGAAATTAAAACCTCAAAGTTCCAGAGTTGTGAAGTAATGCAGACTGTTGATCCAAGGATGCTTCAGGACCTCCCTTGACCATTAGATATGGACTATGGTCAACTCAACACTGACCACTTCTGGAGAAAGAAGAAAGTCACACCATGGATCCCCTGAATTTCAAAGTCATGAAGTAACAAAGGTGGTAGATCAAGGGATCTACATGGACCCATATAGACCATGAGATCTAAGTTTGTAGGAAGTCCACCAGTCCAGAGTGATGTGGCATGCTGACATCACCTAGGTAGATGTGGACCCATGTTTTACATGCCACATGTCACATGGATTTGTAGATTTTGTAGACCCTACATGCCCATTAAAATGTGACATGTTTTACCCTGGTAGGGGCCACGTGTCATCTCTTCCTTGCCACGTATACCCCTAGCACTTGCTTACTTATCCCATTTGATGATTGGAGTTCTTGGGACCCACCTGTCCTTGACCCCATGTTTAGCATCTCACCATGTGTGAGGGTGTACCCTTTAGGAGTCTGGAACTTCAGGACTCCATAGGTTTGGGATGTGGTGTCATGGGTAAGTAGAAAGGCCCAAAGACCGGAGCCATGTGGAGAGATTTCAGATTCCCTTAGGAGTTCGAGAATTTGAGGCTCTAGAGGATAGGCGTGCAGAAAGGAGAAGAGACGTTCAACATTGAAGTTTTGAATACTAAACTTCCCTCTAACTCATGTGTTAAATGAATACCACGTACCACCATTGGATTGAATGGTGAACTAACCTCCCCGTGGATGTATGATCTAGAATTGGATCCAAGAGCCAAAATGGGTCTAGGAAGGACTAAAAATCAAATTCCTCATAATGGCTTCAAAACGGACGTGTGCGTAGGCCTCTTCGATATGAACCCAGTGCAACTTGAACAATATTGAATGAATGTCATATGCAAAAGATATCGTGATCTGTTCATTTGGCCAAATAGGAAAAAATTGATGATTGTACAGTCTGTACAGTCCATTCAATACTGACGTGGCAGCTGACTATACAAGATGCACGATCGTAAACCTGATGTGGCAGGTACGATTGATGTTGACTGGGTAGACATGTCGATAGACAAGTGGTCGAATGATATTTTGACACATGGCACACTTTGGGTTAATGAAATGGTGCCATGTGGCCCAGTCATGTGCTGCCACATGGCACTCATCCATTGGTTAGAATTTTTGGAAAAGTTTGTTTGGAATCCACTGGGGTCAAACCCCTGACCTCCGGTTTGAGCGATGCTTTGGAAAGGCTAGGCTATCAGACCGCCTACTATGTTACTTAAAAACATATGTTGCAATGTTTTATTTAAAGTGTATTGAAATGTTAAATGGTGGTCTAAAGGGATGGGGCCTATCCCCAGCCCCAGCACAACACTCCATACGACCTTTATAATATGACCTCTGCCCTTACCATAACCACTAGTTCATGGGTATGTAGAGCCTAGCTCTGATTGCATTCCATGTAACCTGGACATATGACCCAGACTTCTATACATTAGCGTGGATCATGGGGGGTTAGCGCTTGGTTGGTTAGGCTAGCCTGCCAACCAATGGCTAAAAAAACTGAGGGTCAACTACTATTTTGGGCACGTGGATTTTGGTGGCGCAGACACTTGGGTCACAACACATGACTAGGGGCCTACAAAGCAGCGCCAGGCCAGGGCCACATGGGGGGCACCCATATGACCAGGTGTTACCCATGATTTTGGTCATCATGATGATGTATTAATGATGGTGTACTCAGGCTCTTCATAAGAACTTTCTCTTGAGAAAATTTACTTTCATCTCTTCCAAGAAAACTCATTTTTGAAGAAGGTTCGCAGGCTGCTAGTATATTTGGGTGCGATAATGCCTGATTCTCGCAGGCTTCCTTAAGACAGGGTGTGAACTTCTCGCACTGTGTTGAACTACTAGGGTGCGAACTCTTCCTAAAGCATGGAAAAAGATGAATTCTCGATGTTTCTAGAAGAGAATATTCTAGAAGGATTGGTTGACATTCAAATGGTTAACCTAGTACTGGATTCCCTGATATTTTGGGATCATTCTTATCCAAGTAACTAATTCATTCTCTCCTATATATTGAGGGAATTCTCATGGAAAAGGTTAAGCAAGATTCATTGGAGAATTGGTGAAAGAATTGTGTGAAGGACTT
>ML784499.1:542233-555547 GCA_009831015.1 Picea engelmannii
TTTCCATTAATATGATACAATGGCATGTCCCTTTCCCATAAAGCTATTTCCACTTTATTGTGTAATTCCTTGATCATACACATAGGTTGAATGTTGAATATATTGTGCTATCTTCACTTTGGTTGGTTTGTGTTGTCTTGGTCATGACCTCACGAGAGAATTGGAGCGAAGAAAGAGCAACAAAGACCCTAGGAAGTGATAATAAGGTATGTTACTTGTTCATTCCTCCTAGTCAATTCAATGGTCAAAACTTAGGAAAAGAGTGATGTCCTGTCCTGTTTTGTTCTAGATCCAGGTGGATCCAGGGAGATCAATTAGTGTATGCACCTACCGATTAGTCCGATAACAAAATTGGTGACTCCACTGGGGAACAATCCCATTTTATTTGTGGATTTTGGTGTTTTTCTGTGGCCATTTTCTCTGGTTTTACTTTTCTCCTGTCCTATCAATCTCTGAGTCTTTAGGATATCCTGATAGACCCTCTGGGTCTAGAGGCCTTTTCAAATTTTGCTTCATTTTCCAAAATTTTGACTATGTTCAGACCTTCTCGCAGTGCACTTCACTGCAACCTGCGAGAATTGGTAGGGTTCGCATTCTGCCTTTAGGATTCAGTGCGAGGTTCTTGCACCTTGCTCAAAGGTCACCTGTGAGAATGTCTAATTCTCGCACTATGTAGTATTGCTAGCCTGCGAACTCAATTTTTCAAAAAATTGGATTTGAGTTTTGGTATCTCCAACTGCCTAGATCAGTCTAGATGCCTCATAAGAGTTTCTTGGACCATTGATTGATGTCTTTCTTGTCTTCGTTTGCATGCATGAATAGTCTTAGAATATTATCACTTTTGTCTTGAATTTCATTTCTTGAATTTTCTTGGCATAACCATGCTCTCTGATTTTGGAATTTGAGTGTGTTTGATTAGTTAAGAACCGGTGATCGGTAGAAAGTCGAGTTTATTGGTCTTTATCATTTTCTTATTGTCTGAAGAATCCTTTTTCTTATGTGATTGAAAAGACTATTTTGGTTTGCTCTTTATTTTTGTTTTCATTGAAAGAGTGATTTGGGTTTTTTATCATTGCTTGGTCATTTGGCTTTTGATTTTCTGTACTCTCGCTATCATAGTGTGGGTCCTTTTTGAAAAGTGAAAAAAAAAATTCTTTCAAAAAATTCTTTTCGTTTTTGAATACATTGAAAATCGATTGTTGAAGTTATTGAAAATGACATAATAGATAATTGTTATTGATGTGTGATTTGTTGCATTTTTATTTTAAAGGAAATTTTGCATTGTAGTTCACAGATTGATCTTGAATAATTTCTCTCTCTCCCATACATAGGATTCATTGAACGAAAAAGTGATACATTTCATTCTCATCCTTGATACAACATAAGTTTCACCTCTGTTTCCTTTGAGTAAACAACAACTCTTAATAACACTGCGTAATCATAAAATTTATCTAGTAACTCTTTTCTAGGGATCTATTACACCAACATTTAGCTAGGCTAGCGCTTTGGAGTAGGAAGAGAGATACTCTCCAAAATCACAGAACACACAATAGCATCTTGTGTTAGGGAGTGTTAAATTCCATTTGCAACATTTTGTCCTGGGAATCCCTTCTCACACAAGGGTCAAGCACAAGGTAGCATTGATATTGGTAGAGTTACTCACCCTCCTTTTTTGGTATCAGTGTAGAGATTGCACGTATTACGGGGATCACTCAGAGGTATACCCACAATGATGAGTGGAAGCCTTTTGAGTTGATTGCGGGCTAGATACCCTTCCCTTGCATGTGGATCAGACTGTTGACTGTTCCCCCAGGATTTATTGTTGTTGGTGGTGACCTTAGTGGCCTATATTTCTAGGTTCTTACCCGAGGTGACTGTGGAGGGGAAAGTCTTCATGATACCTAGAATTGACGTTGACAAAACTCACTCGGGATCCTTGGAGGGTATACCCATGATTATGTGTGGGAGCTTGCACCAGGGTGTAAGTCCGTTAAGCAGGTCGTCCACATAACTTTTCCACCCTAGACCAGCCCCTTCTCGTCTTGTTGTTGCGACGTTGGATTTCATCACCAACTAGTGGCTTCGAAATTAGAAGGTCCTGTTTGTTTGGTGTTTCTTGCTAGATTTTATTTACTAGCGCGTGTTGTCTGTTTCTCAAAGTTGACCATAGGATTTTATTCATGAAGTTTGTCACTCGTTTACAATAGCTCCTCCACATCGTTCACGTAGAATGCAGGGTTCATCTCCAGAGCATATGGAAGGTTCTCAACCCTTGCCCACAAGCACACCTGGAGGCTCTCCTCGGTAGAGTGAAGTCCCAGTTGTTACCACCCCACAAGTGGAACACACTGACTCTCTAGAAAATTTTTGCATTACAAACACTCGAGAGGACTTTTGACTTCACCCCGATTCTGAGAGACATTTTATGCAAGAAAAATCTTTCAGAGACGTAATTGTTGTTTATTCCGGATCTCTGTCTGGACCTGGGGACCAAGATCCTTTTTAGTCTACGGGCATTTTTCGACGGGGCCTTTTTGGTCTAGGTTCACCTGTCATTTCCGAAATCAACCCACCTATGATTTCTGAAATCTCTGGTACATAAATAGTACCGGTGACTACCGCTTATCATTTTACCGTCCCTGCCAAAATGGCCCATCTCACAACTACTTCAAGTGTTCCAAATAGGTTTACTACAGTTAGTATTGCTCCCATCAACACACCACGAAATCCCAACATCAATCCAACACTACCACCTGGATACCGTGCATTGAATGCTTCCATTCCTACTCCTGCGCAAACTCCATCCAGCTCTCCTAGTGGTTCGTCTTCTTCTAGGCACTTTCTTCTTGGTTTTGTCCCAACACTCCCTCAATTTCCTTTTGGAGGACCTTCTTCATATTCTACTGGCAATCCTAATCCTAGTGGTGCTATTCTGTCATTCACTCCAACTTATCAGTTTCCGGTTGGTGGCCAATATCATCAAGGTAGTATAACTCAACCCCCTCTCAGTTGGAAAATGTCAATTGGAACATTGCCCTCGATTGGTACACCACCTTCAATGGGAGGGGCAACCCCACCTTATGGGAAAAACATATCTCCATCCTTGGCCCAGTATTGGAATCAATTGATACAAAATCCTCCTCAATCGTCTGGGGGGCAACAGTTTCCAGCTGCGTCCGTAACACCCCCTAGCATGGGCCAACCATATCCAAGTTCGTTTAATCCCATTTGGGGGTCGAATTCTCCAACTCAAGCCCCTGTTCCAGGGTATAATCCATTGATCTACTATCCAGTCCAACCACCACCGAATATGCCTGGATCTTCACATTATATGCAGACTGCTTATGGTCCTACTGGTTTGCCAACAGGGCTTCCACCCCAAAGCCACTAGTACCTGTAGGTGAATCGACAGTTACCCTTTCTCTCCACTTTGGATCTTCCGGATTTGTCAAGGATTTTAAATGATCCTATTCGTCACTCTCCCCAATGGCCTGTTATACTAGCCAAGCTTCCCTTCGACATTCCTAAATTTGACGGCAAAGTGGGAGAGGACCCAAACAATCACATTATGACTTTTCACCTATGGTGCTCATCCAACTCATTGATGGATGACTCTATTCATTTACGTCTTTTTCAACGAACCCTTACCGATTCTGCTGCGAAGTGGTATATGGAATTGCCATGAGGTTTCTTCTCAAACTTCAATACCCTAGCTATGGATTTCCTTACGCATTACCAATTACCGATCCGTTATGACACGGGGACTGATATTTTGAATTCCTTCAAACAGAATAAAGTCACTCATATATTTGATCACATCCATGAGTGGCGAAGGAGACGACGTCTCATTAAACTTGAGCTCCCTGATCAATTACTGGCAGAATGGTTTACAAAATCATTTTTGAACGAAATTGGTAAGGACATTTCCATGGGTGGTGTTGTCACGGAAGAGAAGGCTATAAGTCGTGCTCAGTATCTTGACCTCGTTTACTCATAAATGGGAACCCTTTACGATTCACTACCTGATTTACCTCATCCTAATACTTCCAGCACTTCAACTACTCTAGTTGCCTCACATGCGGCTGACGGTGTGATTGGTACTACCCAATCCCAATCACATTTTGCTTCAAGTAGAAACCCTAAATCTTCTTCTTCTAATTTTAAAAATGCTCCGTCTCCTGCCATTCCCACCGACAAGACTTCTAAGGTAAATGCATTTCAATCTACCCTAGCCGGTAAAAACAAATCTAAAAAGGGGAGAGGCAAGAATAAGGAGGAAAAAAATAATTCTCAAGCAGAGCAAACTAAAACTACTCATGTTGACGATCGGGATAAGCACAAACTACGATACCCTTGCCTTATCTGTGGTGATGATCACTACACGAAGGATTTTTCATGACATACCGAGGTCACTAAGTTCCTTCAAGGAGCTCCAAAACCACCTGCACCAGCTGTCTTGTCCCAACCCTTCCCGTCTCAACAACAGGCTCAGTTGGTCATTCACGAACAACCTTCATCTTCTACCACATCATATGTTTTGATGTGTACTAGTGATTCTAAGAAAAACAATGTTGCACTCACTACTCAAGCCAAATATTATTCTCCATCTAAGGAGAAGGTTGACGATTTACCCCCTTCCTTGGTACAACCCTCTCCCCCAACTCCACCTACCAATGGTCCTCTTCATCTCGAACGACCGAGCCTTGACACAGTTCTACGACCCCCCCCAAAGGGCGTCATTCGGAAATTGGCTTTCAATCCTCATGCTCATGTTGCCCAGAACTATAGCATTGTTGAATATCTAGCCCCAACACCTTCTGCGATGTCAGCCCTTGAAGTCCTTCAAACTTGTCCTGCACAACGGAAGGCACTGTTGAAAGTTATCGGTGGAATTGACCTGATGGACATGAATTTAATAATATTTGACTTGGAAGATCACATTCCAAGGTTACCCCCTCAACTTGCATTCCAAATACAAGTTGTTGTCTCTAACAAGAACATTTTCCAAACTGTTATCGATGAGGGTGCCTCGATGTGTGTCATGTCTCTTGCTTGCTGGAAATCCATTGGCTCTCCTTCTTTGAATGAATCACAAAATACTCTTAAAGCCTTCAATGGCTCTGGTTTTAAGCCCTACAGTGTTCTTCCTTCATTTTCAATCACATTAGAAGGTAAAACAGTCCAAGTCGAAGTGGAAGTCTTTGATGCTCCCCTTCATTATAATCTTCTGCTTGGTCCCAGCTGGATCGATTCCATGTGCGTTGTTGTGTCGACACTTTTTCGTGTAGTACGTTTCCCTCATCAAGGAAAGTTTGTTACCGTCGACCAACTTTCCTTCTTCAATTATGATACCCATACTGGCAACGTACCATTTATTGCTAAAACCCTGCCGAGTTATGAGAACGTCGGTGTAGGCCTTCTAAAGGACTCCTCTTTAATGGGTACTTTCCCCATTCCACCACTCGATGTTCCCCTCCTGTCTGTTGCTTCCATCAATATGATCTCCACTTTTCCTCATGAACTTCCTACATCTCATGACCGTTGGATAGTCCCTGACCCCAGAGATCATCTTTGTTTCAGCGAGGAAATGTCGTTAAGTCCAGTTGAATCCGCCTATCAGGCCATTCAATCGGCAACACCTTCTACCCCCTCTCTTGATGAGTTGTCTCCTGATCCTTTTCGTGTTATTTTTTCCACCGATGAGATGATCATGTCTGTCATGGAAGACACCCCTTGGGAGGGCATCATCATTCTATCGTCTTTCTGGAGCAACACACTCTTGAGAACTACCAATGGATTTCGACCCCATTGACCATTGTCGTCATCTCGACCGTTCCTGAGTCTACACACGTTGTGTTTGGTGAAGGGAACTTAAGCAATATCTCGCCTATGATTCCCATTGACATATCCATCAAACCTGGAATTATCGAAAATGTCCATATTGGAGCTTCGTGTTCCCCTGACGAAATCGTCATGTATACTTCCCTGTTCAAAGAGTTTCGTGACATCTTCGCCTGGAGTTACAAACAAATGTTGAGTATCGACCCTAAAATTGTGATACATGAAATAAATACATATCCTGACGCTAAACCCATCCAGCAATGCCTTCTTCCAGTTCACCCACGTAAAGCGACTGCTATAAAGCTCGAAGTCAAGAAACTTCTGAAAGGTGGCTTTATTTATCCAATGGCTCTCACAGACTGGGTTCCCAATCTTGTCCCGATTGACAAGAAACAAGGTACAATTCGTGTATGTGTTGATTATAGGGGTATCAACAAAGCTTTTCCAAAAGACAACTTTCCTACCCCTTTCGTTGATCAGATTGTCGATGACTGTGCCGACAGTGAAATCTTCTTTCTCATGGATGGTTTCTCTGGCTATAATCAAATTAACATCGTTCCTGAGGATCAACATAAGACTGTTTTTATTTGTCCTTGGGGTACTTTTGCCTATCGGAAACTTCCTTTCAGTCTTAAGAATGCTGGCGCAACTTTTCAACGCGCTATGTCCTATGCTTTTCATGATATTAAGAACATCGTTCAACCATATTTGGACGATTTACCCGCTCATTCTATGCACAGATTTGATCACCCAAACCACTTCCGAGCCATTTTTGTTCATTGTTGATTCTACCGTATACGTTTGAATCCGCATAAGTGCATTTTCTGTGTGGATCCAGCCGTCTTCTAGGTTTTATCGTTTTGCGTCAAGGGATCTAGGTGGATCCTTTAAAGGTTTAGGTGATCCATAATCTCCCTCCTCCTTCTACACTTCGCCAATTGCAAAGTTTGCAGGGGAAAGCAAAATTTCTTCGTCGTTTTATCCCAAATTACGCCGAGATAACTCGTGGATTTACGCGGCTATTAAAGAAGGATTCCGAGTTCATCTAGGACACCATGGCCAACAATTCTTTTAAAGCTTTGAATTTGTTACTAATGCGTTCTCCGCTTCTCTTCCCCCCGAATAAAGTTGCAATTATTTCCTTTACCTTGTTGCCTCGGATTACACCATTGGCATGGTTCTCGTCCAAGAGGATGATGCTCACGATGAACATGTTATTTACTACTTGAGTTGAAGTCTCACGCTGACTGAAATCAAGTATTAACATGTGGAGAAACTAGCCTTAGCTACCGTTCAAGCCATCCAATGCTTCCGACACTATATCCTCTCACGTAAGACTACGGTGATTTCTCATTGCAATCCTATGCAACATATTTTGACACGTCAATTGCTAGGGGGAAAATACTCCAAATGGATTTTGATACTCCAGGAGTTTGACTTGGAATTTGACCGCGCCAAGTCCAAGAAGTCCTTAGTTTTTGCTGAGTTGATATGCGATTTTCCTCATTCTGCAATTGAAAATGTAGTAGTTGATTCATTACTCGATGAATCTCTTTTCCTTATTAGCACTAATGATCTTTGGTATGGGGATATCATTATATATCTCCAAACCTAGAGTTTCCATCCAACTTTGTCTAGTACTGAATGACGTCGCATACGCTATCAAGCTCATCAATACATTATTCTTGGGGATACTCTTTATCGTCGAGGGATTGACTCTGTTTTTTTACGTTGTCTAACGTTCGACGAATCCAAGAAAGCTCTGAATGACTACCATTCTGGAGCATGTGGTGGTCATATGATTGGGTATGCTATTGCCCAAAAGATCTTACATGCAGGGTATTTTTGGCCTTCTTTGTTTAACGACTGTATTATTGTCATTCAGAAATTCCATGCCTTCCAGACTTATAATCAGAAGATTCGGTCACATCCTGCTCCTCTTCACCCTGTGGTCTCAGTTGGTCCCTTTGCAAAATGGGGCATCGATTTCATGACATGTCACCCTCACTCGGCCGGGGGGCATGGTTACATCATTGTAGACATTAATTAGTTTATGAAATGGGTTGAGGCGATGCCGACATTCAACAACACTCGAAAGACTGCAACATTATTTCTTTTTAATCATGTCATAGCTCATTTTGGTGTTCCCCAAGCTATCATCACCGATCACGGTAGTCACTTTAGGAATTTTATGATGTCTGAACTTACTGAAAAGTTGGGTCTTCGCCATGATAACTCAATGCCCTATTATCCACAAGCCAACGACCAGGTCGAAGCAATCAACAAAGTTCTCATAACTATGCTCCGACGAATGATAGAGATTCATAAAACAAGTTGGCACACAATGTTGTTTTCGTCATTGTGGGCGTACCAGACATCCTTCAAGTCTGCTACTGGGTTTACACCTTTTCGGTTAGTCTATGGTGTGGAAGCCATTCTCCCTATCAAATGTGAGATACCTTCTTTAAAACTAGTTGTTGAACTCCTACCCAACACCTCCACTGAGGAGGAACGTCTATTATATCTTATGCGATTAGACTAAACTAGACGTGATGCCACCCTAGTCATAGAAGCTCAGAAAAAGAATGTCAAGGCCCAATACGACAAGCATGTCAAGCCTCACATTTTTTCCAAATGTGATCTTATTCTTCTCTATGAATTGGATCGAGATATGTTAGGAGCTAGGAAATTTGAACCCATGTGGCGAGGTCCTTGTATCGTTCGATGAGTTTTGGAAAAAGGAGATTATGAGTTGGTAGACTATGATGGTATCCCTTTGAGTGAGCCCAGGAATGGGTTGTACTTGAAGAAGTACTATGCATAAAATCATCTATGCACTAGTACTTGTATTTTATTGTATCATACTTCTTGTGTGTTACTATAGCTTGCTTTTGTCATTATCTAGTCTCTGCCCTTATGTGATGTTGTGCTTGATTTCCAAATGTCGGAGTCTTCGCTACCCTATATTGTCTTCGCTGATGGCGCTAGCCATAGTACTCAGAACCTTGCTTTAGCTGCATGGGAAATTTACGCCCCTACAAGTGAACTTGTCTCCTTACGAGGTGTGTGCCTCGACCATGCAACCAACAACATTGCATAGTATAGCGTCGTTATTGAATTATTGGTTGATGCTATCTCACTTGGAATTCGTCATTTGGTTATGCGACTTGATTCGCAGCTTGTAGTACTACAGTTAAGTAATGTTTACTCTATTCGAAGTCCTACTTTGTTACGGGTGTTTTTGCGAATTCGCCTCTTGGAACGTTATTTTGATCACATTGAATATCAACATATTCCTAGATGTCTAAATACATTAATAGATGCATTGGCTAATTATGTATTGGACAAACATTTGAATCATTTATAAATCAATCACATCAATATTCACACAATATAAAGTAAACCGGTAGAAGTCGTCTGTATATATAATGATCAAAAGAGTTTTTTACAAAAAGTTTGTCCGAAGACCAAACTATCAAAATCTGAAGCTCATAGCTTCTACAAGGTGATGTCATGGATGACGTTCACTGTAACACACGACTGCCCAAGCAACCCTACGGAGCAGTCGACTCGTGGACCCTGACACTCCTACAGTATGACGTTGATAGCATCGTGGAACCTCTTCCAGAGTCATGTTTGGAATATCTGCAGTCAAGCCCTCCAGATTTTGTTCCACCACTTGATAATCCTCAGCATATTGTGGCGCTCCCACTACCTCTCCTCGCCGCTGAATGGGAGAAGTACCGGGAGTTATATACGGTCCAATGTCTGTGACATCAACAAATGATTTTGTATTAGTCTTTGAATGAACATATAAAACAAAAACATTTGAATATGATAAAAATTCACAAAACATTTAAAAAGGAAAATGTGTGTACTTCTTACCAAGGTCCCCCCACTGAGCATCCTCTGGCAATACTAAATCTGGATCTCCTCGAAAATCCAACCTGGCATAGGCATAATCATCAATCATCAACATCTATGGTTGAAGCCAATCAAAGAAAGTATCATCATATTTGATGATTGGTCCTGCTACGTGATGGGCCATGAGCCGACACCATCTCAGCATCCTTGGATCTCTAGGAGCTGGTAAATTCCACTCCACCTGTAGCCTCAGTAATGGGACCCACTCAAGGAAGAAGGATACCAAAAAAGATCCATACCTAAATTGCTTCAGGTCGCCTCATCTACATTTGGTCAACTGCTTTTTTATACTGCGAAGCACAACATCTGCCCAGTTGAACACCCGAGGCTCGATACACTCAATAGCATACTAGAAGTAACTCTGTAATGCCATGTGAGGAGTATAACTCCCATCCATATGAGCTATGGTGAATAGGATAGTACGGAGGGTCAAATATCGTACCCCCCAAATAGCTACTTTTCCTTTCTTTCTCTCAGCCTCAGGAACGCAGTGTAAATGGCAGTACTCACTCATCTACAGCCCACCACCTCTGCTACCAGTCAGACTCACATAGTACCCCCACCAGGACAATCCAGTCAAAATGTAAATGTCCTCAATGTCTAAGGACAGTGTGTGGACCCCCACATGAAATACCTACTGATCAAGGTCCCACATACGCACCAGGTACTCTAATAGTCTGACTTGGTCCCTCATGCCTGGGATGAAAAAGTACTTCAGGAGTCCACAATCTCTCAAAGCAGCAATAGTAGGTGGATGATTTTCGTCCATTGCATTGTCTTATTCATGCTCCATTTCATGCCATTCAAGCACTATTTTGATGGCCAATTATCTGCATAAAGGACACAAAAAGAAGATTAACAACTTTTTTCATGATTTGGTTCTTGTTCATTGGCTAAATTTTTAAAAAAAAATTGAGCTTTGCGGTTCTCGCAGGTGCCCTATGTGCACAGTGCGAGAACCTCATAGGCTTCCTTAGGCTCACCTGCGAGAATGCCTCATTCTCGCAGGTCCCATATAACCTACCTACGAGAATGGCAACGTGGAAGTAGGGCTCCAAATATCAACTTAAAAATGAAATTTTAACCAATGAAATTGCAAAATTAAACCATGAAAGTGTTAGGGACTAAGAGCCTACCTTACTATCGTTGACGGCTCGCTGAATGGATGATTGTAGCTCCCGCAGACTGATGCTGAACTCTGAGGGTAAAAAAGGGGTTTTTTGCAACTCAAATAGTGGAAAGGTAAAAATGATGTGGTAAAAAGAGTATTTACTCCTTTTTATTTACTTTTACTATGTCATTTGGTTTTTTATGATTATTTATCTATTAAACCCTAATCCCTAATGTCATTTTGAGTGAACCTTTTGTAGGCATAATGATTTCGATGGTCAAAAACAGGGATACAGACATGTTTTTCTTTGTGATCGTGTGTTTTGATTTTTTTTTTTATGATTTATATATAAAAACCTCGAGCGTGGTCTTTTTCCGTTCTTGTGCTCGAAAATATATGAGAACGCGATCAAGCATACTTTTATCACTTTTTCAGGCTCAACAAGGTTATACCAAAAAAGAACCCCCCTGGAGTCTTCTTTAAGCTCTTTTCAGACTCTCTAAACATGAAAAGATCGCCGAGTGACCTTGCTATTTTCACGCTCGATAAAGTATTTGAAGTAAGTGTCTGGTGAGTGATAATTTATCTGTTTTTCGGTCTTGTCTAGACTATTTTACGAAAAAGGAATTCAGAGAGTTCTCTTTTAAGTGTTTTTCTAGACTCGATAATCATGAAAAACCTTCAATTTTTCTATCTTTGGACTCATTAAACAAACATCGACAGACCCACAATGGGACCGAACCACTCCTTCTTAGGGTTCATTAAACATACTCCGAGGGACTCGTTCGAAGGATGAGCTTACATCAACAAGCATATGTTATCCTCCTCAAGCTTGCGTAAAAATAAAGAGGTACTCGCCAGAAATGGTGGGGGTAAATTTGGGAAAGGGATATGTTTTCATCTTTATATTGATTGGCAGTAAGTGTCGCTCTTGAACATGACACCCCCTATTCATCATTTGAAGCCGGTTTGGGAAATCAATTTGTCTCTCATTTGATTTGCTACAAGGTCATTCCCTGTGTCATCTTTGAGTCAATGTTGCCAAATCATTGGTCATGTTGTTCATATGTTCAAGAGAAGTCCATCTGAAACCTATATTGAGTCGGCCATCTATAGTTATCCATTTTCTCCGTGTCGGCCTTCCCTGTATCCAGTTCATTTCACATCATACTTTGTTTCACCTTCAAAATATGTTACTCATTTTGTGTCATTGATTGGGGATACATCAAGGCCCTCCTGCGACAAGTTTTGTTCTGTCAACTTCAGCTCATTATCCAGAATCAACACGTAGAAATTATTTGGTACCTTGGAGCTTGCATGCCTCAATGGCAGGTTTCCTTGATTTCGACAGTGGGTTTACATCATTGACCCCTGATCGAAAGATTCCATCGGACATTTGACTTCAACTCATTTATTCACACTCGATGGATTTTACTATTGTATCTTGGGAGTCATTAACATCAATGGTGATTTCCTTCGCACTTGTTAACGGTTTCATCAATGACTAGTAATCAAGTGGTTTCTGCCGTGTTCGACTTCGACACATGTAATCACATGGTTAGATTCGTACTTTGGGTGAGAAGATTGAAGAACCTAGATATCATCTCTTTTGTCCATGTTGCGATGGAGTATTTATAATTTGTCACACATAGATCCACTGTGTATGTCTCGTGGCTATGTCGTCTTAATTTGAAATTTCTCGCATAGATCCACAGTGTATTCCTGGTGGCTATGCTATATTTTGATGGCATGGATCCACAGTGTATGATTGGTGGCCATGACCCATGTCTATAATTTCATTAGTCTATGATCTGAGTATGGGAATTCCTACATCAGAATTGATATATAAGATATTCTACAAATGCTTGGTTGTTCGCAGGTTTCCGATTAGGTGTGCTCCTGGTTTCTGACACACACATGCAACTTACAAAGTCTTTTGGCTATCACTGGTTCCAACCTCATACTTTGGGGGGAATTCTATTACCCATGATTTTGGTCATCATGATGATGTATTAATGATGGTGTACTCAGGCTCTTCATAAGAACTTTCTCTTGAGAAAAGTTACTTTCATCTCTTCCAAGAAACTCATTTTTGAAGAAGGTTCGCAGGCTGCTAGTATAATTGGGTGCGAGAATGCCTGATTTTCCAAGGCTGCCTTAAGCCAGGGTGCAAACTTCTCTCACTGTGTTGAACTGCTAGGGTGCGAACTCTTCCTAAAGCATGGAAAAAGATGAATTCTCGATGTTTCTAGAAGGGAATCTTCTAGAAGGATGGGTTGGCATTTGAATGGTTAACCTAGTACTGGATTCCTTGATATTTTGGGATCATTCTTATCCAAGTAACTAATTCATTCTCTCCTATATATTGAGGGAATTATCATGGAAAAGGTTAAGCAAGATTCATTGGAGAATTGGTGAAAGAATTGTGTGAAGGACTT
>ML784499.1:558018-588060 GCA_009831015.1 Picea engelmannii
TTGGAGGACAGAAAGAAGAGGAGGAGCCCAGGATCAGGATCGAGGAACGGTGGCCGATCTCAGAAATCATTGTAAATTGGTTCATATTGAGATTAATGAAAAAGATACTTTTCCCGTCCCGAATACATGAGTCTCATCTATGTCATTTGATATATGTTTTATCTCTAACCCCCTAATAGATCAGTAGCATGCATGCATAGTGTTGTCTTGATTGCAGGAAGCTTTGTGGAAGGAGCAGTAGCAGCAAGGATATAACAACTCAACGGAGGATCTACTTCAACCGTCGATAAAAAGGTTAGTTCATTCTTCCCGTGTTTGCCTGAGAAAAGGGGTTGAGATTTTGGGTAGAAGGTTAAAAGTTAAATCTTAAGGGTCATGATCTGCGTATAAGTTTAGAGCCCTAGCTTATTAGTCTGTAGGGTAGATTACCCCACAACACATACCCAAGAAACTCTTATGAAGTATATAGGAGGTTTATTTGCACATATTAGTAACACTGTATTTATGTTTGGACCTACTAATCTTGATGAGGTTTATGTTCAAGTAACGTACATTGAAGAAGGGAAAACATGAGTTGGTGTATCAGGGGAATCGTCTTCGAGAAAAGAGGACAAAAGGAAGTGGAATGGAAAGAAGGAAAATTCAGTGGAAATAAAGGAAGAGAATCCCTCTTGCAATCATTGCAAGAAAGAAGGGCATGATGAGGACCATTTTTGGAAATTACATCCCGAGAAGAGACCGAAGTGGTTCAAAGAGAAGAAAGGGAGGCAAGCAGTTGCAACAACATCATGACCAACAAACTTGGGATCAAATTGAGGTGATGAATCTAAAGTCTCATTGGTTGGTTTGACAGGTAAAATTGGTGATGGGTTTTATTCTAGAAGTAAATTGTTTCACATAAGGGTCATAATGAGACATACTAAGGTCGACACATTGATATATAATGGATCTCAATCTAACTTGATTTCATAGGAATTGGTTAAACAATTGGGATTAAACACTCAGATGCATCATAAACTTACTCACTTAAATGGATAAGCAACAATCATAAATTGCACATAACAAAGAAATGCACATTAAATTTTACAATTTCATATAAGTTTGTGGACGAGGTAACATGTGATGTGGTGCCACTCAATGAATGTGGAATGGTTTTAGGCAGTCCTTATTTCTATGATCGCAAAGAAATATTCTATAGGGAACAAAATAAATATCACTTAATCAAAGTAGGAAAATAATATGTTGTACATGCTCATCACTTAAAGGCAAATCGATCTCTTCAAACAATGGAAGAATTAAGAAAGGAAGATCATGCAAGAAACACACCTATAATTGTTTCCAATCAAGTAATTGATCTTAAACAAGAACAAGAGATGATTATAGAATGGAATATCAATCACACTTTGCTTCAACATAAGATAATGTCATGCAAGTATTACAAACATATTATCTCATTTGCAGTCATATTTCTGATGTTATTATTAGTAATGTTGTCAACATGGATGATAGTGGCTTCAACAATATGTGACATAGTACAAGTGGCTAACAATATGTTGTCAGTTATCATGGTTGTTTTACAGTTGATCTTGATGACACAAGTGCACAGGACAAAGTTTAAAGATAGAGAAAAAGTGGGGTGGCCTATCCCACACTTGATTAGTAGATAATATCATTTTGGAGGACCAAAAGGTCTTTAGTGGGGAGGTGTAATCCAAAATTGGATCTAGGAGCCAAAATGGGTCTAGGAAGGCCTAAAACTAAAATTATCGGAATGGCTTCAAAACAGATGTATGTGTAGGCATCGTCGATACGAACCCAACGCAACTTGAATGATCTCAAATGAACACCATATGTGAATGATATCATGATCTGTTCATTTGGACAAACAAGAAAAATTTGATGATTGTACAGTTTGTACAATGCTGACATGGTAGCTGATTGTACAAGCTGTATGGTCGTACAATTGACATGGTAGGTAAAGTTGACCCTGACAAGGTAGACATGTGGGTAGACAGGTGGTCGAATTATATTTCGACACATGGCACACTTTTGGGCAAATGAAATGGTGCCACATGGCCCAGTCATGGGCTGTCAGTTGGCACCCATCCATTGGTTAGCAGTTTTGGAAGAATGTTTTTGGATTCCACTGGGGTCAAACTCATGACCTTCGATCCCGGCGACACTTTGGAAAGGCTGGGTTACCAGCCCACCTACTATGTTACTTAACAACATATGTCACAATGTTTTATTTAAAGTGTATTGAAATGTTAAATGGCAGACTAAATGGTTGGGGCCTAGCCCCAGCTCTAGTGAAACACTCCATACAACCTTTGTAATATGACCTCGAGCCTTACCATAACCACCAACACATGGGTATGTAGAGCCTAGCTCCGATTGAATGCCATGTGACTTAGACATATGACCCAGACTTCTATATGTTAGCGTAGATCATGGGGGGTTAGTGCCTGGTTGGCCAGGCTATCCCACTGACCAAGGGCATAACCAATGGCTAAAAAACACTAGGGCCAACCACCAGTATGGGCATGTGGATTTTGTGGGCACAGACACTTGTGTCACAACACATGACCAGGGGTCAGTAGATAAGGGGACAACAAAGCAACACAAGACTAGGGCCACATGGGGGGCACCCATATGACCAGGAGCCCACGTAAAGGGGGATGCACCCCATATTTTTCCAATTTTGGGTTTTTATACTATATTATAAATATTTTAATTGATGTTTCAATAGTTTTGATGGATTTTGACTATTTTTGGAGGATCTTGGGCCCTTTTTGAGGCTAAGTCTTGGGGAGAAGTTCAAAGTTTGTTTCCAACTTCAAGTATATGTAAACCATAGGTTCTTGAATCCATGGAAGGAGGTACAGAACAGGAAAATGTTGAAGAATTTTTGAGCCAAAGTCGTTTTTATGCAAGGAATCCATTGAGGAGAGCACCTTTGCGGGCCATTTTTGGGAACTCTGTTCATTCATTTTCAATGCTGTCAGTTTGGTTGGGCTCTTGAGATCTGGTAGAACATGACCAAATCAAATTGTAATCCTTTTGGAACTATTATGATGTATGATTAAATATTTGAACAGAAATAATAAATCCCTGCCCACTGAGACAAAGGCCCGAAGATGTAGGCGAGATTGTCAAACTCAGTTATCACCTTGGTGTTTTATGGTTTTATGTTCTTCATGCTTATTTTTAGATATATATATTTCTTAATGGATGCTATGTTTCCTCTTTAATTCTTCCTCTTTCATTAGTTTCTTAAATGGTTAATTAATTCATGCTTTAAAACTCAACCAATTGTCGTTAAAAGATCTTTTCGGATCAATGTAGGAACTTGGGGACATTACGAATGAGGTGGAGCCATGTGGGTGCCACATGGCCTTTGTCTGATAAAATGATTGAAGAACTTTGGGAGGCCGTAAATTGCAACCCAGAGCTTGGATTTGAGCCTTGTAGTAGCTGTTAGAACATTATGTGTGAGTAGAAGAGGATGAAGACCTCAACTAGAGGATTTGAGATGTTTAATGAAAGTGAAATTTTGATGCCCCATTCCTTAAAAAGGTACTTAAGGGGTTAGGTGTGTTACATATATTATCATATGTCTATCTGAAAATATCATAAAATTCTTTGAAGATTTCAACATACTGGTTAATCTCACCCTTGGTACATGTACTAACCAAGTTCAAAAATATTATGTTCTCTGGTGTTCCAATATTTAATTTTAGAGTTCCTTGAAGCCTTCTGAGTGAAATCTATTCTCCTATGTTTTCCTTCATGATTTGATCATCTCAAGTAAGCAATGACTCTAAGAGAACTAGTTCCTTTAAATCACTTCCAAGATTAAGATATTTGGAGTTCTAATCTTCTGTAGACTCTTCTTCATTATCATTTTTCCTTACATGAAACTCAACAATATGTTCTTTGTTTTCAAAAGTTCACCAAAAGTTTTGGTTGTCTGGGATAGACGTCGAAAAATCACCTTGACCTAGAATGAATTGTTTGATATTTCTGGATTAAAAAGTGAAGCTAATACTTCCAATGAATAAACCCTTTGGTTTCTTTCTATTTTAATGAATGATACATTAAAAGAGTTGAATATTTGGATGATATCCTAGACTCTTTCAGCATAAGCCTTCAATATCTCCTTCTTGGTATTGTATCTTTTCCAGACTTGATTGATTTTTAATTATGAGTTTTCCATGACTATGAGATCAATAATATCCATCTAATGAGCAAGAGTTAATCATTGGATCAAAGCTTCATATTATTCTTGATTATTTGTACATTCAAATTGTAATTGAAATGCATTGGGATACAATTATCCTTGTGGATTTTTAGAAACCACAACTACTCCAGATCCAACTTTTCAGGAAGAACTATCAAAGAAAATTTTCCAAAATCCTTGGAAGGGGGATTCATCATTATTTTGAATTTTGATGTCATATTAAAAAAAAATGGTATAATTTCCATGATTGACATCGATGCAATCAACCACTTCCACAAATGGGAGGGTAGTCTGCAATTTTTTCAAGTCATCAATAATACTAAACTTCATATTCAAAGAATTCCTCTTTCGTCACTTTTCCAGAGAATTTTTCCCCACATTCCTTTATGGAATGGAAGGGTGTAACATCCCCACTATAATGTATGATTTAATTAATGCATAATGTAGATATAAATAAGGCTATGACCAAGTGATGTAATATGTGAAATGTATTTCTTGTTTTAATAAAAATAATGTGCTTCCAACTACTGGGAATATGGACAAAGATGAGGGTTGATTTTTCCACAAGAGAAGAGAGAGTCTTTAAGAGCGTTACAAGGGGGGAATGGTTTACGGGTATTAATACAAACCTAGTTTTTTGAATTTTGCTAACATTTGGGGGAAAACTCTTTTTTTTGTTTGAGTGTATGAGAGCTGAATCATTAAACTCATGGTAGAGGGTGGGTGTGAGAGTTACATTCTGTAGTTATTGGAAAGATTGGGGAAGAAGCGATCAACATTGGGTAGAGTGAGTAGTCAATGGTATTGGGAAATAAAGGAAATTTGTATGGGGGTTATAGGAAGTTTTTACAAAATAATTTTTTTATGAATAGGAAGAGGGAGAGAAGAGAAAATAACACCAGTGCTTGAACAAGAAGGTTGGGTGAATGAAATCATGAATTTTTTTCGCTCTGCTAGGGTTTCTTCCAAAGCTTATCACTTCTCATCACACCTGCAACTCCCAACATGGTGGCAGTTGAAGGAGAGATATTTTCTCCCTCCTACCATGGGGCTCTCACAACATTCTCTCATAAGGGAGATGCACACACTTCGCGGACCACTAAAATATACAACATGTTAGAAAAAACTAAGAGTACCAACCAAAATGCATAGAGATATGGAAGGCATAGCTTGTTAGCAAAAAAAAAGGGAGTGGATGGAGCAGGGACAAAAATGGACATTGACGCCAACACCATGGGTCCAACCTTGAGCCAAGAAAAGAATATTCAGAAAAGAAGTGGGAAATGTATCCTGAAAAAATATAAAGTCCTAGAATATGAAATAACTTCCGATAACTTTGGGAAATATATCCATCATATGAAATATCATGTTGTTATAGGAAAATTTATGGGTATCTGTCCCTCACAAAAGGCCCTGGACTTGTGAATATAGACCTTCTAGAAGACAAAAGGGGAAATCAAACTCAAACTAGGATCCAAAGGATTTTTCATGGAAATGTTTACAAGCATGGAAGACATGGACAATGTCTTTGAGAATGGTTCTTACTTGTTCAACTCAGTAGGTCTCTTTCTCTTTCTCTGTACTGAACAATTTATGGTAGAAAATGAATATTTCACGGTAGCTCTAGTATGTATCATGATCTATTATTTATCGCACGAATATTGGGAGGAGGGAATAGGAAATTCTCTAGGATCCTTTTTCAAAGTATTATAAATAACCAGAAAAGGTAAATACACTTCTTATGCAATAATCTATGCCTACATAAATGTCTCTCAAGTGCTTCCGGACTTAGTCTATCTTCGTTATCAGGATAATGAATGGTTACAACCATATATTACAAACATATTTCGTTTAGATGTCGTAAATTTCATCAACTTGAAAATTTGTTCAGATATTTCCTTGTCAACAAAAAAAAACCAATCATCAAGGCCAATACAACAAGAGATGCAAAAGGATTTAAAACAATGAATACCAAAATATGCAACAATAAAAAATGAACAACCGCACCAAATCATCCCAAAATTACAACCAACAATAAGTTTGATACTCTTCAGAGAACCCAAGAGGAATATCAAGAATTTATCACTCCATTAGATGAAGATGAAATTATTCAGGAAGAACCTCAAAACATAGACAAGGACCATGAAGAGAAAAAAAAGTGCAGAAAGATTATGGAAATGAACTGAAAAAATATTCAATATCAAAACACAGAGATGAGAAATACTGGAGAGTAAAAAGGGGAATCATATAATTGGGAACAAATGGAGCTAACTGAACTAGATATACAATCCTTGATGACAACTTGGAGGCAACAAGACCATAATTCAATCCAAGAACAACAAATACAAATGGTCAAAGATGCTCTGGTAAAAATGAAAGAATGACATTCAACTCAATAAAAAAGGTAAACCAACCTCCTCCTCCTCTACTTTAGGTATTAAAACTCATGTCTCAAAATATCTTGCTAAGTAGTCCAAAGAGGAGAAGAATAAAGGAAGGAAAAGTAACAAGAAACTTCTTCAAGAACTTAGAGAAATGTTGGTTAACTCAAGAAGAATCACCCTGAAGATTGACTCATTCCCTCGCAATCCCCATTGTTCCCCATGAAAATTATTTAATATAACACTAGAGGTATCAATGGAAAATCCAGGAATATAATGATGCATAAAATCATTATAAAATAACACCCCACTGTAATCCTTTTCCAAGAAACCAAATTTCCTAGCAGTCTTCTTGATACTCTGGTCCTCAAATTATGGAAACATTCTCAAGTCATTTCCACTAATGGATTGAGGGATGTAGGAGGCCTTTCCATCGTATGGAACCCTGCTGAACTTACCACTTCAATATCATTTGAACTACATCCTATGGATTTATAACTAATGTTTACAGTCCACACTCGGTCCCGACTAATGAATCCTTTCTCAATAGCTCACAGGCCCTTAAATCCATCATAGGAGATCATCAATGGATTATTTGTGGGGAATTTAACATGATAAATTCCCTATATGAAAAAAGAGGAGGCATAATATCAGAATATTGAGAGGGGGGGTGAATTAGTATGAGCACGATTAGTAGTTTTGATCACAATATAAAACCTCCAATGAATATTATGAGCATTCAAAATATCATCAACGCCATAAACATCACATAAACATAGTACACCAAAACTTTTACGTGGAAACCCAATGCGATAAAAAACCACATAATTCTTTTCTTATTTATCAAAGAGTACATTTATTGGAAGCACCAACTTCCTATTTCTCTAGCTACAACTAGAAGGAGGCTCCAACTCCCTGTTTACAGGCTGCAACATGAAGGAAGCTACAACTCCCTAATTTTTCGGCTCCAACTTGAAGGAGGATAGAACCCCCTTTCCTTTCCTCATCCAACCACTCTGAAATATAAATGTAGACCAATATGTCACTACCACATCAACTTGTCACTATCCTTGTCACTGGAATGATATACCATCATTATCACTGTCAAACTGTCACCACAACATGTCATCGTCAACCTATCACAACAACCTATGATATTGTATCTGACCTAGTGTATGTGATCAAAAACATGCATACCTTCCTCAACTTCATCAACAAGAGAATAACATCTTCATCAACCTTTACCTCAATCTCATGGGACTAGTTTTGGATTAGTCACAAAACATAAATTTCAAAAATAATACCTTTTTACATGTAATGAATAAAGGTCAAAACATTGTACCCAACCTTCTTGAGTATGTCTTCTGAAATTACGCCAAGTTTCACTCCTTGAATCAGTCCTGAAAAGGAGTTATAGAGAAACCGGCATACGTTGTTGAATTCTACCCTATTCTAGGGAGATAAGTTGTACAGAATGAAACATGCTCAATATTTGATATCTTATTCTGCAAATCACAGAAAATAAACTACATCCTGTAATATTTCCATTGAATTTTTTCTCATATTATTTTGATTCTCTATGAAGAAGTTATAACTGTTTTACCAGGAAAACCTTTTTAAAACTAGTTTCAAGACTAGTCAAAATTCCTATCTTCCATAGGGTGTATGTATAAAAGTACAATGGTCTAGAAGCTGAAATTTCTACCACAGGTACCTTGATATGTCTTATAAACAATATCCTCTTTTCACTATATGAATAATTCTATAAAAATAGTTATAGCGAAAATAGTAAGATGACCAGTAAATAACATACCTTACAACACATCATCAAAAACTTCATCCTCCCTTGAATTTTCAGATTTCTTTACTTCACCTCACTCCCTAAAATATCCAACCTATATCCTTAGAAGTGATAACATAGAAGTGATTTTCAATTGACTCTTCTTTGTGTTTTAAAGGGAAATTTATTAATGACATGCAACTTCCATGCAACTCATGATGGCATGAAACTCACATGAAACTTGTTATCTTTTGTTTACTTCCACTTTTCTTGGACATGAAACTTTGTTCAAGGGTCATTGTTCCAACATATAAACTTTTGATAATTAATCTTTTTCAATAATTAATTAATAACATGAAATAATTAATTAATACTTTTCGACAATTAATTAATCCTTGTTGCAATTACTTTGACTAGTCAAGCTTCTTGACAACCTTCTAGAGGCCTCTAGAGTATTCTTGAGGGTCCTCCATATTCACAAAACCATATATACTCAACCATGAGGAACTACATGGCGAACCATATATCATCAAAAATGACATGACGTGTACTATCCATCTATAATAGTCTTACTTGCAAGTATATTGACCTGCATGTTTGTATTCCTCGATCAAGTGTGAGTTCCATGACTAACCTCTCACTAGATCCTCTCACATGGATCATATACCAAGGGAACATATTAACCAGATGTCCACCATTACCAATACATACCTCTACCAAGAATGTACTGAAACCAACATACCAACACAAGATATGTTCTTTTACCATACCATGTACCAAATTGTACCATGCATCAACCATGTACCTTGAAATTATACCATGCATCAACCAAGCACAACAACCATATCATTCCATACACCATGCACCATAGGATATGAAAAAAGTAATACCAATGGTGTACCTCAACCAAGTACCATAATAACCAAGAGATGTATCATATCCATGTACTACCATATACCAAGTGTATACCTTAACAATGTGTCAATATCAATGGTAAACCTATAACATGAAAATAAATTGTCCAACGATCTCATCCACATATTTGGGGCTTCCATACTTCTCCAAGGATTGAAATCAATCTCTAAGACCACTCTCCAAGGGTTGACAATAATGACAACCAACTATCCAAACCAACTGTCTAACAATCTCCCCCTTTGGCATTGATGGAAACACTTAGAAATGGAAACACCATGATCATGCCCCCCCTATTCCCATCGCTCCTCATTAATGTTTCTATATATCCTTCTTTGACATAAATGAAAAAGGGTATCTCTCTTGGGGCTGCTCCCCCTATCTTCATGTCTTTGTTCTTTCTCTTCACATGTTTCTTTTCTTTCTCTCTAGATCTTTCTCTTAGTCCCCCTTTGATATCCTGGGAAAAAAGGGTAACTATATCTCTAGGGATGCTTTCCCTGTCTGAGATTTCATTGGGGATACTCTCCCTATTTTCACTCTTCTGATCTCTTTTTTGACTATTTCTCTCCCCTTGAATTCTCTGCAATATGTCATGTAGATCAAATGTAGGTATTCTTGTATCTGCTTCCTTTTGGAGTTTTTGTCCATTGTTGCTTCCTATTGTAAATCATTGACATATATAAAAGAATTCAAATATTTCATTATAAAAAACATTGAAATGTATTTGAGTTAGTCTCTAAAACAATCTGTCTTGAACTCATGCTCCAATCCATAGACATATATCTATCCAATCCTCCCAACTGTCAATCCCTATCCATGTGACCCATAATTTTCATGACTCTATTACTTAACTATCAACAATGCTAACCCATCTATCACTTCACTATTTTGAAGACTTCTTTGAATCACTTTACCAACCAATATGTCATAGGAAATCCTATACCTCTGTCATCGAACCACTCTGAAACACTTCATGTTTTCTGAAGAATAGATCTATGAACTGTAATAAATGCTATGTAGACTCACCCTGTTCAATATTCATATTAACTGGGAGTCCCAAAGATGGATGGCTCGGAAAAATGGAGGAATCCACCCTAACGCAAAGTAGTCTTATTCTTCTTATGCAGATCCATCATCTTCCTAAATTCTGACACTTTCTTCCTGGATTCTATCATATTCCCTTCTACATGTGCATCCATCATGATCTTGTACTACTATGTGTTGCGCCTCTTTTTCCACCTAGATGAGAAAAACAAAGGTTCTTACAAGATTAGTTGGGTTATCTAAGAAAGACAGTTGTAAGGGAAAGGGTTAGAGAAAGAAATACAAAAGAACAACTAAGAATTAAAATAAGAAATAAAATAACAACTAAACTAGTGAGCATAACGACATAAGAAAAAAAAACCAACAAGACTCATGTCACCAATGATAAGGTTTATATCAGTGAAAGAAAACACCAAGAAGATAGAGGACTATTAGTCCCTTCTTCCTCCAAGGGAGGGCTCTTGGACCCCCACAAATAAGCTCTTCTTACAACTTTGAATGAAATGGTGAAAGAATTCCAAGCTAATCCACTCAAGAGGTGAGATGGATTGCCCAATGTAATGGTGCTAGTATACTCTTGATGAGAATAGAGGATTCCTCAAGAGAATAGTAGCATCATAAATTTTCTATTGAATTCCTTGAAAATGAAGTGCACCCCTGGCCTTGTTTTATAGAACCTCTTTGAGGTATTGTGAAACCAGTTTGTAGTGTAAAAATAGGATAATTATGGCATTTTTAGGTCTTTGACCTACCACCTAGTCAGATCCAGTTGAGATTTGGGTGTCAAATCAACTTGGAAGCTAAACCAGAAGTGGGTGGGAGGCCAAATGATCTCATAAATGCACCATTCTCAGATGTGCATGGATTTTAGCAACCACAGTCACACGTCGGGTGCATGTGTTCTTTTCCCGTGTTTTTGTTTTGCACATGTGCGCACGGGCCCTCTGTAGTCATAGTGCACTTTAATTTTATCACTGGTTGTATAGTTTTGGACATTTTATAAATTATTTTGTGGTAATTTTGGTCCATGGGTGACCTCATAACTGTTTGATGATGCTGGATTCTTGTAACCATTTGCGGACAAAATTTCAGTGATAACAGATGCCCCCTGATGGATGAGGTTAGGAGCATACGTATAGCAGAAATTCATCAATGTTTATTCTACTAAGAGTGTCGTTGTAAGAGAGAGTGATAGTGGGAATGCCAAGAGTTACCCGTTGGAGGGAGAAGGGAACCTATAGAACCCAACCTTCCATAAGGTGTGTACAAATAAACTGTGTACAAACGAGGCGGGCATGCCCCATGCTCGTGTCATGTAACTCAAAAAGGAATGTTGTGTTGATGTAGAAAACTGCAATGTCCTCGGGGGTGGCTGTGATAAAGGTAGAAGACAATTTTGCAGAGGAACATACTCTGAATCAGTAGGCAGTGACATCTGTAAGAAGTATCATGGATTCTGTAGGCATTGATAGCCCAGCCAAGTTTAGAGGTCTTCGACAAATATAAGAAACAACTACAATAGTTGCAAAGTAAGACCCACCATAACATGAGAAAGTGTTGAAGTTGAATGTTATGGGGGTCAACGATAGTAGGGAGCAATTGTGGTTCTGCCTGTGCCGTCTGAGACCTCTCATTGGAAAGGTAATGAGAGTCAAGATACTGTCGCCCTTCTGGAAACTATGTTGATGTCAACAAAAAGGGGGACGTGACTCCAAGAAGAAAAGGGCTTCGTGAAATCTACTAGGTGATGTTAGGAACTGAGGAGGTACATGGAAAAAATCAAGATGTATGGAGACTCAATAATGCCCTTGGTTGGGGGTATGTGTGAAGTATAAGTGGCCGCAACCATTCAACTAGGTTGAGTGTCATGGGGACAACAAGACATGGGATAAGTTGTGCCAGAGGTGGGACAAAGTGATCAAACTCAGAGGGTAGAGGTAAGTGGCCTTTGGGATACTCGGAGTTTATGGACAATGTCAATATGGGTAGATGATAAGGAGTGCCCCAACCAAGGGTGACATGGGCTACATTTGCCAAAAAATGGAAGAAGGTCGCGAAAGGTGACGACAAAAAGATATGTAAATGTTGGAAACAAAGGCGTTTTACAATTTACCAAAAAAATAAAGAATAATTTGGGATGAGTGTAGAAATATAGAAATGGGTGTCCCAATGTAAGATGGTTGGGCCGATTAGGGTGCAATTATCTTGGAGAATTGGTGGAAGGTGGGGGGCCCCATGGGTGGGTTTCTGTATGAGGTAGATGGAATGGAGGGAAATTTGCAGAGGGGCAAACTGATTGTGGATGAAATGGAGGGTCATGATACTGCGGTGGTGCAGTCAAAATAGAACCTTGAATAGATAATATGGGAGTCCATTGGGAAAGCTAGTGAAATTAGGAGAAGGAGTATGTGGTTGATTCATGATAAGATGTAAGACTATTGGGACTCCCATCCCTAAAGGGTTGAAAAAAAACATGAGTGTCAAAGTGAAAAAGGGTTCTATGAATGGGACAACTCATGTGGGGGAGAGTGCTACTGGGTGACAGTACCTAAGATGCAATGGAGGTGTCAGTACTACAAAGCTGGAGATGGGGATCCTAGAGGTAAATATTAGAGGGTGTGACTGGAGATGAAATTGAGATTCAGAGGGAACGATTACATGCCAGTGCTGATTATATACCTGAAGGGGTTGCGTTGATGTATGGTGACCAAGTACCTGCACACATGAAAACCAAATACTCGACATGAACAATATCTGAAGAGAATCGAACATACAAGCATTTATTTGATAATTTTGAACATGAGCATGTGTACCTGGATGGGGTATGAAAAAATGGAGCCCCAGGGGCTAAGGATAAAAACTGGCCCAGGGATTGTCTTGATGTAGATGATGGGATGTTGATCCCATGGTTGAAGAGGGATCGAAAAATGGACACTCGGAGCTCCTGGAATGGTGTTTGGAAGTTTGGAAGAAAGGGCTATATATAGTTGTAGGGCCCACATTGCGACCTCATTTGTACTTGTTTCCAGAGTGACTGGACGAGAGGTATTCATAGGAGATTTGGAGATTCTGGGAGGATGAGGCAGCCAATTCAGGACCAACAAGCTTCAGGTTAGTGGTCTTATCATCCTTCATTGAAGTAGGTTTTCAATTTATGGGTAGGGCCTGTATGGAGGGCTGCGCATGGGATTTTATGGGTGTGGGCCCCCCAGTGCACGGGCGATCCGGAAATATGTGCACATGGGTGCACGCCTGTTATCCGTATAGCCACACATGGGTGCACCCTTAGGGGGGACAAAGGCACGCATGGTATGCATACCTGTTTTCTACATAGATATGCATGGGTGCACGACTGTGTAGTGGACATGTGTGCTATGATGCGCGCCTATGTTTGTGACAGGGGTGCATGGAGGCACTCCTGTAGGGTGGGAAGGCATGCACATATGCGCACCTGTGGGATGGACAGGCATGCCTGCGTGTGCACCTATGAGGTGAACATGCATGCATATGTGCACACCTATAGGGTGAACGGGCACGCATATGTGTGTGCCTGTGGGTAAAACAGTCATTCCTTGGGGCAAGGCTGGCAGGTGCAAAACTTATCTGTTTTTTTTTTTTTTTTTTTTAATGTTTTTTATGGTCAATATGGCTAACCCAGGACTATATTATGTGGTTGTAGGAGATCATTGGCACGATGTTGGTCCATTGGCGAGAGAAGGAATAGTCACAGCTGAGGGATGTCATGGCTATTCAGGAGCCAGGGGTTCGTGCCACTTTGGAAGCCTGTGGGTTGTTGAAGTTCTTTGAGTGCCCATTGATATGGGCACAGGAGTATTTCCTGCAGTTTCTAATCCAGATGTGGAGTCTGGACCTGCATTGCTTTATGGTGCGGGAGAGCATATTGCCTTCAATGCGGTGGAGGACATATACTTTATGACTGGGCTCCCTTTTTGGGGAACTCCCCTATCGACGAAGTCGATGTTTCCTGTGGATGTGTCGTTAGTGACCTTGGGTCGGAGGTACTATTTGAGGGAGAACTACATGTCGAGCTCCGTTGTGAGTATCAGGGCAATGGATGCTTTAGCTCATTTATGTGTAGCAATGATGATTGTGAGGGTATATGGGTCCCTTGCGACTCAGCGGATTAGTGGTGGTCAACTGAGGGTTATGGGGAGGGCACTGGCCGACGAGAATTTTTCTAGGGGGTTGATGTTGCATGCCAGGATGGTAGGGTAGCTAGACAAATGTCAGTGCATAGACTCAGGGGACTTTGCCTTTGGGTCCATCATGGTGGCCTGGTTTTTGGAGAGGGTGTTGATGTTGTGCCCTAGGATTTTATTGGGTGCTCCTAGAGCATGAGAGCTGCGACTAAGGTGGTGGTCGATGATTTTGGTTCGTCATGGTGGTGGCGAGGTTGGTCATTTATTTATGGCTAAGGCAACATAGGTGTGGTGGCAGATGCCGCAGGTTATACTGCCATATCCATACTATGGTGTTGACTTCTGGGGAGATATGGACATGGTGTTACCTCCAGGGGAGGTGTTTGATCACTGAGGTATGTTTGTGATTTTGATATGTTGATTTTTGAGATAGCATGACATATGTATTTTTTATAGATGATGATACTATCTTTTGGTTGTTTGTATGTGCAGATGTGGGACCTCGCAGGTGTGAGGTTGAGATGATGAGAGCGTCAGCTCACCAGAAGCTGAGAATACCGTCGTGGGGAGGGCCATGGGTAGGAGAGAGACGTCGGCATGAGGATGCTGAGGCGAGACCAACTGGTGAAGAGAGAGAATCAAGGAGATGCCATTTTGATGACCCTTGTGCTGGGCCATCGTATGCTGCTCTGGTGAAGGCCGTAGGCAATTTTGAGGATATTCGTCACTGCCTAGAGGCGGTGTTACAGGGCGTGCCTGAGGGCATGTGGTTGCATATCTAGGATGAGGGCATCCTGGAACAGTCTGTGGGAGTTTTGCTGATGTGGCAGGCTGTGGTGCGATGAGCAACAATAACAGGTGTTGCGATGACCAAACAGTTACCTCCCGGTCCGAAGGGACCAGTAGTGGGTGCGGCACCACCGCCTAAGGGAGGGGCAAGAGGTGGTGCTCTAGAGGCACCTTGAGTGTCGCACTATGCATAGTTGTATCTTGTATATAGGCTGGTGAACCCATTTTGGTGTAGTGAGACCAGTTTTGTACCAAGGTGCTCCATTGGCTTGCAGATTTTGTATGAGGTATGTATGTAAACATTTTGATGGCACTTTTGATCGATTTATATATATATGAGTATACATTTTGGGATCTATGTGGTGTTTAAATGTGTTTTTTAATGTGTTGATGATGTCTAATCTATATATATGCTGTGATAGGTTCTTGATGGTTTATGTGTGTGTAGAGGTACCTTGATGTGATATATGCCAATCTAACACAATATTAGCTAAGTTATCTATAATTTGATTCAATTGTCTTGGAATATGTGTAAATGTAATGAAATCAAAATGTCGAGATAAAAGTCTAACTTGCAGGTATTTGCAAAAGAGGCAAGGATCACGGACATGGTACACATTGTTGAGCTGGAGGACTACTAGTTGAGAGTCAAGAAAGACGCTAAGGTGATGAATACGATGATGCTAGGCATCGGCCAGGAGGTCAATGATGACAGTGTATTCAGCTTGGTTGTTGGTTTCTAAATGCAAACATATGCCACTAGAGTGAAGCAGTTCATGTGAGGGGGTATAGAGGGATGAAGTTGCCAAAGCGAGATTTTGTGTCCACTGGCTGGCGCCATCGACATAACCGATGTGGTAGGCTGGTGGAGGAAGCATCTGTCAATAACACAAATGGTAGTTTTATACATGAGGGATGGAAAAAATATTAAAAAAACTATAAAAGAAATAACTTAATGTAGAATGGCTATGCTTAGGCATAAAATTTCTTTAATTATAACCCGTTGAAGGGTTCTTTGAGAGAGAGGCATTCAGGGGAAACTAGGATGTATGTGCCTTTGGTGAGGCAATGTTGGATAATGTAGGGGCCATGCCATAGTGATTCGAATTTTCCATGACTGAGGGTATCATGAGCGATATCGTAAGCAAGGACGAGGTCACCTTCGTGAAATGAGAGAAGGTTGACATGGCGATCAAAGGTGGACTTTGACGATTTTTTGGCTGCCTCATTGTTCTGTAATGAAGATCGACGATCTTCATCTAGGGACTCTAAGTTCAACAATCACTGCTCCATTGGAGTAGTGTCAGGTAATAGCTCAATTGTGGTGCGTAAGGTGGGAATTTCACACTCGATGGGAAGAGTGGCCTTAACCCCATGTACTAGATGAAATGGTGTGAAACCAATTATCGTTTTCACGACCGTATGGTAAGCCCATAGCGCAAAAAATAAAATATGATGCCAATTGGTCTTATGCTTGTTAACCATGTGCTGCAACATGGTCTCGAGGACCTTGGTGACTGCTTTGACCTGTCCATTAGACTAAGGGTAGTATGGTGAGGCAAACTCATGGGAGAATCCCAACCGAGATGAGAGTTTGACGAAAATCTCATTCTCGAAATGTTTCCCGTAATCGGAAATGAGTTGGAGTGGTACTCCAAAGTGGGATATGACGTGATTAAAGAAAAAACATGTTGTAGTGTCAGTAGTGTTGTTGAAGGTGGGCATGGCTTCAGCCTATTTTGTGAAGTAATCAACTGCGACAACAATGTATTTGTGTCCATTTCTAGATGGGGGATTACAAGTCATGAAGTCAATGCCCCATTTACAAAAGGGGCCTGTAGTAATGACTGGGTGGAGAAGAGCAGGTGTTTCTCGTGCTTTGTTGGTGTAAAGATGAAATTTCTCGCATCGCTTCATGGCATGAATGCAATCATGAAACAATGTAGGCCAAAAATAACCTACTCAGATGATTTTCTGAGCAGTGGACATTCTCGTAAGATGGCCCCCACATGCACTGCTATGGTAGTCGTTCAAGAATCTATCACCCTCGTCAATAGTCAAGCATCGATGAAGTATGGTGTCAACCCCTCACCAATATAAGATATCGCTGATGAGGAGATAGCGGGGGGCCTGGTGGTGAATATGATGGTGATCATCCCGTGAGAGGTGGTTACCAAACTTTTGGGTTCGAAGGTAGACGAGGAGGTCACCGTACCAAGGATCATCTGATGTGATATAAAAGAGATGTTCATTGGGGAAATTGGTATTGACGGGGGCACTGGTAGTATTAGAGGGAAAGGCCATGACAAGTTCGGCGAGGATGAGAGCTTTCTTACTCTTGGGTGTTGAAAATTCAAGATCGTATTCCTGAAGGATAACGATCCATCGGGTAAATTTTCCATTAATTTACCAATGACTAAGAAAGTATTGCATAAGGTTGGAATCTGCTATGACCTTAGTTGTGCGAAGAATAATGTAATGACACAGTTTTTGGACTGCGAGGATGACTACAAGGGCTAGTTTCTCTTCGTGTTTGTACTTCAAGGGTGGCCCTGAGAGGTTTTTACTAACGTAGTAAATGACATTCTCATGATCATCATCACCAATTTGAACGAGAACTCTTCCTACTGAGACAACTGAGGCTGATATGTAGAGCATATAGTCACGATTGTAGTTAGGTGCATTAATTAAAGGGGCATTGGAGAGTTCCATTTTAAGATCGTCAAATGATTTTTGGGCATGTTCATCCCAGTGAAATGGGATGTCGTGGCGTAGTAAGTGAAGGAAACCATGTGCTCGAGTGGTGTAGTCTGGGACAAATCACCGTAGAAAGTTAGCTTTTCCCTGTAGGCTCTGGAATTGGCGTAAATTCTGGGGGGGTGGAATTTCTGTGATGGCTTGGACTTTAAGGGGGTCCACGATAATACTGCTTTAGGAAATGATGAATCTGAGGAGGTGCCCCACAGTGATGCAGAACACACACTTGAGGGGGTTCAAGTGGATGTTGTACTGACGACACCGTTGGAAGATGATCCGTAAATCATCAATATGTTGGGTACGTTTCTTGGATCAAGCTGTGAGATCGTCCAAGTATGCAAGGATGATATGAGCTAGATCATGAAAAATGTATGTCATAGCTCGTTGGAAAGTTGCGCCAGCATTATTTAGGCCAAAAGGCATGACATGATATGAAAAACTACCCCAAGGGGTGGTGAATGTGGTTTTGTATTGATCGGATGGTTGGATTTGGATTTGATTATAACCAGAGAAACCGTCCATGAAGGACAAAGCCTCATGTCCTATGCAGTCGTCGATAATTTGATCGATGAAAGGCATTAGAAAGTTGTCTTTGGGACATGCGTGGTTAAGATCACAAAAGTCCGTGCAGGCGTGGATAGTGCCCTATTTTTTGTTAATGGGTACAGGGTTGGAAACCCATGAGGTATAGGCGTTGGGGTAGATGAACCCAGCCGCACATAATTTGTCAATCTTGGCTTTAATGGCTATTGCTTTGGATGGGTGTAGCAGTCGTTGTTTTTTATGGACTGGTGTAATGTCAGGCCAGGTGTCGATGCGATGTTCGACAATAGAGGGATCAAGGCCAGACATCTTTGTGTATGCCCAAGCAAAAGTATCCTGGTATTTTTGGAAGAGGGATGTATAAGCAGTGATTTCTTGAGGAGTGCAAGCAGCGCCAATGGTGATTTCCTTGACGACTCCATTTTTTATGGAAATATCAATTTTGATGGTCGAGGAAATGTTGGACATGTTGCCTTCTTCAAAATCATCAGGGGCAGGAATGGGGTTATTGAACCAGTCGATATGATCTGATGGGATAAAATCCTTGGTTTCAACCATGTATATGGGGTGTTGGTTAGGAGGCGTGGAGGCTTCCTATGGAAAGAAGAGTTCTCTGTGGTGTAGCGCATCCCATGGGTAGTCAGGGGTGTTTAACTCTTCGAGAATGTTCTTTTCACAATGGAATTGGCAGGAATACAAGGGATCATAAAGAGTGATATTGATGATCGTCGTTGTGTGGTTGTCCTCATGTGATGAAGAAGTAGGGGGAACAACGCAATGAGATTGTGATGGTTCGATCGAAATAAACCAAATATCAAAGTACTGAGGAGTACCAGTGGTAGTTGGGTGTAAAATTTATGTAGGGAAATGAATGGAAGAATTGGGGGGATTTGGGGGTGAATACTCAGATAAGTCATCCAAGAACCATGGAGGAATCGGGAGTGCCTTAGGTTTAGGAGAAATGATATTAAGAATCTATAGTGATAAGGTAAGGTCAACCATTGATTATATAGGGGGCACAGGGGTTTGAATCAGAGTCAATTGGCGTTGCCTGTATTCAATGATCATCGAACATTGGTATGTAAAATGATCTAAGGATTCACATAGAGAGCAAGGGCATCTCATACATTCATTGACTGAAGTCATGACATAATGGATGTCAGTGATTTTTGGTAGGGATGATGTAGCTGGATTGGGTTCATTTTGGAAGCTTTGGCGTACTGCGACTAATGTCTCCCGAAAGCATGGTAGTGCTGGGCAATGGTGTGTATAATGGCCATATTCTGAACATATAGCGCAAGCAAATTTGGTTCGTAGCCCTTTTATACTTAAGTGAGGGGTGGTAGAGGAAATACTTGCTATAGTGGTGAGCGTTGATGGTGTTTGATTGAGTGGAATCAGGTTCCGTAACTCGGGTAGAGATGGGAATTTGTTGGTTTGGTTTCCATCTTTCTCACATAGCACGCAAGGAGGTTGGACACATGGGGGAAGTGGAGCTGTGGGCTCCTTCTTCTTTCGCCTGTCCCCAACTGTGGTAGGGAGGTTAGTGATTCGGGGTGTAGAGGGTGTGGTGGGAGTGAGTATGGGAATCGTCATTGGGATTCCTTCCATTTGGGGGGGAAGGGAGGGTTGGGGGACAATATCTGGTGGATGTAAATACCAAACTAGAATTGCTAACACCATATTAGGGAGGGTAAGTGTTGCAGCTACTTGGAAATCTTGTATTCCAGGAGGAGGGTAGAAGAAGGGGATTTGAGTAATGTCTTGGGGAACTATCTCCCACACTAGGATATGGCCTTGGAGAGAGGTGAAATCATGACCTGGTGGAGTCAACGAGTTCATAGGAGGCTCATGAGGGGGGAGCTCTGCGACTAGTGGGACATAGGATATGATAGAAGCCTCCCTAGGAGGAAGGGTATCCTCTATGTCAGTTCCATTGGATGATACAATGCATAATTGATTGGAAGGATGAAGGAGTGGTGGTGAACCATGGTAAGTTCCTAACAATGATGGGTCTTTGAAATTTCCGGGACCCATTTCGATGAGTGGGTATGCATCATGACTCGTGTGTATGAGAGGGAGAATGTTATCGATGTTGGCAGAAGGGTTAGGCTCGTAATGTGAGACTTGGTCAATGGTAATGATCTTCTCATTATGGGGGAACATCATCATTCAAAAGACAAAAGAGGAAATTGCCTTCATAGCATACATGTAGCTACGACCAAACAAGATATTGTAATCGAGTGCGGCGTCGATAACTTCAATGTCGATAAGAATATTTTTTCCCCCGAGTTCTACAGGGACATTTTGGAAGAGCCCTATAGGAGATGATGGTCATCCGTCATAAGCTCTTAATGTAATGGCAGATGAGATGAGTTCAGGGGAACCAAGTTTCTACCATACAGACTTGGACATAATGCATGTGGATGCACCTTCATCGATGATGCATCGATGAACTGTAATGTTTCAAATTTTTACTGGGATTTGAAAAGCGATTAGAACGGGAAGGAGAGGTTCTCCACTGTCGAGATCAAATGTGATGAGTTGAGTATCTGCAGGGTCAACTTCCCCAAAGGCATAAATTAATGATTTTCATTGACTGGGACAATTTTGAAAGACTTCTAAGACTGACATGGCATCTAGAGATTGTGCTAAGTCATCGACCAAACTGTAATTATGAGCTGCCCTAGACTGGGGGTTGTGGACATTACTTTGCAATGGGATGCAAGGAATGCGAAGAGGTGTTTCTGAGTTAGGGCGAGAAATCACCAATGGGGGTCTCGTTGGTGCGGGGTTTTTTTGGGGGGGAATGGGAAGAGACTTAACGAGTGCACAATATTGATGACTATGTGTTTGCAGAAGGATTTCTTCCTCACTGGTGAGGAGGATGGTATGATTTGCGGTATTGTTGAGATTGAGGTATTGTCCCAACTATGGTGGGGTATGTTGTGTGTCCTATTGGGTGTTTATCACACCCTGGTGCGGAATGGGATTCTGTGGTATAGATCGGGGGGTTGTTGCACGTGCTATTGTGGGGCCTCCTAAGGGGCAGGCAGTGCTAGAGGATGTGGTAGACTGCCTGAGTCTTTCAACTGTTTAAAATCAACAATTTGGGGGTAATGATGAGTATAATGACCGAACTCACCACAAAGGGCACAAGGGAAGGTGGTTTTAATAGTATTTTTATTTCTCCCTTGACGCCTGTTGTTATTGCCCCCTTGGGGGTTCTAATTCCCTTGATTCTAGTTGCCCCTAGTATGTTGGTTTTGTTGGGGTTGATTCCCGCCTTGACCTGGGTTGTTATTGTTCATGTTTCTTCCTTTCTTTTTGGCATTATTCGATGGGTGGGTTGGATTTTCCATATTCAACTGTTCAAATTTTTGATATTGCTGAATGGGAGAGGGTTGAACAAAATTCACCCCAGCGTGAGGGTGTGGGGGTGCCATGGGTTGTGGAGGACCAAGGAATGGAAAGTACAGATTTTGTGGGAGTTTTGATCCATAAGGTACATAGGAAGGTATGACACCTTCGTTATTACTTAGAGTATAAGCTGATGTAGAGGGGGTACTAGAACTTGTTTGTATAGGTGGGTGTATTTGGGGTGCTATCGGTGACCCACTGATGGTTGGAGGAATAGCAATAAGGTATGGTTGTTTATAAGGAGGTGGGGGGTAATAAGAGGTTCCCCCATATGACAGCGGATATTGAGGTGTTCCATACATTGGTGGTGGTTTGGGTTGTGGACTATGGTGTGTGGCATTACCAATCAATCCGTCTGCTGAGTGAGACATCCCGGGTTTGTCTTGACCAAATGGCACGGGTTTTGGGAGATCAGGAAGTACTATGTATAAGTACTCTGATTGTGAATAGATGAGGTTGTATTGTTAAGCCTTATTGATGGCTTCTTCTTCTGATTGAGGGAAGGTGGAAGCTACATCTTTACCGAGAAGAGAGACAAGTGATCTGAGAAACCAGTCAAGACACTGTTGTTTGGTGGTTTTGGCTTTGCACAAACTACGTCATCTACGCCACTTGTGAATGTGATCAGCGATATGTGTTGTTGAGTTTTGTTTGAAATTAGAGAGTAGTTCAAGACCATTTTTGTGGTAGATTGGTAATTGGAAGAAGGTCAAAAATGCTTTGGCCAAGGACTCGAAAGTCACATGGGACCTCGATTTTTTGTCTACATACCATTTGGTTGATGGGCTAGTGAGTGTGCATTGAAATAATCGTAGTATGATGGAATTGTCCATAATGTTGTTGGAAGAGCACCATAGGTGGAAGGTCATGATGTGGTTGGCAGGGTCATCGCCTACCTTTCCTTCAAACTTGGGGATGTCTGAAGGTAGTTTGGTAGGTATTGCAGGCCATGTGGGGTCATGCAATATAGGATCATTTTTTATTTTTCTTAGATCTGGTATGCTAAGAGAGGCCAAATATAACATCTGTAGTGGGGGTAGAGGATTAGTTCCAGCCATGGTGTGAGTGTTCTATGAACCTGACCCTTGAGGGGGGCTAGGTGGGTTGGTACTTCCTCCTTGAGAAGAAGTTGGTCCCCCACTTTCGTGTAGAGGAGAGAGAGTGGATGGAGGGACTTGGGAAGTCGACCCAAGTAATGTGGAACCAAGCAAATCTGATCCTAGGACAGTGGCACTCACTAGAGTGTGAGAAGGTGGGGCCAATGAGTTGGTAAGACTAGGAACTCCCCCTAAAATAGGAGGGAGGTTTAGCAAGCGTCTAGAGAAATGAGGGTTCTATGGGTCCCCTATGATGTCCAACTAGTTGAGTGGATGTGTGCAAATTGTGATGAGAGAAAATAAACGAGAGACTTTGTTGCAAATTTTGAACTTAACACTATATATATCTAAATAAAAAATGTAATCAGAAATGCATCATACATAAAGTGTTTTGAAAAAGAAGCATATATGTGGATAAGTGGGTTTTGTCCGCGTGGGGAATCAAAGAAAAAAAATTCCTATGTCCTAAAAAATGTAACGTCCTTCCTCTCAAATAGCACTAGACCTTCCAATAGTACTCAACAGTGGGGTCTAAAGTCACTAGAAGAGAAACTAGTGAAGGATGAAATAATCAGTTATAATGAGGGGCAAAGGGGGCATATCCCGAAAGAGCTGGCGATATTTCCCAATAGCCGCACAAAATCCAATCAAGGTGCAATCGCAGCTCACAATTTCCACCTGGGTAGATGTCCTAAACTTTTGTCACTAGGTACCTCGGTCAAAGTGCGACATTTAGATTTTCAATCTAAGAAATGGGTCACGGGCTGGATCCCATCCAAGAGGTGGGTGCTTCAAGGGGGGACACACAGAATAACCAGACCTCAGCCTTCAACCCTTCATGGGTATCTCCCTGCCTTATGGTGTTAGGAACACTTGACTTGGAGGATTTTCATTTCCCTATTTGACAACTTCTATTGTTTCGACAATGTGAGAACCAGATAACGGGGAGTTATTTGGATGCCTATCCCCGAAATCCTACCTAGACTAAAAAAATTCTTTTGGCACCTCCTGTGGAGGAAAACTTAGTGAGTTTTTTAGAAAATTTTTAGATGTGGTTGTTTGAGAGATTGGGGGTGTGAACCAACCTTGTTGAAATTAAATGGGAGTGGATAGTTTCGTCAAGAAAAGGGTGGGGTGTTTTAGAATCCCTTTGGAGGAAACTTACTTTGACCTACATGTTTCAAGAAGAAAACTATGTGAGTGATAAGTGACTTTTGTGTGTGAATGAGTGAAAGTGTGCCAATTTTTTAATGAATTAGGTGTCACCTTGATGCATGTGGACTTTGCTTGGTCCTTACAAGTGTTGATTACCTAATTAACTAAATGCCTTTGGTACAACCTTGTGTAATTCAAAAGTCCCTAGGAAACTAGCACGTGGACATGTGGGTCCTTTACTATTCCTTTACTCCCTATTTGTGATTTAATCTAAGAAAAGCTTTGAAACTATCCTATATTGTGATCATGTGGGCATGTATGGGCCTGTTACAAAACCTTTAAACTTCCCTAGTGATTTAATCTAAGAAAATAAATTTCAACACTATCCTATCTTTGTAGCATGTGGGCATGTATGGGCCCATTACAATATTAAGATGCGTTTGAAAACTAAACTAAGAGGATTCCCGAGAGGGGTTGTTGTCCTCTCCTAAAGGTTTTAGTCTTTTTAAGGGAGATGAAATTGTCCTACAATCTTTTTCTAATTCTCAAGGTTTCTTGGAAGCGCAAGAGAAGAGCATATTAAGCGATTGTTATCCAACTTATAGTCCCAATGCAAGTTTTATGTGATTACAAATGATTCCAACTTATACTTTTAGTCAAAGAAAGCCATCCATGTGGAAAAATGAAAGAAAAAGATGAAATAATGATTTTAAACCCCCTAAGTGCCTATGTGTTTTGACTAATCCCTTTATATGAAGAGGGAACTAAGTGTGGTGCAGCTTACAACATGCATGAAATCATTTTTAAGAAGGCTAGGGGCCTTCCCCAAATAAAAAAAAACCTTACAATGTGTGATTTTCTACACAGGTGCACGGGTCTCAGTGTAGACAGAGGCACACTAAGCGCCTTTGCGCAGACTGAAATGGGTTTTGGGGAATAGGTGCACAGAAGAACACTATGATTTTGGCGCACGTGTGCATGATGTGTGACTATGGGAAATAAACCCACACACAGATGACACATGTCCATGAAGAAAATTTCGAATGGAATTCTCTCAATTCAACCTTGAATTGGATGTTTTGCAGGTCGTCTTGGACCAGTTAATGCACCTACAGGTTAAATGAAACAAAAGAAGAGCTATAAAAAACAAAATGGGATAGGAAACTGATACCTTTCCCCAATGGAGTCGCCAATCTGTTGCACCTCTTTTGCCACCTAGATGAGAAAAACAGAGGTGCTTACAAGCTTAGTTAGGTTAGCTAAGCATGACAGTTGTAAGGGAAAGGGTTAGAGAAATAAATACAAAAGAACAACTAAGAATTAAACTAAGAAATAAAATAACAACTAAACTAGTGAGCATAAGGACATAAGAACAAAAAACGAATAAGACTCATGTCACCAATGGTAAGGTTTATATCAGTGAAAGAAAACACCAAGAAGAAAGAGGAGTATGAGTCCCTTCTTCCTCCAAGGGAGGGATCTTGGACCCCCACAAATAATCTCTTCTTACAACTTTGAATGAAATGGTGAAAGAATTCCAACCTAATCCACTCAAGAGGTGATATGGATTTCCCAATGTAATGGTGCTAGTATACTCTTGATGAGAATAGAGGATTCCTCAAGATAATAGTAGCAACATAATTTTTCTATTGAATTCCTTGAAAATGAAGAGCACACATGGCCTTGTTTTATAGCACCTCTTTGAGGTATTGTGCAATGATCTTGTAGTGTGAAAAGAGGCTAATTAGGGCATTTTGAGGTCTTTGACCAACCACCCAGTCGGATCCAGTTGATATTTGGGTGTCAAATCAACTTGGAAGCTGAACCAGAAGTGGGTGGGAAGCCGACCAATCTCATAAATGTGTTGTTCTCAGATGTGCGTGGCTTTTAGCAACCATAGTCACACATTGGGCGCATGTGCTCTTTTCTCGCATTTCTATTTTGAGCATGTGCGTGCGTGCCCTATATAGTCATAGAGAACTTTAATTTTATCACTGGTTGTATAGTTTTGGACCTTTTTGAAATTCTTTTGTGGTAATTTTGGTCCATGGGTGACCTCATAACTATTTGATGATGTTGGCTTCTTGTAACCATTTGCAGACGAAATTTCAGTGATAACACTATGTATCTTGAGAGTGTGATTTATGGAACCTTTTCTTCATTTACATGCTCTGCAACCTTACATTGCTGTGGATTATGACAATACGATCCTTGAGACTTGTTCTTCTTTCACTTGATTTTCTATTATTTCACATACTATTGCAAATATTTTGATCTCTAATACCTATTCTTCATTCATCTACACTTCTTTTCTTTCTTTTCTTTTTCAAACCTTCTTATACCTATTATCAATGTTTTATTTCATGAATGGCTCTATCACTCTTTTGCAATATCGATCTATGTGACCATAATTGTGGCATTTGTAACATTCAATATTGTGAGGAACCACATAACCACTACTTGCTTGAGATTTCCTTCCATATTCTCTGCATTCTACTACTTTATGTCCAAAGTTAGTACAATAAAACCAGTAACCATAAAAGACACTTTGATACCTTGGATTAGATGATCCTCTCTATGATCTAGTCCTTCTGAATTCATGCCTTGTCTCATCATGATCATAGTTGAATCTTATTTTTTGTCTCAAAGTAGATGGTATTCTTGAAAAGGTATCCTTCCTCTTAGAATCTTGTTGACCATGATTTGTTCCTTTAATTACTTCTGCATAACTCTTAACCTTTTCTTCATTCTTCCTTTTTGGTAACCTGTGACATTTCACTTCAACTTTCTTTGTTGATGATGTGGATGATTCTTCAACATTTTTACCGAGTTTGACAAATTTTAATCTCAACATGAAAACTTCTTCTTCAAGCTTCTCAACCTCTTCTTCTTTCTTCATCATTTGATTCTTCATGACTTCTTTTGTTCTCTTTTCCTCTTCAAGTTGGATCTTCAAGGAGATTATTTCTTCTTCAAGTTGGATCAATGTTTCTATATATCCCCCTTTGACATCAATGAAAAAGGGTATCTCCCTTGGGGATTATCCCCCTATCTTTGTGTCTCTATTATTTCTCTTGACATGTTTCTTTTCTCTCTCTTTGGATATTTCTATTACTCCCCCTTTGATATCCTGGGAAAAAAGGGTAACTATCTCTCTAGGGTTGCTTCCCCTGTATGATATTTCCTTGGTGGTGCTCTCCCTATATTCACTCTTCTGATATATTCTTTGACTACTTCTCTCCCCTTAACTTCTCTAAAATATTTCGTGTAGATAAAATGTAGGTCTTCTTTTACCTTCTTCCTTTTGCAGTTTTTTTCCATCGGTGCTTCCTCTTGTAAATCAATGACACATATAAAATCATTCAAATATTTCGTTATCAAAAACAACCAACTGTCTTTGATTTAGTCTCTAAACCAATATGTCCTAAAATCATGCTATCATCCACTAACATATATCCATCCAATCCTACCAAGTGTCCATCTTTTTCCATGTGACCCATACTCTTCATGAATCTTCTACTTAGCTATCCACAATGCTAACCCATCTATCACTTCACTATTCTGAAGACTTCTTTGAATCCATTACAATGGATCATTACATACCTGCATCTCAAATTGAAACAATTATTTCTTTATCAACCAATATATCATAGGACACCCTATACCTCTATCATCGAACCATTATGAATCAAACATCTGTAACACCACTCTGAAACATTTCATGTTGTCCAAGGGATAGATCTTTGAACTATAAAAACTACTGCACAGACTCCCCCTATTCAATATTCATATTACCTAAGATTATCCAAGTCGGATGGCTCAGAACAATTGAGGAATCTGCCATAATACATAGTAGTCTTCTTGTTTGTCTGTGGATCCATCATCTTCATGAATTCTAACACTTTCTTCTTGGATTCTAACATATTCCCTTTTTCATGTGGATTCATCATGATCTCATACTACTATGTATCATGAGAGTGCAATTTATGGGGCCAGTTCTTCCTTTACCTTCTCTACATTATGATCTTTCACTACTGCGGGTTATGATAATACAATCCTTGAGAATTGTTCTTATTTCCCTTGATTTTCTAGTCTTTCTTGTACTATTTCAAATATTGTGATCTCTAGGACCCATTCTTCATTCATATTCTCTTCTTATTTTTCTTTTCTTTTCCAAACCTTCTTATACCTATTATCAATTTTTTCTTTCATGGATGGCCCTATCATGCTTTTTCAATATCGATCTATGTCATGACCATAATTGTGGAATTTGTAACATTCAATATTGTGAGGAGACACATAAGCACTACTTTCTTGAACAATTCTTCCATATGCTCTACATTCTACAAATTTATGTCCAAAGTTCATACAATAAAAATAGTAACCATAAAAGACATTTTGATACCTGGGAGTAGATGATCCTCTTTGTGATGTAGTCCTTCTGAATTCATGCCTTAGTTGATCACGAACATAGTTGAATATTATTTGTTGTCTCAAAGTAGATGGTCTTCTTGAAAAGGTATCCTTCCTCTTGGAATCTTTTTGACCATTATTCCTTCCTTTAATTACTTATGCGTAACTCTTAACCTTTCTTAATTCTTCCTTTCTGTAACCTGTGACATTTCTCTTCAACTTTCTTTGTTGATGATGTGGATTCTTCTTCAACATTTTTACTAAGCTTGAAAATTTTTACTCTCAACATGAAAACTTCTTCTTCAATCTTCTCAACCTCTTCTTCTTTATTCATCAATTAATTCTTCATGATTTCTTCCATTCTCTTTGCCTCTTCAAGTTGGATCTTCAAGGAGATGATTTCTTCTTCAATTTTTCTTTCTTGTCGACTAGATTCTACTTCATGATTATTTTCCTTTTCAATCTCAGGATTGTCTTCTATTTCATTGGGATTTTCTCTATTGAATTATTCATTATCTAAGTTGTCACCTGCTTCATTTTCTTTTGTTCCTTTCCTTGCATAAAGATCTTGTAGTATGTACCAAATATATTTTGCGTAAAAATCTTTTGTTATCTTGTTGTTCCTTTTCGATTCCTTCTTGGATACAATGTTCAGAGGTTTCTTTGTAGCTTTGTACCTTGTCACAATTGATCTCCAAATATCACATCCCTATGCCTACAAAAAGGATTTCATTTTGTTGCTCCATATTTCATATTTCAGACCATTTTGACCATTGAACTGTGGTACTTCCATCTTATACATTGTTCTCGGTCAATCTGTCAACAGATGAGCAAAATAGAGACCGCTCTGCATGCCTTGCAGGGTTCACCAAGGCAGAACATCTATAGCAGCAAGAGTGTTAATAGAAAGCAAAAAGAACAAAACAGAAAACAATCTAATCTAACAGCTGTGAAGCAAATAACGATTCGGAAATAAACAGAAATATCAAACATGAGACAAGGAAGTCCACAATGGTTCCAGGCTTGATCTATTATGGGAAACCAGAGTACACGCTGAGGGCAGAGATAAGGATTCCCTCTCCCTCCAACGGAAGATCCTTCGAATCTCTCAAGATTGTGCTTTCCTTACAAAATGAGTAGAACTGAAATAAACGGTGAAAGAACTCTGAATTAGGCTGCAGACGGATGGCTTGTCAAAAGGACTAAGCTCTGAATCTGGACAGCATAACTTTGCATGGAATTCTCTGCTGAAACAACGAGCCTTCACTGCTATTTATAACATTTTCCAGGCGGTCACGTAACTAGCTTCCGGTGTAAACACGGTGCTGTTTAGGGTTCACTTAAGCCA
>ML784499.1:588160-616775 GCA_009831015.1 Picea engelmannii
TAGCAGCAAGAGTGTTAATAGAAAGCAAAAAAAACAAAACAGAAAACAATCTAATCTAACAGCTGTGAAGCAAATAACGATTCGGAAATAAACAGAAATATCAAACATGAGACAAGGAAGTCCACAATGGTTCCAGGCTTGATATATTAGGGGAAATCAGAGTACACGCTGAGGGCAGAGATAAGGATTCCCTCTCCCTCCAACGGGAGGTCCTTCGAATCTCTCAAGATTGTGCTTTCCTTACAAAACGAGTAGAACTGAAATAAACGGTGAAAGAACTCTGAATTAGGCTGCAGACGGATGGCTTGTCAAAAGGACTGAGCTCTGAATCTGGACAACATAACTTTGCATGGAATTCTCTGCTGAAACAACGAGCCTTCACTGCTATTTATAACATTTTCCAGGCGGTCACGTAACTAGCTTCCGGTGTAAACACGGTGCTGTTTAGGGTTCACTTAAGCCATTAATTCGCCAAATTTGCAGAACCGACCCTGATCTGGATGTCAAATCATCTCGGTGGAAGGTCCATTGGCGATCGGGAGGCCGACTTAAGCATTTAATGCGCCGTATTAGCAGATGCGCGTCTTTTTCTGTGGACAGTCGCGCGTCGGGTGCTTAAGCACGCACAACACGTTCTTATCCCGCGCATACGTGCGCACCTTACTAATGTGAAGTGTCTTTCAATTTTTGTATAGTTTTTGACCCTTCTGGAATGCTGTAAACTTCATTCTGTGCCATGAATGACTTCATTGTTGTGTTGATAATGCGGAGTTCTTGTCGCCCTGTGTGGACGAAATTTCAGTGATAACATACATGATACCAATTGTTTCCTAAAGGAACCATATATGATACCAATTGTTGGCATATGGAGAGGGGGAGTGAATAATTACGAGCACGATTAGTAATTTAATCACAATATAAAACCTCCAATGAATATTATGAGCATTCAAAATATCATCAACACCGTAAACATCACCTAAACATAGTACACCTGAAATTTTACATGGAAACCCAATGTGGGAAAAAAACACAAAATGCTTTTCTTAATTATCAAAGAGTACATTCATTGGAAGCACCAACTTCCTATATCTCCAAATATAACTGGAAGGAGGCTACAACCCCCCGTTTATAGACTACAACCTGAAGGAAGCTCCAAGTCCCTAATTTTATAGTTGCAACCAGAAGAAGGATACAACCCCCTTTCCTTGCCCCTTCCTACCTCTCTAAAATATAAATGTATACCAATATGTCACTACCACATCAACCTGTCACTATCCCTACCACTTGATTGATATACCATCATTTTCACTATCAAACTGTCACCAAAACCTATCACTATCTACCTATCACAACAACCTATGATCTTGTAGCTGACCTAGTGTATGTTATCACGGACCTATGTACCTTCCTCAAATTAAAAAAAAAAGAGAATAACATCTTCATCAACCTTTACCTTAGTCTCACAGGACATGTTTTGGATTAGTCACAAACCCCAACTTTCAACAAGAATAACTTTGTACCTCTAATGAATAAAGGTATTAAACTTGTACCCAACCTTCTTCAATATGTCTTGTGAAATTTCTTCAAGTTTCACTCCTTGACTCATTCTTGAAAAGGAGTTGTTATCACTGAAATTCCGTCCGCACATAGCGACAAGAACTCCGCATCGTCAAAACAGGAATGAAGCTATTCATGGTACTGAATCACATTCACAGCATTGCAAAAGGGTCAAAAACTATACAAAGTAACCAAAAATTGAAGGGCTCTTTACAAAATCTGGGTGTGCGGGCACATGCGCGTAACAACAATGTACAACGAGTGCATAAGTGCACGATGTGCGGATGTGGGGTGAAAAACCCGCGCACCTGCTAAACGACGCATTTATTGAAATTGGTCGGCCTCCCAACCACTAATGGATCAGCTCCCAAGTCGATTTGACATCAAATCTGAGTTGAATCCACATGGTAGGTTGGTCAAAGACCTAATTGAGCCCTAAGAGCCCCTTTTCACACTCCAAAGAGGTTACATAATCACCCAATGCCATGCTATAAAAACCCATGAAGAATCATCATTTTCTCAAGGAATTTCATGTATTGTTATGCTGCTAAGATTGCTAAGGACTCATTCTTTGGCAATAACATAATTAGCACCATTTCATTTAGCTATTCACCCCTCTCTTGAGTGGATATGCTTGGAGTTATTTCACCATCATTTTCATCTTTTTCATTGTAAGGAAAGCAAGTTTGTGAGGGCCTCAAGAGCCTTCCTTTGGAGGAAGAAAGAACCACAGTTCCCTTTCTTCATTGTGCTTTGGATTTCATCAATAGACCAGCTCAAAACATTGGTGATATTGGTCTTGTTGTATTTGTTATTTATTTTTCATATGCTCATAGTTTTAGTTTGTTTTAATTTATTTCTTGTTTATAGTTTCGTTGTTTCTCTTTCTAACCTTTTCCTCTACAACTGTCATGCCTAGCAAGACCCAACTGGGCATGTAAGCACCCTTTATTTTCTCACCAAGTGACGAATTGGGTGCAAACAGATTGGCTACCATACTGGGGAGTTGGTATCAATTCCTCCCTCATTTGGGTTCATTTTGCTTTCCTTTTGATTTCATTAACTTGCAGGTTCACAAACTGGCCCTTGCCGACCTGCTAACCAGTCAATTCACAAAAGATTTGAGAGAAATCCATCCGGATTTTTCTTCTTGGTTTTTTGTGACAGGCACGCGAATATTCCACCCCATAGGCATGCATCGTGCACGCATGTGCCTGTGAAACAATTTCTTTCTGCGTGCATGCGCTTTACTTCTTAGTTATGTTAGCGCGCAAGCGCCATATGTGCCTCTGTCCACACTGGAGGCCGCGCATATGCACTAAAATTTGCATTGTAAGGTCTTGGATGTGGGAAAAATCATTTTCCTTCTTAAGAATGATGATATGCATGCTCTAAATACTGCACCACTTAGACCCCTCAACTTATAAAGGGGATAATCAAACAAACATAGGCACTTAGGTGGGTAAAAATCAATTTCCCTTATTTTCTTTTTGCCACATGGATGGCTTGCTTTGGTTTATAAATCTAAGTTGAACATCAATTATAATCACATCTAAACTCACATTTGGGACTAGAAGTTGCAAGTAACAATCTTAAGTATGTTCTTCTCTTGCGCCATCAAGCGATCTTGAGAACCAGAAAAGGATTGCGAAAACAATCTCATCTCCCTTAACAAAAATTTCAAAACCTTTAGGAGAGGACAAAGGCCCTTTTGGGACCCCTCTTAGTTTCATTTTTCAAACATATCTTAAATTTGTAATGGGCCCATACATGCCCATATGTCACAAAAGTAGGATAGTGGTTGGAATTTTTCTTTCTTAGATCAAAAAACTAGGAGAGTTAAAAGGTTTGTAATGGGCCCACAGATGCCCACATGTTCAATCTAGGATAGTTTCATTCTTTTCTAGAGTAACTCACACATAGGGAGTTAAAGGATAGTAATGGACCACATGTCCACATGCTAGTTTCCTAGGGCTTTTAAAATTCCGCAAGGTTGTACCAATGACATCTAGTTAAATTAGGTAATTAAAATCTTGTAAAGGACCAAGCGACGTCCACATGCTGCAAGGTGACATCTAAATAACTAAAATTTGGTACACTTTCACTCACACAAAAAAGTCACTTTCTAACTCACATAGCCTTATCTCAAAACGTGGTGGTCTAAGTAGGTTTCCTCAAAAGGGATTCTGAAAACACCCCATATTTTCTTGATAGGACTATCCACTCCCACTTTTAATCAAACGAGGTTGGTTTTCACCCCCAACCTCACAAAACAACTTCATCTAAAATCTTCCTAACAACTCACTAAGTTTTCCTCCACAGGAAGTGCCAAAAGAAAATTTTAGTCTAGGTAGGATTTCGAGGGTAGGCATCCAAATAACCCCCCGTTATCTGGTTCTCACATTTTCAAACATAGAAGTTGACAAATAGGGAACTTAAAATCCTCCAAGTCCAGTGTTCCAATCACCATAAGGTAGGGAGATACCCGTGAAGGGTCGAAGGCCGAGGTCCGGTTGTTCTGTGCGTCCCCCCTCGAGGCACCCACCTCTTGGACGGGATCCAGCCCGTGACCCATTTCTTAGGCCGAAAATCTAAATTCCGCACTTGGACCGAGGTACCTAGTGACCAAATTTAGGATATCTACCCAGGTGGCGATTGTGGGGTGCAATCGCACCTTGATTGGATTTTGTGTGGCTATTGGGAAGTATCGCCAGCTCTTTCGGGATATTGCCCCCTCTACCCCTCATTATAACCAGTTATTTCATCCTTCACTAGTGTCTCTTCCGGTGACATCAGACCCCACTGTTGAGAGCTATTGGAAGGTCCAATGCTATTTGAGAGGAAGGACGTTACGTCTTCTAGGACACAAGCATTTGCTTTCTTTTGATTCCCCCATGCGGACAAAACCCTCTTACCCACATATATGCTTCTTTTTCATTTATGTATGATGCACATATGATTACAGTTTGACTTTGATATACATTGTGTAAAACAACCACAACAAAAGGCTATTGTTACTATATTTATCTCACCACTTGTTGCAGACATTCACACAACTAGTCTGACATCATAGGGGAACCACAGAACCCATGTCGGTCACGATGCTTGCTCAACCTTCCTCTTATTTTAGGGGGAGTATCTGGTCGTACCCGCTCATCAGTACCTCCTTCACACACTCCTATGAGTGCTACCATCCTAGGATCAATTTTGCTTGGTTCTACCTTACTTGGGTCCACTTCCCAAGGTCATTTGTCCACTAGCTCTCCTTTGCATAGAAGCGGGGGACCCACTTCCTCTCAAGGAGGGAGAACCAACCCACCTAGTCCCCATCAAGGGTTAGGTTCACAACACACAATGGTCGGATCTAACCCTCCACCCCTACTACAAATGCCATACTTGGCCTCTCTCACCATTCAGGATCTCACCAAGCTCACTAATGATCCTATATTGCATGATGCCACATGGCCTGCAATGCCAACCAAACTTCCTTCAGACATACCAAAGTTTGAAGGAAAGGCAGGGGATGACCCCGCCAATCACGTCATGACTTTTCATCTATGGTGTTCTTCCAATAGGATCATGGATGACTCCATCAGACTGCAATTATTTCAACGCACACTTACTGGCCCATCAGACAAATGGTATGTCGAAGAAAAATCAGGGTCCCACACAACCTTTGAGTCATTGGCCAAAGCGTTCTTAACTTTCTTCCAACTACCCATCCGCCATGACAATGGTCTAGAACTACTGTCTAACTTCAAATAGTCCTCAGCCACCCACATTGCTGACCACATTCATGAGTGGCGTAGGCGACGTAGTTTGTGTAAAGAAGAAACCACCAAGCAGCAATGCCTCGACTGGTTTCTTAGATCACTTGTCGCTCTCCTGGGAAAATATGTCGCTTCTACCTTCCCTCAATCCGAAGAGGAAGCCATCAGCAAAGCCCAACAATATGACCTCATTTACGCACAGTCAGGATACTTATACACGGTACTTCCTGATCTACCAAAACCTGTGCCTTTTGGTCAAGACAAACCTGGGATGTCTCACTCAGCAGACGGACTCATAGGTGCCACCACACACCATAGTCCGCAACCCCAACCACCACCGATGTATGGAACACCTCAGTACCCACCAGCGTATGGGGGCACTTCTTATTACCCCCCACCCCCTTATCAATAGACGTATCTGGTTGCTATACCTCCACCCACCAGTGGACCACCACCGGCACCCCCCATACATCAACCTCCTTCAAACACTAGTGGTACTCCCTCCACATCAGCTTATAGTACTAGTGAAATCACTACGCCTTCCTATGTACCTTATGGAGCGGAACCCCCATAGAATCCCTACTTTCCCTTTCCTGGTCCTCCACAACCCATGGCTCCCCCACATCCTCATACAGGGGTAAATTTTGTTCAATCCTCTGTTGCTCAACAATATCAAAATTTTGAACAGTTGAACACAGCCAATCCAACTCATCTCTCAAACAATACTAAGAGGAAAGGATGGAACAGGAATAACAACAATCCTGGTCAAGGCGGGAATCAACCCCCACAACATCAACCCACTGGGGGCAATCAGAACCAAGGGAACCAAAACCCCCAAGGGGGCAATAATAACAAACGCCAAGGGCGGAATATGGTTAAAACCATCCACCCTTGTGCTCTTTGTGGTGTGTTTTGTCACTACACTCACCATTGCCCCCAGATCACTGATTTCAAAAGGTTGAAAGACTCAGGGAGCCTTCCCCCCTCCCCAGCGCAACCTCCCCCTCAGCAGGCACAACAAAAATACGCGCAACAACCCCCTCCCACCGTGCTGCAAAATCCTATTCCACATCAAGGCGTTATAAACACCCAATAGGACATGCAGCATCCCCCACCTCAGGTGGTCCAATACCATAATCCCAACAATCCAGCAAACCGAACGATTCTCCTCACCAGCAAGGAAGAAATACTTCTGCAAACACGGAATCGTCAGTATCCAGCTGAGTCTACTCCTATCTCTCCAGAGACAAATCCTACACCGACGGGACCTCCATTGGTCATCCCTCACCCTTCCGTCGAACCACCATTACACATCCCTCACATTCCCTTGCGTAGGAATGTTCACAACCCACAAGCTAGGGCCGCTCATAACTATAGCTTGGTAGATGACTTAGCACAATCCCCGGCTGCCATGTCAGTTTTGGAAGTACTCCAAACTTGTCCCACTCAGCGAAAATCACTACTTTCTTCCTTGGGGGCAGTTGACCTCGCTGATACTCGACTCATCAACTTTGACCTTGATAGCTGTGAACCACGTCTTCCCACCGCAGTTGCTATTCAAATACCAGTAAAAATACGGAACATCACCGTCCATCGGTGTATCATCGATGAAGGGGCATCTACCTGCATCATGTCCAAAACAGTATGGAAGAAACTCGGTTCCCCAGAACTCATACCCTCCACCATCACATTACGAGCTTATGACGGACGACCATCATCTCCTGAAGGGCTCTTCCAAAATGTCCCTGTGGAACTCGGGGGAAAAAATATTCTCATTGACATTGAAGTTATCGACGCTCAGCTCGATTACAATATCTTGCTCGGACGTATCTACATGTATGCTATGAAGGCAGTGGCCTCTACCGTCTTTCGGACAATCATGTTCCCCCATAATGGAAAGATTGTGACCATCGACCAAGTCTCTCATTATGAGCCTAACCCATCTTCCAATCTCGATAACATTCTTCCTCTCATTCACACCAACAAAGATGCATATCCACTAGTAGAGATGGGTCCTGGGATTTTCAAATATCCATCCTTGTTAGGGACATACCATGGAGCACCACCACTCCTTCCCCCTAGTCAAGTATGCATCATCTCATCTAACAAAACTCACCAGGAGGATGCTCATCCTCCTTAGGAGGCTTCAGTCATTCCTGATGTCTCAACAGTCGTAGCACCACTCCCACAAGATCCTCCTACACACTCGTCGACCCCTACAGTCCATGAATCCACATCCCCTCAAGGGCCTAGTCCCATTTGGGAGACAGTTCCCCGACCCCTCACTCAAATTCCCTTCTTTTACCCTCCACCCGGTATAGAAGCTTTCCAGGTAGCCTCAACGCTCACACTACCCAATATGGTGTTAGAAATCCTAGTTTGGTACTTACATCCACCGGAGATGGTCCCTCGCCCACAGGAAGGACTCCCCATGGATATTCCTATCCTCACCCCCACTACCCCCATACTCCCTACCCCCCCTGCTACCGCAGGGGCAGGAGAAAGAAGAAGGAGCCCACAGCTCCACTTCCTCCACGCATCTCACCACCTTGCACATTGTGTGACAAAGAAGGTCACCAAACCAAAAACTGCCCATCACTACCGGAATTACGGAATTTGATTCCCCCCAATCCAACCCCCACACCACCCATTACTACTGCTACCACTCAACCTTCCAGTAGTAAAGGGTTGAGGACCAAATTCGTGTGTGCCATCTGTTCTGAGTATGGCCATTACACCCATCATTGTCCAGCACTGCCTCATTTTCGGCAGGCATTAGCTATCATAAGCCAAGACTTTCAGAACAACCCATGCCCTGCCACATCCTCCACAACAAAAATCACTGACATTCGCTATGTCACCACTTCAATCAATGAACGCATGAGATGCCCTTGCTCTCTTTGCGAGTCATTGGCTCATTTTACCTACCAATGTCCTATGATCATAGAATATAAGAAATGTCAGTTGGCCCTACTGCACCGACTTGTAGAGGCAGTAATTGACCTTGCTTCGCCACTGGCAGATCTACACATCATTTCTCCTGAGCCCGAGGCACTCCCTACGCCTCCATGGTTCTTAGATGACGTATCTAAGGATTTACCCCATAACCCACCCAACTCTCTTTCCCATTCCTCTACGGAGACTCTCCATCCCACCACCACGGGTACCCCTCAGTACCTCAATATATGTTTTATGTCGAGTGAACCCTCACCCTCTCCTAGCATCACCCCCTCTGTTTCTTCAGCAGGGGGCAATCACCCTGTCAATGAGCTCACTCCTTATGATTCATTATATTCTCTTTGTTTCCAATGCAATGAAGAAATACTGGAAGAGCTACAAGGCCCGGACTCTCCCTGGGATGCACTCCATCATCATGCTCTCTTCCTTCCGCAGGCATCCCAAATGCCTCCTAGCCACAATCCCATTTACGCGGTCGAAACCAAAGATTTTATCCCATCAGGGCCTATCGATTGGTTTAACAATACCATTCTTGCACCCGACGCTTTTGAAGAAGGTAATTTAGCCATCATTTCCCCCACCATCAAAATCGACATTTCCATTAAACCGGGCATCATCAAAGAAATCATCATTGGAGCTGCTTGCACTCCTCAGGAAATCACCGCATATAAATCCCTCTTCCAGGAATATAGGGATATCTTCGCCTGGTCATACACAGAAATTCCTAGCCTCGACCCCTCTATCGTCGAACATCGCATTGACACCTGGCCTGACATCACACCAGTTCGCCAAAAACAGTGACCACTACACCCATCCAAGGCCGCGACTATCAAAGCCGAAATTGACAAATTGTGTACGGCCGGATTTATTTACCCCAGTGCTTATACTTCATGGGTTTCCAACCCTGTACCCGTCGACAAAAAATAGGGCTCTATCCGCGTCTGCACCGATTTTTGCGATCTCAATAATGCATGTCCCAAGGACAAATTTCCAACGGCTTTCATCGATCAGATTATCGACGATTGCACTGGCCATGAGGCTCTCTCCTTTATGGACGGATTCTCTGGCTATAACCAAATTCAAATACACCCAGCCAATCATTACAAAACCCCATTCATTACCCCGTGGGGCACTTTTTCATATCATGTCATGCCTTTCGACTTAAAAAATGCTGGCACAACTTTCCAGTGGGCCATGACATACATCTTTCATGATCTGGCTGCAATCATCCTCGCCTACTTGGACGACCTCACTGCTCGATCCAAGAAACGTACCCAACACCTCGATGATTTACGGATCATCTTTCAACGGTGCCGTCAATACAACATCCGCTTGAACCCCCTCAAGTGTGTGTTCTAAGTCACCATAGGGCGCCTCCTCGGTTTCATTGTTTAACAAAGCGGTATCACCGTGGACCCCCTCAAAGTCAAAGCCATCACTGAAATTCCACCTCCTCGGAATTTATGACAACTTCAGAGTCTACAGGGCAAAGCTAACTTTCTTAGATGCTTTTTTCCTGATTACGCTATACGCGCACATGGTTTCCTTCGCTTACTACGTCACGACATCCCTTTTCATTGGGACGACTATGCCCAACAGTCATTTGACAATCTTAAAGCAACACTTTCCAATGCACCTTTGATTAGTGCACCTGACTACAATCGCGACTACATCCTCTATGTATCAGCATCAGCTGTATTAGTAGCCAGCGTCCTCGTCCAGCTCGGAGATGACAATATTGAACACGTCATTTACTACGTCAGTAAGAACCTCTCAGGACCACCCCTGAAGTACAAACATGAAGAGAAACTAGCTCTTGCAGTTGTCCTTGCAGTTCAGAAACTGCGCCATTACATTCTGCTTCGCACCACCAAAGTCGTCGCAGATTCCAACCCTATGCAATATTTGCTCAGTCGTCACCAAGTTAACGACAAATTTGCTCGTTGGATCATTATCCTTTAGAAGTATGACCTCGAGTTCTCGACACCAAAGAGTAAGAAGGCCCTCGTTCTCGCTGAACTTGTCACGACCCTTCCCTCTGACACACCCAGTGCCCCCGTCAATACTGACTTTCCTGACGAACATCTCTTTTACATCGCTTCTGATGATCCTTGGTATGGAGACCTTCTCCTCTACCTACGAACTGAAAATTTTGGTAACCACGTATCACGAGATGATCGTCGGTGCATTCGCCATCAGGCTCCCCGCTATCTCCTCATCGGTGACATCCTATATCGGCGGGGCGTCGACACCATCCTTCATCGCTGCCTGACTATTGATGAGGCCGACAGAGTCTTAAATGACTGCCACAACAACGCCTGTGGGGGCCATATTTCGGGCATCGCCATGGCTCAAAAGATTATCAGGGCCGGTTACTTTTGGACTACCCTGTTTCATGACTGCATTCATGGCGTGAAACGATGCGAACAATGTCAACTCTATGCTAACAAAGCCCGCTCTCCCCCCACTCTTCTTCATCCAGTCATCACTGCAGGCCCCTTTTGTAAATGGGGCATTAACTTTATGACTTGTAATCCCCCCTCCAGCAATGGTCACAAATACATTGTTGTCGTTGTCGATTACTTCACCAAATGGGCCGAAGCTATGCCCACCTTCAACAACACCGCTGACACTGCAGCGCGTTTTTTCTTCAATCATGTCATATCCAGGTTCGGAGTACCACTCCAACTCGTTTTTGACCACAGGAAACACTTCGAGAATGAGATCTTCGTCGAACTCTCCTCTCGGTTAGGCTTCTCTCACGAGTTTGCCTCACCATACTATCCTCAGTCAAACAGATAGGTCGAGGCAGTGAACAACGTCCTCAATACCATGTTACAGCACACAGTGAATAAACATAAAAACAATTGGCATCATATGTTATTTTCCATGCTATGGGCTTATCAAACAGCAGTAAAGACCGCTACGGTTTTCACGCCATTTCATTTAGTCCATGGGGTCGAGGCAACTCTTCCCATCGAGTGCGAAATTCCCACCCTACACACCGCAATTGAGCTTTTACCTAACACTGCTCCAATGGAGCAATGCTTTCTGAACTTAGAGTCTCTAGATGAAGATCATCAATCCTCATTACAGAACAACAAGGTAGCTAAAAAACGATCCAAGGCTACATTTGATCACCACGTCAACCTTCGATCATTTCGCGAAGGCGACCTTGTCCTAGCCTATGATATCGCTCATGATACCTTTGGCCATGGAAAATTCAAATCACTTTGGCATGGCCCTTACATCATCCAACATTTCCCCACCAAAGGCGCATACATCCTGGCCTCCCCCGAAGGCCTCTCGCTCAAAGAACCCGTCAATGGGTTATACCTCAAGAAATTTTATGCTTAAACGTAATCAAGCTACTTTAGATTATTTTTCTTTTTTAGCGTTTTTAATATTTTTTCTCCCTCATCTAAACTATCCTTTGTGCTATTGACATATGACTCCTCCACCATCTTACCACATTGGTTACGCCGACGACGCCAGCCATTGGACACAAAATCTCGCTTCGGCTGCTTGGGATCTCTACACCCCATCACATGAAATGCTACATTCAAGTGGCATATGTTTGGGACTAGCAACCAACAACCAAGATGAATACACTGCTATCATTGGCATCCTAACCGATGCCCAGCATCATCACATTTGGCACCTTAGCATTTTCCTCGACTCCCAACTAGTCGTTCTTCAGCTCAACAATGTGTACCGTGTACGCGATCCGTGCCTCTTTCGCAAATACCTGCAGGTTAGATTATTATCTTGACATTTTGATTCCATTACATTTACACATATTCCAAGAAAATTGAATCAAACAACAGATGAAATAGCTAACATGGTGTTAGATTGGCATATATCACATCAATCTACACATACATAAACATCTCATACCTCTTGTCAATAGCATATAGATAGAATCAACATCATCATCATCAACACAAAACACACATGTAAAACACATTTGGATCTCAACATGTATACTCATATATATATATATATGGGCCCCTCGGGCCATCCGAATGTTTACATACAAAACAATATACATCGGCCCGCAGGCCAGTGCCACATCTCGGTACAAAAAAACGGCTCACCAGCCTATATAATCAAAAAGGTCTACAATATACATCATACATCAAGGTGCCTCTATCGTACCCCCAGCTGATCCTCCCTCAGGAGGAGGCGGTGGCCCAGCCCCACCTGCCCCAGGCGGTGGTGGTGGAACATCCGCAGGACCCCCCTGCCCAGGCGGCAAGCATTCGCTAGTCATCGCGGCAAGAATAGATGCTTGTCACACTATACTCCGCCATGGTGGCGACACTCCTATGCATTGCTCCAGGAACCCCTTGTCCTAGATGCGGATCCACATGCCCTCAGGCACGTCCTGTAACACCGTCTCCAGACGACGGCGTATATCATCAAATTCTACTCCGGCTACCGTCGGAGGAGCATGTGATGGTCCCCCACCAGGATCGTCGAATCAATGTCTCCTCGCTGCCCTCTTGGGCTCGGCAAGTCACCCAGCAGCCTCATCCCGTCGCCGCCTCTCTCCACATGGAGGTCTCTCCGGCTCTCGTTGAACCGATGCTCTATACAACTCCACCTCGCACCCACGAGGTGCCAAATCTGCACATGCAAAAAGAAACAGACAACAAATCATATCAGTGTCTATACACCATACATATGAACTGATATATCAAAAGCTAAATCAAAACATACAAATACACAACATACCTCGATGATAGAAAATCTCCCCAGGAGGAAACACCATGTCTGGGTCCCCCCAGAAGTCCACCTTAGCATAGGGGTACTGAAGTATGACCTGCGGCATCTGCCACCATACCTGCACCGTAAAATAATGGCCACCTTCGCCACCACTGTGGCAAACCAAAACTGACGACCACCACCTCAAGCGTGGCTCTCGTGCCCCTGGCACCTCTAATAGAACCCTCAGGCGCAGCATAGGCACCCTCTCCAAGAACCACGCTACCAGGATCGAGCCGAAGGCGAACTCTCCAGTACCTATGGATCGACATCGATCCAACTGCGCGATCATCCGTGCATGTAGAGTCAATCCCCATGCAAAGCGCTCACGACCCACCACCCCCCTCGCCATCACCAGTAGCTGACCACCACTGATCCGTTGGGTCGCCAGTGACCCATACACGCGAACAATCATCGCCACTATGCAACGATGAAAAAGTGAATCTAGACCATTGATACTCACTACAATCCCCGACATGTAGTTCTCACTTGAGCAATATCGTCGGGCGACATCAGCCAGGTGTGTATCCCTCGGCAGCAGAGGCTCTACCGGCAACGGTGTTCCCCGGAAGGGGAGCCCAGTCAAGAAATATATATCCTCCACCACAGTGAAGGGGATCTTCTCTCCTTGCACGATGAAGTAGTGTAGATCTGGGCTCCACATATGGAGCAGGAACTGGAGTAAGTACTCCTGTGCCCATATCAACGGGCACTCAAAAAACTTTAGCAACCCAGAGGTTGCTAAAGCTACTCGCACTGCAGGCCCTCGCTCATGCCATCGCACTAATAGCCTCGCTCATGCCATCGCACATCCATAGTCACTAACAACCACCTGCACACAACACAAAGTCTTATATCAGCTTATGCAACCATGCAATGCATAAAAAAGACTCCCTTTTTACCCTTCAACCTTGCCTCAAAGGCGCGATTTCACCACCCACAGGTGCGCACACATGCGCACCTGTTCACTATGCAGGCACGCATGTATGCGCACCTGTTTTTCTCACAGGCGCGCTCGTGAGCGTACCTGTTCACAATACAAGCACGCGCTAGGGCGTGCCTGTCAAACCCACAGGCGCACTCTCGAGCACGCCTGTTCACCCCACAGGCGCGCACTAAGGTGTGCCTGTTCACCTCACAGGCGCGCCCCTAGGGCGTGCCTTAAATTCTCACCCACGCGCACCCATGCGCATCTATTCTGTGGATAGGCGCGCATGTATGCACGCCTTCCACTGAATCGCCCATGCATGCGGGCCCACATCCTAAGAAAATTCCCCTAAAAACCCCCTGTATGGCCCCCCATACCTAACCTGCCCAAAAATTAGAAACCTATTTCTATGCAGGACGATCAGACCACTAACCTAAAACTCGTACACCGTCGATCGGATACCTCATGCTCCCTGAATCACCCAATCTCCTCTGAATCTGCTCGGAAAGTCACTGTAGCAGCAGGTACAAATTAGGTGGCAATGTGGGCCCTACAACTATATATAGGCCTTTTGCCAAACTTCTACTCTCCATTCCGGGAGCCCACGGTGTCCATTTTTTGAACCGTCTTTAGCCATGGGATCAGCATCCCGCCGCCTACATCACAGTTGTCCCTGGGCCACTTTTCATCCTGAGCCCCCGGGGCACCTTTTATGGTCAGGTACGCACGTGCATTGTCACATTTATCTGATACATTCTCATATCTTTGATTCTCCTCAGATATTGTTCACTTTGGGTATTTGGTTTTTCTGTGTGTAGGTACTTGATCGTCATCTCTCAACATCATTCCTTCAGGTATATACTCAGCACTGGCATGTAGTCTCTCCCTCTGTATTGCATTTACATTTCCAGTCACACCCTCTGATATTCTCCTTTAGGATACCCATTCCCGGCTCTGTAGTACTCACACCTCCATTTGCATCTTCAGTACTATAACCCGGCAGCATTCTCACCCACATGAGTTGTCCCATTCATAGCACCTTTTGGCACTTTTGACACTCATGCTATTTTTCATTACCCTTTAGGGATGGGAGTCCCACTAGTCTTTCATCATGTTGCAGATCAACCACATACTCCTCCTCCTCCTCATTTTGCTAACTTTCCCATATGGACTCCCAGATCATCGCTTTATGGTTATGTTCTTTTTTACCTGCACCTCCGCAGGATCATGAACCCACCATTTCATCCACCATCAGTTTGCCCATATATGAACCTATCTTCATTTCACCTACCTCATACAGAAACTCACCAATGAGGCCCCCACCCTTCATCAGTTTTCCAAGAAATTTCTGCCCTCCCTGGGGCACTCATTTCGCACTGGGGCACTCGTTTCTGTATTTGTACATTTTTTCCCCAAAATTATTCATTATTTATTGTACAAACGCCTTTATTTCCAGTTATTTTCTTTTGTCATCACTGTTGGCGACCTGCTTTCCTTTTGGGCACACGCAACACATGTCACCCTTGGTTAGAGCATTACTTCTCATTTACCCTCGCCGACATCATCTATATCTTCATAGTACTACCCAGGTCACTTACCTTTACCCTCTGAATTTGTTCACCTTGTCCCGCCTCTGGCACAACTTATCCTCGGTCTTGGCATCCCCCTGACACTCAACCTTGTCACACAGTTGCGGCCACTGTTTGACTCATACATTCTCCAGCCAAGGGAAGTCTTGAGTCTTCCCACTTCTTGACTTCGTCCATGTACCTCTGCCACTTCCTCACCTCAGTAGATTCCATGGAGCCCTTTTGCTTCTGGGAGTCGTGTCCCCCTTTTGTCGACATCAACAAAATTTTCCAGAAGGGCGACAGTATCTTGATTCTCATTTTCCATTCAATGAGAGATCTTGGACGACACAGGGGGAACCACCATTGCTCCCTGATGTCGTTGACCCCCATAACATTCGACGCCAACACTTTCTCATGTTGCGGTGGGTCTTACTTTGTGACTATTGCAGTTTTTATTATCAGTTGCCAAAGACCTCTGAACTTGGTAGGGCCATCAATGCCCACATCATCGTCGTTTCTTATTACCGCGATCATTTCCTATTGTTTAGAATATGTTCCTTTGCAGAATTGTCTTTTGCCTTTATCATTACCGCCCCCGAGGGTGCTGCAGTTGTCTACACCAACATTTTCGTCATCTTTTTTCATAGTTACATAATACGAGCATGGGGCATGCCCACCTCGTTTGTACACAGTTGTATATTGTTACGCCCCTTGTGGAAGGTCGGGTTCTACAGGTTCCTTTCTTCTCCAAAGGATTGCTCTACACAGTCCCACTCTTGCTCTCCCTTACAAACACCATTCTCAGTAAAAGAAACATTGATGGATTTCGGCTATACGTATGCTCCTAACCTCATCCATCAGGGGGCATCTGTTATCACTAAAATTTCGTCCGCACAAAGTGACAAGAACTCTGCATCGTCAAAACAGGAATGAAGCTATTCATGGTACTGAATCACATTCACAGCATTGCAAAAGGGTCAAAAACTATACAAAGTAACCAAAAATTGAAGGGCGCTTTACAGAATCTGGGTGTGCACGCACATGCGCATAACAACAACGTACAATGAGCGCATAAGCACACGATGCATGGCTGTGGGGTGAAAAACCCGTGCACCTGCTAAACGACGCATTTATTGAAATTGGTCGGCCTCCCAACCACTAATGGATCAGCTCCCAAGCCGATTTGACATCAAATCTGAGCTGAATCCGCATGGTAGGCTGGTCAAAGACCTAATTGAGCAATAAAGAGCCCCTTTTCACACTCCAAAGAGGTTACATAATCACCCAATGCCATCCATGAAGAACCATCATTTTCTCAAGGAATTTCATGTATTGTTATGCTGCTAATATTGCTAAGGACTCATTCTTTGGCAATAACATAATTAGCACCATTTCATTTAGCTATTCACCCCTCTCTTGAGTGGATATGCTTGGAGCTCTTTCACCATCATTTTCATCTTTTTCATTGTAAGGAAAGCAAGTTTGTGAGGGCCTCAAGAGCCTTCCTTTGGAGGAAGAAGGAACCACAGTTCCCTTTCTTCATTGTGCTTTGGATTTCATCAATAGACCAGCTCAAAACATTGGTGATATTGGTCTTGTTGTCTTTGTTATTTATTTTTCATATGCTCATAGTTTTAGTTTGTTTTAATTTATTTCTTGTTTATAGTTTCGTTGTTTCTCTTTCTAACCTTTTCCTCTACAACTTTCATGCCTAGCAAGACCCAACTGGGCATTTAAGCACCCTTTATTTTCTCACGAAGTGACGAATTGGGTGCAAACAGGAGTTATAGAGAAACTTGCATACCTTGTTGAATTTTGTCCTATTCTAGAGAGTGGACATGTACAACATGCCACATGAAAAATATTTGATATATTATTTTAAAAATTTCACAAAAAAAACTACCTCTTGTTATCTTTCCATTGAAATTTGTCTCACATCAATTTGAATCTCTATGAAGAAGTTATGATTGTTTTTCCCAGAACACCCATTTACAACTAGTTTTAGGACTAGTCAAAATCCTTATGTTGGTGACTTGGACTGACCCAGTTTCTGATCTCAAATAGGTTTCCAACAAAAACCTCAAAACTATCATCCCTCCTGGTAAACTAGAAAGTAATGTTGTGCACAGAGTGCAAAATACAGTCTCACCCACGATAAATTTATGGGGGATTGTAATACTCAAGTATTTGTAGTCTAGGAATGACTGGTGATTGTGTTTTGATTTTTCTTCTTATGCATCAACATTATTTATTATTTATGTACTTCTAGGATTCATTCATCATTAAATTATGCATGCATGTTGTTATAAATATTTTTATCCATTCATTATTTACTGATGATTAATAGAATAGTAAGACAATCATTCAAAACACATAGAACACAATATTTTACCATGGTTCACCCCCTCCCGGGGATACATCCACAAATATCTGGCTCTTCTTCTCTTTTATTTATTCTGCTGCAAAATTTGTCCTACGTGTATTATATCTTCAAGATTATAATTTTAATGAGGATAAGTACCCTATGGGAGGCTCACTAGATCACACCAGGTACACAACCTATGAACTAACCCTCAAAATCTATCCTATTCCACTCTACCACAATAACCATAACAAAACTTACTAAACTAAATATCTTATGAACCATCCCCAACCTAGACCTCCTAGGTATTTATTTATACTACTATATTGGCTTATAACCATTACAATATTTTCAAAAAACCTAATCCTAACATAGTTAGGCCTATCTACATGTGCGTCACATTGCTTTTCCTTCTTTTCCTACATGATGATTTCCTGCCTCTTAAGGCACATGCTCCAAAATTATACCTTCTCTTCCAAAATTAGGCATGTTCCCAAAAATGATATTTCTCCCAAAATAGGCCTGCACCAATAGGCCCCCAACACCCACATGTGGTTCATTCTGGGCCACTCAGACGGTGTTTTCTTCTTGCATGGCCTTCTCTAATTCATGAAAATTTCCTTCTAGTTCCTCCCATTTGGATTTTGCTTGCACAACTTTCTCTATGAGATCCTCCACCATATATGTTGTAATGTGTTCCTTCAGAGACTCTTCTCTCTCTACATGAACCTATACCATCCTTGTCGTTTCCCCCTCTAGTTCAACAATTATTTATGTTGCTTTCTCCTGGAGAGGTTCTAATTGGGATTGCCTTGCCTAGTTGTTGATATGTGCAATCTTCAATTCTATCTATAGGGTCTTCATCTCCCGCATTCCTTTCAAGCATTCTGTGATACTCATGTCCTTCTATCTCTACTTCAATTCCTACATTGCAACGTTGAATTTATCCTCTTGTTGGTCCAATTGTTGGACCCTCTCATATTCCTTCAAATTTGTCCACAAGTGTTCGGTCCTATCAAAATGTTCTATGACCTCTTTGGCTTCTCTTTCGATCATTTATAGTTGTAGGGCTTCCTATGTTCCCTTTCAGTTGGGACTTCGGGAGGATTTGTTAGTGTTAATTTTTCCTTGAGTTCCTCGATCTCCTTCTTGTACCCTTTGAGCATCTGCATGATAATTTGACTTTGTTCTTTAGCATTGCTCACAGCTTCCTACACATTGTTCGAAATATTTGTGAAGACTTCCTTCAACTTCTGTTGTGTTGCTTCTCCTCCTGTGTCTCCATATTGAACTTCTCTACCACAAGTTTTAGTGTGTCCTGCCATCTCTGGTGACTTGCAATTTTGTCACATTTTCCATAGCTCGTGATTTCACTTCCTGTGTGACACTAACTTGCAACTTGTAAAGTGCTTTAGTTGGTATTTTAGCCAAGACCAACTCAACATACACCAAGAATTTAAGTGGTGTCTATGCCATGGCCTCCTCGAGTTGTAGCATATCTTGTTGGCATGTTTTTAGACAAAGGAAGAGTATGCATGTTTGTCATTGATGGTGAAGATCAGGATGATCAGTAGCACAACGATAATGGAATGAAAATGGAAATATCAACAATGAAGAGCAATAGTGATCGTTGGATCGCATTCAGAATTATTGATGCTCGTCAGATATCAATTCAGATAGGAGGAGCACATAGTAGAAGAAAATAGATCTCAGGCATCAGATCTAAGCTCGAAGACCGACGATCATCGGATCCATAAGAAGGAGCACAGTCTTTATGTGCAAGATGAAGTGGGCCTACAAAATCTCCAAAGAAGGAAGATTATCCATCTTCAAGAAGGACACATGGCAAGCGACTATAATTTCTCTGACCTGCACATTGGAGGAGCCAATGGAACATGGTGTGGGAACTTGCGATATGCGAAATCCCAAGAATTGATCTAGACCTTTGGATCGAGGTATATTGTGGAAATTTGGATGCAGAGGGAACATGGTGAGCGATTGGCATTTCGCTGACTGGAAAGTCAAAGAAAGGAGGTGCTCTATCGTATGAAATCATGAAATGCGAAACCATAACTTAATCTGAGTCTTTGATCAAAGGGAGATCGTGGACTGTTGATCAGGAATGATGAAGGCCCGTGAAGTTTTGAAATTGTGATAAGATCTTGACCATTGATCCAAGAGGAACATGTGGTGAGGGATTAACTTTTTGCTGACTGGAAAGTCAAATGAAGGAAATGATCTAAACCTTGCAACCCACGATATGTGAAATCACGATAAGATCTGGATCGTTCATCCAAGAGGGACACGTGGAAATATATCATAGCATGAAAAAGGTTTCATTTCATAGTTTTAGATAATGGGAGTTGGAGGATTCAAGGAAGAAACTCACGACATGAAATTGCGATATGCGAGATCACGAAAAGATATGGACCATCGAATCATCAATATTGTGAAACGTTGACCTGACTCCATTTCAGAGTTTCAGATACTGGGAGTTGGAGGTGTCAAGGACACTCACGACAAGAATGATGAAACATGAAATCACGAAGCACATTTTGGCGCAGCCTGTGGTCACTGTCGGTGGTCACGTGAGAGGGAGGAGCTAGCGGAGCTAAGCCCCTTTTTGGAGATCGCAACATGAAGAGTCAAGACTCTTCACCTCTAAATTGCCAAAATGCGAAATGAGAAAGGCATTCTGATTAGGCCCGTGGTCATAGCCAGTGGGCATATGGAGTAGGTGCAATATCCATCATTGGTAATCCAACGATGTAGGTTAATTAGGAATATGATCGAAGGGTCATTGTTTATTTTCATGATTAATAAGTTCAGTTACAATTCAGTTAGAAAATCGAATCATGGTTCTTGATCGGTTGGTGATACAATTGCTGAGAAGTTTTTGTCTTTTCCCAAGGAGATTTGAGGTGTAACTAATGAGGCTGATGAGTATAAAAGGTGATATGCAATGACTATGTAATGTGAGCTATTCGAACAAAAATAATGAGATGAATTGTAAGAATGATAAAATGAAAGAGTGTGGAGCATAAGATAAAATTTAGAGATGAGTAATAGTCATCGAACAGATAGAAGCAAGAGGAGAGTAGCAGAATAGCATGAAGCAAGAGAATAATAGTAGAATAGTGTGAGGTAGAGAAGAACTGTAGAACAATTTTTGGACGAGAGAATAATTGCAGAACAATGAAGAAGGGGTAAGAATTGAAATACATGTATTATTTGTTTGTCAATCATTTATTCATAAACATGGAGGAAGGGTGGTGCTAGAGAGGACTATGGTCCTATGATATTCAAGTTGATGCTTGAATATTGGGAGTTGTAGCTTCCATCTAGTTGTGGCTAGAAAAAAGGGTGGCAGGGTGGTGCTTGGGAAAACACAAATTTTTATGTATGCAAGTTGGTGCTTGTATAAGTGGAAGTAGATGCTTCCATCCAGTTGGTGCTGGAACACTCAGGGAGTTGGTGCTTCCTTCTAGTGGGTGCTAGAGAAACCAGAGAGTTGGTTCTCTCAAACAAGTTGGAGCTTGTAAAATAGAGGTAGTAGCCTCAAATTGAGTTGGTGCTCAACTATAGATGATGTACAGAACTTAAAAGACTACCTATCATTTCGATGAAGAAGAGGTTTTCTCCCTTTATGGGTTTCCTCATGAAAATATGTCTCTGTGTATATCTTATCTGTGACTGATGCTCATTATTTATGTTGTTCATATGTTGTATAATATTGATGGTCACTTGGAGAAAGATTAAAAATGGTTTAATTGACTTAATATTGTTTAAGAACAGTAACAACTGATTCACCCCCCCTCTCAGTTGTCTTAGTAATTTCAACAATTGGTATCAAAGTGGGTTCCTTTTATTTTAAGGTAGATTTGTAAGATTAAACATGACAAGTCATGAAGGGACTTTAGCCAGTAAGCCTCCTCTATTTGATGGAACAAATTTTTCCTTTTGGAAGGTTAGAATGAGAACATATCTAATGGCCTTAGGTGTTGATGTTTGGGATGTAATAAAGACTAGATATACAAAGCCTATTGTGCTGGCTTCCAAGGATGATAAGTTAGAATTTATATTTAATGCTAAGGGAATGAATGTTATCTTGAATGGACTTGTTGAAGCTGAGTTTGTAAAGGTGATGCATCTTGAAACTACTAAAGCTATGTGAGATAAACTTATTAACATTTATGAAGGAAATGAGAAAGTAAAAGATGTCAAACTCCAAACATATAGGTTGAAGTTTGAACAACTAAAGATGAATGAAGATGAAACAGTTAGCAAGTATTTTTTAAGATTTGAAGAACTTTTGAATGCCATGAAGGGTCTTCATGAGAAGATTGAAGAATCATTTTTAGTTCAAAAGATTTTAAGATCTCTGCTTGATAAATTTAATCCAAAATTCTCTGCAATAGAAGAACTAAATGATCTTAAAACTCTGTCCATTGATCAACTCCTAGGAACTCTAACTGCATATGAAATGAGAATCAACAAATATAAATCCATTACTAGAGAAGCATCTTTTAAAGCAGACAAGAATACTGATTCAAATTTAGATGATATTGAGGCAAAATTTGTGATAAGGTTAAAGAAAGGATCAAGAAAATATCAAGGCAATATTCCCTTCAAATGATTTAACTGTGGTAAGATAGATGACTTTGCATCTAAGTGTCCCCACCATAAAAAGGACTAGAACTTTGATGATGAAAAGATATACAAATTCAAGAAATATAGTAAAAGGAAAAGTTTGTGTGCAAACAATGAAAATTCCTTAGAAGACATAGATAGTTATTGATCATGTAAAAATAAAGTGAATGATTTTATGCTTATGGCTATGGGAGATCTTGATGATGAACACATAGGAGGTGAAATGGATGATGAAGAAGCTGTGGTGGGTATGGAAGGTGAATTAATTAGTGCATTGGAAGAAATTGATAGACTCAGATGTAAGAAGAGAAAACAAAAATAGTTGTTGATGCAGTGTAAAATGAATGGTGAAAAACCCAATGAAAAATTTTCTCTACTAAAAGTGGAGTTAGAAGAGGCAAAGAAAATAGAAGACATACTAAAAAAACAGTTGTTAGAGAAGAAAGCGAGGTGTGAAGCCTTAGAAGAAGAGATAGTAAAAACCAGAAAAGAAATGGATAAGTTTAAGGCATTGTATCACCAAAATCTTCCAAGTATTAAATCCTTAGATGAATTAACTTCCATTCTAAATCAACAAAGGAATCCAAAGTTGAAATCTATCTTGGGCTATGAAGAAGGATCAAGTAGTGATCATTCAAGTAATACAAAACTCGTCAAGTTTGTCAAATCTACAATCATTGACAACAACCACTCTACAGAAACAAAGAAATAAAATCATCCATCAAGAAGAAATGAAAGAAAAAGTACCAGAACCAAATATGTTGATCAAAGAAATCATCAGCATGGAAGAAATCGACTACAACCTTTTTTCAGGTACAAAGTTTTTTTCTATGGTTATTGATTTTTCTGTTCTAACTTTGGTCATAAAGTTGTAAACTGTTCTTTAAGATCTAGATATTTGAAATCAAGATACTCAAGGAATAATTAGCTTCCACAACAAAGATTGAGACATCTAAGAAACAAGCGACCACATACTATAAATCATGTGATGGATGGAGGAAGGACGCAGGTGAAACATAAAAATAGTTATGAATATAACAATCGTTATGATCTATTATTCAGTGAACCAGAATGTTACATCTATCATAACTATGGACATAAAGCTACAGATTGTCGCTTAAGGAATTTTAAGCCAAATCCAAATCTTACTACTGAAAATTTCAAGATTTGGAAGAAGAAAGAAGATGACAAGTGTAGACTAGCGTTATCAGCCCAAAAACAAAACAATCCTTGGTATATTGACAGTGGATGTTCCAAACATACGACTAGACACAAAAGTAATTTTCTAACTCTAAGTGAAAGCAAATCAGGGAATGTAACTTTTGGAAATGATGCACCAGGAAAAATAAAAGGTAAAGGAATGGTAAGTTTGAGTAATGGCAAAGGGAAATGATCCACCTGGATCATTGATCCAGGTGGATCAGGAAAGCTCAAGATGTGTTGTTTGTAGAAGGTCTAAAACATAATATTCTTAGTGTTAGTCAATTCTGTGACCGAGGATGTGAAGTTGTTTTTACTTCTAAAGATTGTAGAATAAAATCTATGAATTCAGTACAACTATTTGCAAAAGGGATAAGAACATAAAACAATGTCTATGTGTTAAAAGAAGAAAAAGAAGAATGCCACTTAAGCAAGTATGATGAAATTTGGCTATGGCATAGGAGACTTGGACACTTAAATTTTGATCATATAATCAAGCTCAAAAATAGTGGGGAAGTAAAGGATCTTGCAAAGATATCAAAGCCATATGATTATGTTTTTACACCATGCCAGATAGGAAAGCTTACTCGAATGTAGTTCAAATCTAAAAGCTTTCCTTCAATAGAAAAACCTCTCCAGTGAGTACATGTGGATCTATGTGGACAATCAAGGAAAGAAGGTACATGAAAAGAAAATTAATTTATGTTGATTATTGATGATTATTCTAGACTAACATGGGTTGCCTTTTTGAAGGAAAAATCTGAAGAATTTCAAAAATTCAAAGTGTTTAAGGCTTTAACTGAGAATCAAATAGGAAAAAGGTTGAAGGCAGTAAGATATGATAGAGGAGGAGAGTTTATCTCATGGAACTTCAAAGAGTTATGTGATAAACATGGAATCAAAAGAGAGTACACAATTCCAAGGACTCCACAACAAAATGGAGTTGTTGAGAGGCAGAATAGATCATTACAGCAAATGGCAAGATCAATGATGAATGAAAGGAACATACCTCAGACATATTGTGTGGAAGAAATTCATAAAAATGTTCATATCCTTAACAAAACACATCTCAGACCACATAGTGACAAGACTCCTTATGAACTATGGTTTGGAAGACCTGCTTCAATCAAGTATTTTAAAGTCTTTGGGAGTAAATGTTATATTAAGAACAATGATGAAAATATTGGCAAATATGATGACAGGGATGATGAAGGTATCTTCTTGGGTTATGCTTGTTATTGGATAAATCAGTAGGTGCAGACACTAACTGATCTCCCTAGATCCACCTGGATCTAGAACAAAACACACCAGAACATGATGCTTTCCTTAAGTTTTAAATATTGAATTTACTAACTAAAGAGGGATGGATGACATACCATTTAAATGCCACTTCCTCTCGCTATCACCATATTATCTCCATTCCAACACTCATACAGTGATGATCCTGCAAAAGAACGCAACCAACCAAAGTGATAGTAATAGCATAAACTCATTATAAACCTATGTATGTGATCAAGGAATCATACAATAAAACACAAGAATCTTTATAGGAAAGAATCGTATTACTGTATCATATTAAACATGAAAGAGAGATTACAACCATGGACTTGATGTCAAAAGGCCCCTTCCAACTGTCCTTCATTCCCCACACACTTCTTGCTCCAAGGATTCTGAGACCATGGATCTGATAGTTACTCACAATCTATCTTGACAAAGCAAATCTCAAAGCCACTCCACCCAAGATAATAATTCCAAGACAAATCCAACTTAGCCACTCTCCCTTTATAAGATGAAGAGGATAAGGTCAGGAGGTTAGGATGATTCAACTAAATCATGAAAGAAAGTAAGATCCAAACCATTTGGATGCCACCTCACCATGGAAGTTTCTCCTTCTAGAAGATTCGAGAAAATTCTCGTTTTTCCCACGTGTAATCATTCTCACACCCTGCCTATAGAGTAGACTGCAAACTCCTCATGACCTAGATATTATGTATCCTATAACAATCAGGCATTCTCGCACCCTAGCTATAATGCAGCTTGTGAACTTCCTTTTTTATAGGGTTTTTACAAAGGAAAATGCAACTTCTTTTCTCAGGAAAAGTTCTTCTCCCTTCTCTCTTCAGGACTCAGGTCATTGACCCCTCTAAAGGAAAAAGATAGGTTTACATCAATAACGGTCATGGGACGATGAAAATAATGTGTAACAGAGAGCCCCCCAAATTATGAAGTTAGTATAGAGTGATAGCTAAAATACTTTGTCGAGTGTGTGTAGGGAACAAGGAACAGTCGGTTGGAAACTTGCCAACAAACAAGGAAATACAATACAATAATATATCATCACTGAGGTAGGAATTCCCATACTTAGAATACAATGACTCAAAGAATAAATGCTAACATGCGAAGATCCATGTCATGTAAGACAGGTCATGGCCACCAAACATACATTGTGGATCCATGCCAATATGACTCAAATCTGAACATAGCCACCAAAAATACACTTTGGATATATGTGTTAAAGACTCAAATTTGAACATAGCCACCAGACATACAATGGGGATCTATGCAACAATACAAGATAAAAATACTCCAATGCAACCCGAATCTATCAGAAAAGATCCAGGGTCTTCATCTCCACCACTCTATAGTACGAATCTAACCATGCGAATACATGTGTCGAAGTCGAACATGGTAGAAACCACTTGATTATCGGCCATTAGTGTATATCGTTAACAAGTGCGAGGGAAATCACAATTAATGTAAATGACTCCCAAGGTACACTAGTACAATTCAACGAATGTGAATTAATGAGCTAAAGTCAAACACTCGGCAGAATCTCCCGACCAAGGGTCAATAATGAAAACCCACTATCAAAAGCGAGGAAACCTGCCATTAAGGCATGCAAGTTCCAAGGTACCAATTGGTTTCTAAGTCTAATTCCTGGAGAGTGAGTTGAAGTCGACAAGAAAAGACTTGTCACGGGAGGGCCTTAATGTATCCCCCATCAATGACATGAAACAGGTAACAAGATTTGATGTAGATCAGAGTAACCAGTGATTCATGACTGACTCAGGGATGGCCAATGCAATAGAAGGATTTAAGGACCGCAGAAATGGCCGACACAATAGAAGGCTTTTCGGGATGGACATCTTTTTGAACATATTGACGACACAACAACTGTCTTGGAAACACTGACTCAACAATAGGGATCACATACCAATTTGTAATCTTATAAAAGAGTATGATCAAGAGACAAGTGGATTTTCCAACCTAGACACAAGGTGAGTGAAAGGGTGTCATGTTCAAAAGTGACTTTTCCATGAAGTACAGGTTTAGATACATTTCTTTCCCAAATTTTCCCCCACCATTTATGGCGAGTACCTCTTGATTTTTATGCAAGCTTGAGTAGGATAACATATGCTTGTCAATTTAAGCTCATCCTTCAGACGAGTCCCTCGGAGTATGTTTAACAAACCCTAAGAAGGAGTGGTTCGGTCCCATATGGGCCTTTCAATGTTTGTTTAACGAGTCCAAAGAAAGAAAACTCGAGGTTTTTTCATGTTTATAGAGTCTGAAAAACACTTAAAGAGAACTCTCTTGGTTCCTTTTTCGTAAAATAGTTTGACATGACCAAAAAAGTGATAAACTATTGCCCATCGAATGTTTTATTCAAATACTTTTATGAGCATGAACAAAACAAGGTCAGTTGGCAATATTTTCATGTTTAGAGAGTCTGAAAAGAGCTTAAAGGGAACTCCAGTGGGTTCCTTTTTATCACTTTTTCAGACTTGTATAACCTTTACGAGTATGAAAAGGTGATAAAAGTATACTCGGTTGCATTCTCACGTATTTATGAGCATGAGAAAGAACAAATAATAAGCTTGGTAACTTATTCTCATGTATTTATGAGCATGAGAAAGAACAAAGACTAAGCTCGAGATTGTTTGCATTTTTACTCAAGCTTTAAAACAAAACAAAACTATGTTTGGGATAGATTTTAATTTTTACACAAGCTTAAAAACTAAACAAAACTATGCTTGGACCTAGTTTCATTTTTACACAAGATTGAACCAGAGGAAACTATGCTTGAGGTAGGTGGTTTCATTTTTACACAAGCTTGAACCATAGAAAACTATGCTTGCAACTTTCCAATGCATGGTTGGTACTTAGCCCCCAACTTAAGAAGCTAGTGGCTCTAACTTCAGCATGAAGTCTAGAGGCTATAAGCAATGTCCCCCAAGATTCATTTCATCCAACTGCAAATATGAATGAAATGAAGCTTCAAATACTAGACGTAGGACTTGACCCAAATGGAGAGGGGGAAGTTGTTTCATTTTTTAATGAGCTTGACACATGAGAAGAACTATGCTCATAACCTCTATTTCTTTTTTTAACGAGGTTTCCACAGAGACAAAAAAACTATCCTCATAAGTGGTTTCATTTTTTAATGAGATTGAAATTAGAAAACCATGCTCAAGTCTGGTTTCATTTTTTAACGAGCTTGAAATCAGAAAATCATGCTCATAGACCTCTATTTCATTTTTTAACGAGGTTGCCTCAGAGACGAAAAAACTATCCTCGAAGACTCTCTTCTTGATCATGGAGTCCAAGAGGACAATGCTCTAGAATGACACCATGTCAAGGGACAAAACTCGGTCATGGCTTCCAAGAGGTCTTCACTGGAAGGAAGAAACACACTCTGGAAGGACACCATTGCTGATTAAGGTTGGTTGTCATTGATGTCAACCCTTGAAGAAAGACCCGTAGCACAAAGTTTTGGGTAATGGACCCAATAGTGTTTGATGTAAATATGACTCATTATTGTTTTGTCATGGTTGATAAGAAGTAAATATGG
>ML784499.1:626114-661109 GCA_009831015.1 Picea engelmannii
GAAAAAGCATTTCGTGGTTTTCTCCCGATTTGGGTTTCCACGTAAAACACTGGTGTACTGTGTATGTGTATGACTGTTCATTTGTTCATTACTTATTTACTCTGCAGTTATTGGATAATAATTCTTCATTGATATATCACTTGGATTATATGGTTAAAAGGGATTAGATTGCTCTATTATTGATTCACCCCCCCCCTCTCAGTGATCCAACAACCATGTCGAGGGTCACGACAGGAGTAAAGAGATCAAGCTCTAACAACCCTATTGAAGAGATCGGCATGTCAGCTACTAGATATAAGTCATCCGAAGTTGAAGCCATGGGAGACAACACCACATAATTGACCTGTGGTGAGGGCGATACCATCTGCATATAAGAACCTTTTAGGGACGTAATCTAGGCGGGGTCAATGAATGAAAGTTGATCAACAGTCACAACCCATCCATTGTGAGGGAAATATATCACTTGAAAAAGAGTAGACACAATAGATTTCATGGCATAGACATAATCTCGCCCAAGGAGTAAAGAAAAATCCAAGGGGTCTTGGACTACCATGACGTCAATAAAGACATTTTTTCCTCCCAAAGTGACAGGAAACTGAAGAAGGGTCCCTAAAGGTTGACTCGTTCTTCTATTAAAAGCTAACAGATTTTGCGTAACCGGCACAAGCCGAGGAAAACCCAAAGCTTTCCAAGTGAAAGAGGACAAAATACTAATGAATGCACCTTCATCTATCAGTGTCTGAGGAACATATCGACCACAAACCTATACTGTAATCTAGAAAGGAATGTGAGAGGGAAGACAAGGTCCAGTTAGCACACCTCAATCAAAACAGATAGCCTCATTACTTGGAGGGGGTTCCATGGGAGAAGGAGGAATACCCACTGGCATGGTAGATTCTGTATAAACGAGAAAAACATGGGCAGTATTGGGTTTACCTTCTAGCGGGAGAGTAGGATCAACCGATGGAGAGATCAGATCGACCAATGGGTTTCATTCTCCAAGGGGAGAATGGGATCGACATGTGGAAACAGATCAACCACTTGGGTTTCACTCTCTAATGGGAGAGTGGGATTGACTGAGGATGGGATCAGATCAACCACTTTGTTAACACTCTCTAAAGGGAGTGTGGGATCAACTGAAGATGGGATCAGATCAACCACTTTTTTAACACTCTCTAAAGGGAGAGTGGGATCGACCGAGGATGGGATCAGATCGACCACTTTGTCAACTGGTTCAATTAAGGATGTGACCAGATTGACCACTTGCTCAACTAGACTGACCGACGGGGGAACCAGATTGATCATTCCATCAAATATAGGGGGGTTCAGAGAAATCTTACAGTAAGCAGCTGGAAGTTGAGGCTATGAAACAGTCATGTCTTCCAGTAATTTCGAGGCTTCAACCATATGAGAACAAAGGTGAGTAAGATGACTCCCTTTGCATAACACACACTAGAACTTGACTCTACTTTTCTTCTTCCTAACCGTATCATGACTGGTTGACGGGGGGTCGTCAGCATTTTGTTCAGAGGCTAACGACATGGGTTGGTGAGGGTGTGTAGACCATGCTTCTATAAACTTGGATAGACCAGGGAAATCCTTAAGAAGATGGATACCCTTACAAATATTGCAAAGGTACTTGGGCTTACGGGTTGTTTGGGTGATCTTGACATCATCAACACTCCCAGTATGATTAACAGTAACTAGTTGTTTTCCAACATGTTTGATAGTGGTCGGAAGCTTTGACCCTTGTTTATATTTCTTCTTCTTAATCTTCCATTTCTTATTCTTCTTATTCACCAGGTTACTAGCTTTAGAACTTTCACTTGATGAAGAAGATGAAATTGAAGGCAACCTTGCAAGTGAAGAAGGTGAAGAAGACCTTACTGGTGAAGAAGGTGAAGGATCAACATGAGGTTGATGCTCATGGGGGAAACCACTTGTGACTGAAGAACTAACTTCATTCGAGATTACCTGAGTGGAAAACAACCATACTGGTAACCCAATTGTGAGACCTAGAAGGCTGAAAGTAGAAATATGAGGAGGACCAATGTTTCCATAAGAAGGAAAAACAAAAGGTTCCTAGGGAAAAGGAGTTCCTTCATTGGTCATTCCGAGAACTAACGTCATAAAAATAAAGATCCAACCTAGAGTTTGCTAGGGAAAACAAACAACACACGCTAAAAACTCTAGCAAGCAAACAAGAAAACAAAGCCTTCTCGCAATGAGATCACTAGTTGGTGATGAAATCGGTAGGTGCGGACACTAACTGATCTCCCTAGATCCACCTAGATCTAGAACAAAACACACCAGCACATGGCGCTTTCCTTAAGTCTTAAATATTGAATTTAGTAACGAAAGAGGGATGGAAGACATACTGTTTAAATGCCACTTCCTATCACTATCACCATCTTATCTCCATTCCAACACTCATACAGTGATGATCCTGCAAAATAACGCAACCAACCAAAGTGATAGTAATAGAATAAACTCAATATAAACCTATGTATGTGATCAAGGAATCATACAATAAAACACAACAAGATTTATAGGAAAGAATCATATAACTATATCATATTAAACGTGAAAGAGAGATTACAACCATTACCATGGACTTGATTTCATAAGATCCCTTCCAACTGTCCTTCATTCCCCAAACACTTCTTGCTCCAAGGATTCTGAGACCATGGATCTGATAGCTACTCACAATATATCTTGAGTCTTGACAAAGCAAATCTCAAAGCCACTCCACCCAAGATAATAATTCCAAGCCAAATCCAACTTAGACCCTCTCCATGAGAGCTCCTCTCCTTTTATAAGTTGAAGAGGATAAGGTGAGGAGGTTAGGATCATCCCACTAAATCATGAAAGTGAGTAAGATCCAAACCATTTGGATGCCACCTCACCATGGAAGTTTCTCCTTCTAGAAGATTCGAGAAAACACTCGTTTTTCCCACATGTAAGCATTCTCGCACCCTACCTATAGAGAAAAATACAAACTCCTTGTGACCTAGCTATTATGCAGCCTGTGAGAATTAGGCATTCCCGCACCCTAGCTATAATGCATCCTGCAAACTTCCTTTTTTATAGGGTTTTTACAAAGGAAAATGCAACTTCTTTTCTCAAGAAAAGTTCTTCTCCCTTCTCTCTTTAGGAACTCAGGCCACTGACCCCTATGAAGGAAACAGATAGGTTTACATCATTAACGATCATAGGGATGGAGAAAATAATGTGTAACAATGATACAAATAGTAAAGGGTACATATGTTACAATAAGAGGCTGCATAAACTGGTTGATTGTATAGACATAAAAGTTGATGAAGAAATCTCATTCAAAAGTGTAAGCATTGTTGAACCAAGCACAAAAGATATAGTTGAAGATGAAGATGAATAGGTCCAAGGATCAGAAAGATAAGAATCAAATGAAGATGAAGATACAAATACTCAGGTTGACATAAACCAGCAGAAAGAAACAAACTCACCTCTCAGAACTATTAGAAAGAATCATCCTGGAAATCAGATAATTGGAGATATAAATAAAGGAGTTCAGACAAGAAGGAAATTGATTAAAGACTCGGAATAATCTCATGTTTCCTTTTTATCTATGAATAAACCTAAAAAAATTTATGAAGCCAGCCAACATGATGATTGGATTAGAGATATGAATGAAGAGCTTGATCAGATTGAAAAGAACAATACTTGGGAGCTTGTTCCTAGACCCGAAGACAAGAATGTAATAGGTTCCAAGTGGGTGTTCAAAAATAAAATGAATGAAAAAGGACAAGTTGTTAGAAATAAAGCCAGATTGGTCTGTAAAGGGTATGCACAAGTTGAAGGTCAAAACTTTGATGAAAATTTTGCACCAGTGGCAAGATTGGAAGCCATCATAATGTTTCTTGCATATTCATGTCATAAGAACATTAAAGTGTATCAGATGGATGTTAAATCAACATTTCTTATGGAGCAACCTGAAGGATTCTCATTGACAGATAACCCTGATTATGTCTGCAATATGAAGAAGGATTTATATGGAATGAAACAAACACCACGATCTTGGTATTATAGACTGGACAGATTTTTACAAGACAAAGGATTCAAGAAAGGTATTGTTGATAGAAATCTCTACATAAAAATTGAAGGTGATGATTTACTAGTTGTTTTTATTTATGTAGATGACATTATTTTTGGCTATAATAATGACTCCTTTGTTCAGTGGTTTGCTAACTCTATGGAAAAAGAGTTTGAGATGTCCATGATAGGAGAATTGTCATATTTTCTTGTCTTACAAGTAAAACAGAGTTATGCAGGAATGTTTATCTCTCAAGAAAAATATTTGAAAGAGATGTTGAAGAAATTTCAGATGGAAGATTCTTCTCCTATTAGTACACCTATGGTGGTTGGTTGCAAGCTCAGTAAAGATGACATTTCACCCAATGTTGATCAAAGGACATACCGATCAATGATAGGTAGTCTTCTATACATCACAACATCCCATCCTAATATAATGCAAGTTGTTGGAATGGTAGGTCGTTATCAATCAGCTCCTAAACAAATTCACTTGGTAGTTGTCAATACTTGAATGGAACAATGACTTATGGTCTGTGGTAACCCATAAATCAGAATTTTCAGTTAACTTTTTATTCAGATGCAGATTGGAAAAATTGTGTGGATGAGAGAAAGAGCACCAGTGGAGGTGCCTTCTTCATGGGTGACTCGTTGGTAGCATGGATTAGTAATAATAAGGGATCTATTTCCTTATCAACTACATAAGAAGAGTACATTGTTGCTGCTACTTGCTTCACTCAGATTTTTTGGATGATTCAAACTCTTGCAGATTTGAAGGTAAACTATACTGTTTCGATTACAATTCACTGTGATAACACCAGTGCCATTAGTGTCTCCAATAATCCCATTCTTTACTCCAAGACTAAGCACATCCCAATAAAATACCATTTTCTCAGAGAACAAGTTACAAATAGAGTCATTTAGTTGAATTATATTCCTTCCATAGAACATATAGATGATATCTTTACTAAACCGTTAGCACCAACCCCTTTTGGATATATTCGTCAAAAGTTGGGGGTTATAACTTCTTTTGTCTAATCTATTCACCTGGTCAGGGGGAGTACTTATTGAATATTTGTTGTATTTCTAAGCTTTTCATAGTTGACAGGGGGAGTATGTATCACAACAGCTCAGGGGGAGAGTGTTTCTTCTTTGACATTGATTTCAAAGGGGGAGAAAGTGTGGTAATTTCAAGGATGCTACAGTGGTATAGTTGCATTGTTTTCAAGGGGTTTCCATCAATGCCAAAGGGGGATATTTTTGGCATGTTTTCAGACAGAGACAGAGTATGCATGTTTGTCATTGATGGTGAAGATCAACACGATTAGTAGTGTAGTGATAATGGCATGACAATGGAAATATCAACAGTGAAGAGAAACATTGATCATTGGATCCTATTCAGAATTCCCGATGACCATCAGATATGAATTCAGATAGGAGGAGCACATAGTAGAAGAAAATAAATATCAGGTGTCAGATCTAAGCTTGAAGACTGACGATCATTGGATCCATAAGAAGGAGAACAGTCTTTACGTGCAATATGAAGCGAGCCTAAAAAATCCTAAAAGCAGGAGGATCGTCCATATTCAAGAAGGAAACATGGAAAGCGACTAGAATTTTTCTGACCTGCACATTGGAGGAGTCAACGGAACATGGTGTGAGAACTCCCAATATGCGAAATCCCAAGAATTGATCTGGACCTTTGGATCAAGGTATTTTGTGGAACATTGGATGCAGAGGGAACATGGTGAGCGATTGGCATTTCACTAACTGGAAAGTCAAAGAAAGGAGGTGCTCTATCCTATGAAATCATGAAATGTGAAACCACGAATTAATCTGAGTCATTGATCAAAGGGAGATAGTGGACCGTTGATCAGGCATGACGAAGGCCCATGAAGTTGCAAAATCACGATAATATCTTTACCATTGATCCAAGAGGGACATGTGGAAAGGGATTAACTTTTTGCTAACTGGAAATTCAAAGGAAGGAAACACTCTAAACCTTGCAACTCACGATATGCAAAATCACGATAAGATCTGGATCATTGATCCAAGAGGGACATGTGGCAATAGACCAGAGAATGAAAATGGTTTCGTTTTGGAGTTTCGGATAACGAGAGTTGGAGGAGTCAAGGAAGCAACTCACGGTAGGAACTCGCGATATGCGAGATCATGAAAAGATCTGGACCATCGAATCATCAAGATTGTGGATTGTTGATCTGACTCCATTTTAGAGTTTTGGATACCGAGAGTTGGAGGTGTCAAGGACACTCACGACAAGAATGTTGAAATGTGAAATTATGAAGCAGCTTTTGGCATAGCCTGTGGTCAATGTCGGTGGTCACGTGAGAGGGAGGAGCTAGCAGAGCTAAGCCCCTTTTCAGAGATCGTAGCATGAAGAGTCAAGACTCTTCACCTTTGTATTACCGAAATGAAAAATGAGAAAGAAATTCTAATTAGGCTCGTGGTCACAACCAGTGGGCATATGGAGTAGGCATGAGATCCATAATTGGTAATCTAATGGTGCGGGTTAATCAGGAATATGATTGAAGGGTGATCATTTAGTTTCATGATTAATAAGTTCAGTTACAACTCAGTTAGAAAATTGAATCATGGTTCTTGATCAGTTGGTGATAGAGTTGCTGATAAGTTTTTGTCTTTGCCCAAGGAAATTCAAGGTGTAACTGATGAGGCTAATGAGTATAAAAGGTGACATCCAGCGACTGTGTAAGGTGAGTTGTTCTAACAGAAAAAATGAGATGAACTGTAAGAAGGATAAAATGAAAGAATGCAGAGCATAAGATAAAATTCAAAGATGAGTAATAATCACCGAACAGACAGAAGCAAGAGGAGAGTAGCAGAATAGCATGAAGAAAGAATAGAATAGCATAATAGCATGAGGTAGAGAAGAAATGCAGAACAATTTTTGAACCAGAGAAGAATTGCAGAACAATGAAGAAGGGGTAAGAATTGAAATACCTGTATTGTTTGTTTGTTAATCATTTATTCATAAACAGGGAGGAAGGGCGGTTCTAGGGAGGATTGTGGTCCTCTGATATTCAAGTTGATTCTTGAATATTGGGAGTTGTAGCTTCCATCTAGTTGTGGTTAGAAAAAAGGGTGGCAGGGTGGTGCTTGGGAAAACACATATTTTTCTGTATGCAAGTTGGTGCTTGTATAAGTGGAAGTAGGTGCTTCCATCCAGTTGGTGCTGGAACACTCAGGGAGTTGGTGCTTCCTTCTAGTGGGTTCTAGAGAAACTCGAGATTTGGTGCTCTCAAACAAGTTGGAGCTTGTAAAACAGAGGTAGTAGCCTCACATTGAATTTGTGCTCAACTATAGATGATGTACATAACTTAAAAGATTGCCTATCATTTCGAAGAAGAAGAGGTTTTCTCCCTTTATGGGTTTCCTCATGAAAATCTGTCTCTGTGTATATCTTATGTGTGACTGATGCTCATTATTTATGTTGTCCATATGTTGTATAATATTGATGGTCACTTGGAGAAAGATTAAAAATGGTTTAATTGACTTAATATTTTTTAAGAACAGTAACAACTGATTCACCCCCCCTCTTAGTTGTCTTAGTAATTTATCTATTGTAATGTGGAAGCTAGGAATTTATTACACTATGAGTTGGATTGTTCTTCCTCATTCTGCATGGTTCTGTCCTCTGCCTCTATTGATCTCATGATTGTTTTTTCTCCTGTCTCTTGTGCTTGTGCCACATGTGTCCATTCCAGGATCTACTTAACATCTTCCAACTCCTTCATGATCCTTTCTCATTAGTTCTCTACCTCCTCATATTCCTTTGTCGCATGGTCTTGAACCCTCTCCGCTACTAAGTGAACATCATCCTCGGTGATTGTGTATTCTTGGATTTCCTTGTGTTCCTTGGCCTTCTTTAACATCCCACCTATATGTATAATCGATTGTTTGGGTGGCATTTCATCTTGGATTTTTTTTTTCATCGAGGTTCCTTATGTTTTTTTGTCCCTGCTTGTTCCTCCTGCACGAGGGAATTATCTTTATTTCCTATATTCCCGTCCTTCTTTGGGGTGATACCCTTCTTCTGTTGTGTTTTCTTAGGGCCAATATTCATCTAATGTGTTGTTTTATTGGCCATGATGCTTCCTCCGACAGATGTCTTAGATGACCTTGATTTAACATATTCCCCCTTGGGCATGTATTTTGTGATGACTGGGATCTTCTAGTCATCCTACTAGTCCTTTATTTCTCATCCTACTTCCTCTACGTTGACACATAATAAAATTTGTATCCATTCTTTGTCTGGATCCCTCCACGCCTAGATCCACATATTTTGTCACTTACCCTTGAAGTTGGTTATCCCATGGTATTGCATGACCACCTCAGGAGTTATTCTCTAGGTATTGGTTGTATTCTCTTACATATAATTGATATACAAATAAAAATTTCTAGTGTTTCCACTTCTCCACTTTGAATCAGAAGTTCTCCCCAATGATGTGTAATGTGTTGCACAACATCACCCTACTCTATCACAAAAGTATGAATAGGTAGGCTCTTTCCATCCGATTAGTGCTATCATCATGATGAGCCATGAATAGTGGAACTTGATCCCCAATTCCTATGCATCCTACAGTCATCTATGAACATATTCAATAAGTATGGGGCCCAACTCAACATGGTGTCGTTTGCGCACTGTGTTGCAGATGCAACAAATCCGGTAGGGACCTCCTCTTGCGACATTTTTGAAGGATTTTTCATGCCATAAACTTTGTTTCTATCCTAGTGTCTACATCATTGATCTGCTTTATGATAATGTTGCGCAAGCCCATTTCTATTCCATATGTTTTCTTCATTTCTTCCACGACTTACTTTTCCTTGGTTTTGTTTTCCATATACTACACAGGCTTCTCACCATTTGATGGTAGTCCCATGATGAACGAAATTAATTCGACATTGATGGACACTGGTTTTTCAATCCACAAAAATCCTCCATGGAGGATCGTCAATACCTTCTTGACGCAATTGCTCACATATTCCCCCCTATCAACGTGAGGAATCTAAAGAAAATGAAGTATCCTTGTATTTAACAGGCCTTCTACCCACTGATTTGGCTACAACACTTGATCTCCTAACGGATCTATGCCCAAGATTTCCATGTACACTAGTTGTGAAACCTCTGAGAACTTTTTGGTGTCATAAACTTTGTGTTCTGCATACCTTAACCTTTTGATGTAGCCCAAAAAACTTGGTGTGGCCTGCACCCCATCTAGAATGTGTGAAAAAAATATAGCGGTCCCGAGATGCTTGCGTGGGGACCTTATGATGGGATGTTTCCCCTTTCTCTATGTTGGCGCACAAGATGTCTTGGCCTTTGGTTCTCTTTCTTCCCCGCCTGACTCTGGGTGCCCCATGATGTCTTGAATTTACACTTCCTCATGCTATGTGGATCCTACCACAGGTTATGACTTCGGCCCGTTAGATTTTGTCCTTTCACTGTCAATACCATTTGTTTGGTAGGATTCTTTGGCCCTAGAAGGTTTCTATTGGTTTCCTATTTTCGATGGGTTTTCCCCCCCGGCAATGCCCTGTGATTCGATGTTCATATCAACCATTTTCAAGGTCTGTCCCTCTTCCTATGTCAGTGTGGCACTCACTGGTTCAGCCTATGGTGAAGGAATTGTGTCGACATCTATGATTCCCTCTAGTTGTGTAAAAACATGTTCTTCCTTTGTGAGTTCCTACGGTGACATGTGGTTGCAGTGTATTTTCCATGCTATTTGGATAGATGCAAATATATTTGGAGGTTCCATCCTTGATAATTCTTCCTTCTTTGGTTGAAATTCAACTGCTAATATCTTCAAACTCGTTTGTTCACCACCTGTCTTTGTTCTCCTTAGCTCCGTGGATATGTAAATTCAGAATGAGTGTTGTTTGGACCATGTTTAATTTATATATGGGGTGTCATCAATTCTCTAAATATTCTTGGAGACTCTTCTTTGATGGCCATAAATGTGTTAAAGCTTCTTGAGCATGCTTCATTAATTTTCTTAAATTATCGGTTCACGCCTTTTTACCCAGATAACCGGTTTTTGATTTTTCGACCATTGAGTCGTTTTTGGGTGGATTGTAACTTTTCGATGCAACGCACATTTCTTCTGTGAATTTTTCTCTGGTGCACTGCATTTTATTACTTCTAGTCATATTTTTCATGTGGTAACTTTTACTTCTTGTCACGTTGATTTCGTTGTCTGTTGCTCACCACATTTCCCAATGTTTTGTATTTTCCTTCTTTTTCTACTTTTGTCTTCCTTTTTCTTCTTTTTCTACTTTTTATTTATTTTTATTAGTTTTCTTTCCTAATATCTACTATAGTACACTATGTACATGGTTTTCCTATTACACTATAACTATTAAGAGTTAGTAGGGAGATTTTTGTTGTACAACTTCAGTTGACTATCATTGACCATTCCTTTCAGTTTTGTTCCTCCCAAGTCCTTTAGCTACACAAATCCTCCATTTGAGATAGTTTTTACTTCATATGGCCCTAGAAAATTCATTTTGAACTTACCAGGGTGTTACATAAAGGTTTTTTCTTAGAGGAGAACTAGGTCTCCCTCCTTAAATCTCTTCTTTATGTGTCTGTCATGCCAGGATTTGTCCCTTGATTTCTATACCTCTTGGTGAAATCTTTCCATAATAATGTCTTCTTCCATTTCCCTCAGTTGACTTAACCTCTCTTTTATTGCGCCTCTTTATGTCATATTGGTAATTGTTGTTACATGCAGATTGGGTACCGACAATTCTAACGGAACCACTACTTCCTATCCATACAACAATTTGAATGGTGTTTATCCTGTCAACTTCTTGCATGTGGTATTGTATGTCCATATTACTACTGGTATTTTCAGATCCCAATCATCCCTGTTAACATTGTATATCTTAGTCAAAGCATTTTCCAAAATCTTGTTGAAATCTTCTACTATCCCATTTTTCTGAGGATGATATGGTTTACTCTTCTGGTTATAGACTTCAAACTCCTCAGTCATAATAGTGACGGTACTATTAATAAAATGGATGACTTGGTCACTCATCAGAATCCTAGGACATCCAAATCTTGTGATCACCTTCTCAAATAGGAAGTGGGCTATTATCTCTGTGCTGCAATCTTTGACTAGTGTTGCTTCTTCCCATCTGGTTAAGTATTTGGTCGTAGTAATGATATATATAGCTCCTGACCTTCTTGATGGTGGATTAATAGGTCCGAAGAAATCTATTACCCATTTTTCAAATACTTGCAGAGCTACTTGTGGTCTTAGGGGCATCTCATCCCTCATTTTGGGTTTTCCAACCCTCTAACAGACATCATTGTTTTGGAAATATGCCTTGGCCTCTTTATGAATTCTTGGCCACCATAAACCCGCGTGAAATAAACTTGGTGTGGTATCTTTTCCTGCATAGTGTCCTCCAACTATACCTTCATGAGATTCTACTAAAACCATGGGTCGTTCATGTTCCAATACACACTTTCTCAAAATGTTGTCTACACCCATCTTGCATAAATGACCTGCAATGAGTTGATAGTCTGAAAATTTGACTACCATATTTTTCTTCTACACGGTACTAAAATCTTATGGTGCAACTCCTGTACTTATTAATTCAATGACATCAACAAAGAATTCATCAACTAGTTGTACTCAAAATAATTGTGCATCAAGGAAGTTGTCTTCGAAGTTAGTAGGTTCTTCTCCATTGGTTACCCTTAAAAAATGATTAGGTCCTACATTCAACTTCCCTAGTTTGACTATTACTTCAAAATCAAATTCTTATAATAATAACAACCATCTACAGATCCTTCCCCCCAACACTAGCTTGTTGACTAGATATTTGAGGGCAGAATGATCTGTGAACATTTTAAAAAATTTTCCCAATAAATAATGTTTGAATTTTCGAAGTGCATACACCATTGCTAGGATTTCTCTTTCTATGGTGTTGTTATTATTCTCATATTTTGATAACTTCCCTCTTGCAAAGGTTATAGGATGATCTAAGTCCCCTGCTCCTCGCTATGCTATATATGCTCCAAGTGTTATTGTTGATGCATCTACATGAACATGAAATGTCTTTTCCCAATCTAGAAACACTAATATATTTGTTGTCACCATATTTTCCTTTAGAGTATCCAATCCTTCCTGAAAATCCTCATTCCACTGAAATCAAGTGTCCTTCTTCAATAATTTTTCCATCGGTGCAGTAATTTGCGTGTACCCCTTGATATACTTTTTGTAGTACCCTGTGTGTCCGAGCGTGGCTCTTAAGTGGTGCAATGCATTTGGTGGGGGTAAGTTTACAATGACAACAATATTAGTAGGGTCAATCAGTAAAACCTCTTTGCACACTATATGTCCCAACAATATCCAAAAGGGTGTGCAAAAAATGCATTTCTTAATGTTTAATGAGATATGACATTACCTACATCTTTCCAACATTAGTCTTAAAACTTCTACATGGTGTTTCAAAAGACTATACATAGTCCCATATTCCATATATAATTCTAAATATTGATGTATAAACTCCTTAAAAGAAACTATGAACACCCTTGAAAATATAGTTGGCACATTCTTCAATCCATAGGGCATGACTATATATTGGTAGGATCCCCATTCTTTAGCAAAGGTATTATTATACCTATCCTCTAGAGATATTTTGATATGATGGTAACATGAGAATCCATATTTGAATGACTATGATTCATGGCCTCCCACATTATCCAATAATTCATCTATAAAATAGGTAGGGAAAGGATCATGTAAGGAAGCATAATTGAGTTTCCTCAAATCTACACAAATCCTTATCCCCCCTTTCTTCTTTTCCTGGACTACCATGGGACTGATCCATTCATATTCCTCCATTGGTTCTATGATGAAAGCTTCCAAAATTCAATCAATTTCTTCTTTCACTTTCTACTTATACAATGGATTCTATCTCTAAGGTCTTTGTTTGAAAGTTTTGGCCTCTAGTTTTAGGGGTATCTTAATCTTACCTAGCTCACCTGCTATGCCTTTTATATTGGTAAAGGTTGTTGGAAATAGTTCATTGTATTCTCACATTAACTCTGTTATCCTTTCTAGTGTTTTCTCATCTCAGTAGTCTTGAATGCTTACCATTTTAGGATTTTCTTCTGTCCCAATTGTTGTTCCTGAGTCTATACTTAAGCCTCAAAAGTACAGTGTCAAGGAATCCAAAAGTGGTTAGAATATGGAAAAGGGAATATGTCAACCTTCGGAGCAAGAAACTAGGGGAGATTTCTTCGTTGGAGTTGTCTGGCTTTGAACTCTTCCTGAATAGTTATGTCTCATTCAATGGCTGCCCATGATTGTTCAAGTTCAGTCTGATTAGTTGTTGTTTTAAGGATAGTGTTGAAGAGGTTTAAGGCAATGTGTGTTTGGTTCAATAACCCAGGTAAGACGTTAGGCTGAGTTGGTATGGGAACTTTCATGGGGGAACAACACAGGTAAGAGAAATTTTAAGAGAGGTTGAGGGCTGTCTCAGTTTAGTCTTGTAAAAGAGGACTTACGGTTGCAGAATTAGAATATGGATGCAAATCTAAGGCTCATTCCCGTAACTGTATTATATTTTAATAAAAAGTGCGAGATGGGAGAAAAACATTGAGCCTCTTACAATGTAAGGTTCCTATCAGGGGAAAATCTCACGAAGTAAATGAGAGAAGAAAATACGTAAGAAAATAACTGATGTAACAAAAAACGCACGAAGAATTCCGAAACTGCAAATTGGTCTTACATAGCTGATAGCTGGTGCAGAGGAAAGGAAATAAACAATTACAGAAAACCTGAATTTATTCGTTATAGTAGTGGTAGTACTAAAGTATAACGAAGCACATCAATTACGAATATGAATTGAAATTGAAAAGTGCGGAACAAGAAAGCAAACTTGTAATACAGAAGTGACGGAATTGAGAATCTCGGATCTGCTTGTATTAAATCTCAATGCAAAAACTCTATTACAAAATCTCAGAAGGGTCCAGCCCCGTTTATTTCTCTCTGGGGTATATTTATACAATTTCTGCAAAGTAGGTAGAATCTCAATAGTCGCAAAAATTTCAGTTATGACAGAGGAGAGAGAAATCGCTCCATCTCCAATATTCTGTCTTCACTTAGTGCCAGGTGCTTGTCTTCGTGCGGACTCGGTGCAGGCGATACATATTTCCACAAGCTGAGATACGAGTCATGAAGGTTCCGCTTGATAGCTGACCTCGACGAAGTAACATTCTTGGGATAACTGCTACAACTTGTCCCCCATTTGTGCATCGATGATGTCGAGGGCACTTAGTTGCACGCTGGGCTGGATCAAGTGCTTATCAACTTGGGCCATGTCCACCCTATCTATCTAAGAGATATCGACCAAATCTCTCTCATCCTTCTCTTTTAGATCAAGCGAGATATGTTCCACATTCATTTGCATCAATGTTTCTGCGTCATCTCCACTGTCCATACCCAATAGCTCGCCATATATATAATTGAAGGCTTCTTCTAATGAATTGGTTACCTTTTGGGCTTGTTCCTTTCCCAGGGCAATGTTGTGCTCCCAATCCTTCAACAAAATATTACCTCTGGTTTGTTCTGGGATGGCAATTCTGGGAGAACTTGTCAAAACTCTGTTGTTCATGGCTATCACCACCTCTTGGAAGGTGACCCGAGCTGCTTCAGCATCCCTCTCTCTGACAGTCAGGTTCTCGGAAACCTGATTCATCAACAGACAATTCTCTCGGATCGCTCCCACTTTGGTGAGCAAATTCTATTGTGCAGAAGAGATTCTTTTCTGAATCTCGATCGCTCGGGATTTAAACCCCTCGACGTTGATCATCCTGCTTTCGATGATATCTACCTGAGCCTGTAGCTTTGCAATCATAGTCCTTTTTTGGCCCGCCTGTATCTGATCGTCTTGGACCACTAAATGTTCTTGTTCGAGCTTGGTTTTAAGAACCTCTATCTCATTTTTATCAGCCAGTCAGGCTAGTTCTATCTTTGCGCTCACTTGGCCTTGATCATTTTCCTTATCTGAGGCCAATCTGGCCTCGAGAGTCCTGATCAGGCGATTTTTCCTATTGAGTTGGTTCTTTAAAATCCCAACCGAAACTTGATTCGCCGATGCATACGCTCCTAGCGTCCCTGCGATCTCAGTGGCGAATTTCTCATTCTTTTTATTTTTTCCGTCGATCATCAATTTGTATTTCTTAGTATTCGACTCTCCCTCCTGGTAGAATTCCTTCTTTACTACTTCTTTTCTCTTTTTATCAAAGAAAAACTCATTCGGAGGAAGTTCCTCTGCTCTTATGGGCCTCAGTTCCTCATTGAAAATTCATCCTTCTTCTATATTTCCTTGCATCAACTGCAAGGGGGTGACAGAAGTGATGGGTTCCCCGATTTGTTTCACTTCTTTTCTTGGGGTGTCGACCAGGTCCTTCTTCTTCATAGGTTCAGGGTTCTTTGTCTTAGTTTCCGGATTCTGTTTCTTTGGCAGGTCCGGAGTCTGTGCCTTTGATTCGGGCTTCTTTGTTTGTTTCCCCTGATCCTGGCATTTTCCTGAGTCAAGAGCTACATCTTTAGGGCCTTCAGTATCCTTTGGTTCCATCTTGGAAATGCCCGGACTCCCTCCTCGCAACACAACGGGAAGGCAACTTCGTCTGTGTTCCTGAAATTTCAATACAGAGGCTGTGTCTTCGGGCGCTAAGGATCAGATCCGAGCTAGCACTTCCTCATAAGACCTCGCCCCTCGAAAAATGTCATCCGGGGGTGAAATCTCATGTTCAAACCTCTTTAGCCCACGATTAGCTAAATGGTTTCTCACAACTCTCTGAGGATCATATTTTTATACTCGATGGAGACCAACTTCAGGTCTTCCAGGGCTGCAGCCTCGACTTTGGCATGCCCAAAATCCAATAAAGAATAAGAATTTAGCCAAATGGGAAAAGATGGCCACACCTTCTTTGAAGATCCTTTGAGTTCTTTACTCACCCCGCCAATCACTGTTTGTCGGGCGACCTCGCGACAAGCCAACTTGTCGAGGATGAAAAATGGTAGTGCAAGTGGGGAAACAACAGCCCCAAACACTCTGAAGTAGGAGAAATCTGCCTCCACGTACCAGTCTTCTATACCACTCAGATTTGCAGAAATGTTGTCTGATATACGAGGTGGTGGGTGACAAAAAATGGCAATATGCAGGGGCACCATCACCCAATTGAAAATTTCGTCTATGAAATTGTCCGCTTTATTTTCCCATAGCTTTTCATGATATATATGTATGGGCCTGTCTTTGGCTGGATTCCAAGCCCAACTCATCAAGGGAAATGGTGTCATGGAACATATCACATCCATAATATATGCGGACATGAAAAATGAGGACGGCCTCCCACTTGCCTTCTGCTCCCGATACTCTGTGACCCAGTTGGCCAAACTGTCCGAGAGTATCTTTTCCCAATTAAACAAGCAACCTTCTGCGACTTGAAACATGAGAGGCACCCACGCAATGAAGAAATGTGATGTGTCCTCCCTCCCAAATAGTCAGCATGTCATCATTTCCACATACTTATACTGTGACTCCAGCGAAGCGATTAAATAAATTCCCTGGTCATTTTCTCTGAATTTCACGGTACGTGAAACCCAATCCTTTATCAAACCAAGCATGGTTTTATCATATTGGGTGCACTCCTTCTCTTTGAATTCCTTCATGAATTCAGCACCATATGTATATTCAGATGTCATCGAAAGCTTATACATGGTTTGGATATGTTCTTGTCTAAAAGTCTCGACCGTGACCCATTGTTGGTTCATGATAGTTCTGGTGGGTAGGTCTATGTGATCCAACGCCCATCGGATCATATCATAATATGGGAGAAATCGTGGTCTAGTCTCTACCTTGTGCATTTCGAATTGAACAACTATCTTATATTTAGTGTTTAGGTCATCCTTTTCATTGTCGTCTGAGTCTGAATAGTTCACCAATTCTGATTGCAGAATCTCCGAAACAAATGACCAGCAGGGGACCGAGTCGACACTCCGGGGAGAAGTGTCAGAGACAGTGTTTGAGCCTTGTCCTATGAACTTGACGTTCTCCTTTGCTTCTTTCCATGGAGCCATAACCAAATCTTGTGTTTTCTCCCTTCTGCGATAGAACTGCGTATACATGCAGAAATTAGTTCACTCAGAAATGACAAGCTCTACGTGCTTATGAAAATGCTTTTGTTATAATAAAATGGAACTCTTATATATATTTGAAAATTCAGTACTTTTCGAAATAAGCCTGTCAAATCATAATTAGAAATAAATTAATTGCATAAAATCTGATCTTATATGCATGGATTTACCCTTATTCTCCATAAATGTCATAAATTTCTGGTGGTTTGACAGTCAGTCGAAGTATGGAGAGAAAATGGCTATCTCGGGAAACGTGCAGGCCTCGGGGCGTGGGATGTATCTTTCTTTATCTTGGATTATCAAATCTTACCAACGTTAATAAATTCCTTCGCCATTCGTTATATCGTGGGATTTCTTTTAACATTTTGAGTCCCTAACTCCCGAGACCGCGAGGGCCGATTTGACTTAATTAAAGGTAATCGTGATTTAAGGCATAATCAATTTTATAATCGTTTTACTCACCGTATCGCAACTCAAAACTTCAAAGATTATTTTCTGGAAGACTAGTATGTCGAGTCGCGAAACAGCGAGATGGCGATAATTAAGACTCAATTAAGAGTAAGAAAAACTTGGATTAGGCAGTTAATTAATCATGATATAATTACATCACGACTTCGTGAGTCGGGGTTTTAGACGTCGTAACTTTCGAAAAGATAGTGCCGAGTGGAGAAACGCCGAGAACGGATTTTAACCATGGTTAGCTTTTTTGCCTTTAATACTTGACTAGGGTTATCCCGAAAAGACCTCGTGTTTTCGACTCTCGGGGCTGTAAAAATAAAAACTTGGGTTTGGCGAACACCGAGGCGCGAAACCTAGACGACGTCTAAACACGAGTCAAAAAATTCGACCCTGGTTATTTTCTTGAGTGAAAATTTAAAACGACTTAGCCGTTTCACTATTCGGGACGTGTGAACTCATGGATTATAATATCCGACCTGCAAGATCCTGAAGTAAAAAAAAAAGGAGCAAACATTCTTATGAAAGTGGACTTGTTTAGAGAGTAGAAAAGCATCGTTGCTCATGCGACTAGGTTTCAGAGGTCTCATCATCTCGGAAGGAAAAAGACAATCAACTTTAGGTTTCAAGTATCGAATTGAAAATTGTGACAGGCCAAAAAACAAAGGCGGCTCCAACATAGGCTCCAACTAGGGATCCCACCTTACTGTGAGGCGGGAAGAACAATAGACAACGTGCCAAATATTGGGTAAATGGAGTCAAAGCTCAATCAGGCAGAAANNNNGTAGTCTCTTTCACAATTTTCCCTTTCCCACTACCAACTTTGGGTATGTTTTAAGATAGTCGAAATGACCCTAGGAGACTCAACAGATCTTGTGACTCTCGGCTTGCATCAAAAGAATGAGATTATATATTTTTAATTGGGGAGTCTTGTCTGAATTTGGGATGTGGATTAGGTTTTTAGAAAACATTGGTTACTAGAGTAGAATGATATTCATGTATAACAGCCTTACAGATATCTCAGACATTGCTTCACTGCCAGTGAGCTTGTTCAGTACCCTGGTGAAGTTATCTAGCCCTTTTTACTGAATTTCCTTTCACCACTTTGAAAAATATTTATGCATTTAAATGCTAAGATGAGGGCAATCATTTCTAAATTTCCTTTCATCGTCTTCCTGGACTAGGTGGGGGCAATCATTTCTGAATTTCCTTTCACCACCTGTCTTATAAATTTATTTTTTTAAGCACGAAGATGGGGGCAATCAGTTTGTATCAGGGCTGACATCTGTGTAATATTTTGCATCAGAGGTCTGCCAACTTAATTTGATTACTCAGTACCAAGCTTCTCTTGACCCTCACAACACCTTCGTTCTTAGGAAGAAAAGGAAAATAAATTTTTAAGGGCCATCCTGTTTGAGAAAGATTTGATTCTTCCGATGCTGTTGAAAAACCTAGGAAAGTTAGGATCGTTCTAAATATTCCTTCGCTTAGTAGGGGATCAAGTAGTTGTGGAGACCCGCTTTCTTTTCACAATCTGTTTTGAGACTCAGGAGGCTAAAATGAAAACTTTTATTCCTTCGTAATGAAATGAAAAGATGGCAGCTTGTCAAAAGTTAGACCCGAAAACAGGCAGGATACAGGGCAGTGATTTATTGATCGAAAATACATAAGGTCAAAACAGTTCGAGACTGGCTCTTGTAGATGTCTTTGGGGACGGTTACTTTTGACTAAATTTTCTTAGTTTTAGTGTATCATTCAAACCAATTTAAATAAAAGGTTACCAAGCCAAGAAATAATCCTATTATCTAACACTTTAGCCGATATTGTAGTTTGAATGACGTTACCTTGGTTTACTTTAACAGTCTTTCATAGCATGTGTATTGAGAAAGCTCACCTTTACCTTTTCTTTTCACTTTCTTTGTGTATTATGAAGCTACTTTTAGATATCACCTGTTTCATGCCGATCTATTCCTGACACCGCCTTGCGAATTAGTATTCCTACTAGCTCTACAAGCAGCTGAATCCTGTAAAAAGAAAACACGAACTTTATTCAAAATATGTCTAACAATTACGAATAGAAGAAAACAAAAAGTCCAAAGGGTAACAAAAATGCATGTATGTACACAAATTTTATTTTATTTTATTTTATTATATATATATATATTAATATAATGGCAACTGTTATGTCATGTAATGTTTCAGATATCGCCCGTTGACAGGGGTGCTGAGGACTTTGTCGTCGATGTTTTCCAGCAGAAAGGAATTTTTTCCTTCTAGAGCCGAGACCTTGAATGGTCCATACCAGAGGTGGTCAAATTTACCATGCTTAGCGGATTCCTCCTTTCTCACATCCCATCTTAGTACTACATCACCTGGAAGGAATTCCCTGTCTTTTTCTTTGAGATCGAACAATGCTTTCATCTCATCCTGGTACTTCTACATTTTTTCATCGATTTCAACTCTGTGTTGTTGAACCTCGATCAGTTGATTAATTCTCCTAATTACATGATTGGGTTCTTCATTTTGATCCTGCCATAGCTTCATCACTGGCAGCGCCAGGTTTATAGGTAGTACCGCTTCTGTCCCATAAACCATTTGAAACAGCGAAATGTCGATAGACCTTTTAGTGCTGATGTGGTTTGCCCATAATGCGTATTTCAAGTGCACATGCCAAGACCTTTTATTTTCATCCAGTACTTTCTTGATTATGTTCACCAGGATCTTGTTATATTATTCAGCCAATCGATCACCACCGAGTCTGTTGCCCTTTTGGTTGGAATGGCTTCCACCCACTTAGTAAAATAATACGTAGTTGTTAGGATCCATTTATGCTGAGCACTGGAATGAGGATTAATTTCCCCTATGAAGTCTAGACCCCATTGTTGAAATGGAGCTTCCACTTTGACTGGAATGAGTGGTAGTGCAGGGAGTTTCTGTTTACCAGTGAATATTTGACAAGGGTTGCACGCGCATACTTTGGCATTGACATCTGAAAATAATTTCGGCCAATAGTATCCGGCTCTCAAAATCTTATAGGCTGTAGCTCTCCATGCATGGTGTCCTCCAAAGACCCCTTCATGAAATTATTCTATAACCCGTGGAGTTTCTGACTCAACCAAACAGACTAGCAGGAACCCGAGTGGATCTTTCCAGTATAGCTAGTTTTCGGCGATGCAATATTTTACAGCATGGAGTTTTAAAGTTCTACACTTGGTTGGTGATAGTTCAGTTGGGAATTTTAGGTTCAATAAGTAGAACACTATGTCTTTATACCAGCCTGACGATATGAACTTTTCCTCGATTTTGCTTGGATCTGTCTGGTCATCCGGCTCGTGCAGGTGTGTGTCTCCATCTTCTTCTTGGAGGCAATTAATATCGAGAGCTCTAAGATTCGACTCAGCCAAGAGTTTGGCTAGACCCTGCCCCTTTATCAATTTAGTCGGATTGACTTCCAGATCGAATTCTTGTATTTTAGCGAGCCATCACCCTTGTTTTCCGTCACTATCCGGCTGTACCAATATGTCTTTTACAGAACTGGTGGGCACATATGTGATTATTTTTTAATGTAGCACGTAGTTCCTAAATGCTTTCAATGTTTTACCATTGCGTATGCTTGTTCTTCCATTATGTCTTATTTCAGTTCTGCATCTCTGAGGATTTTGCTGAAAAACACTATCGGCTGTTCGAATCCCTCTTCATTTTTCTGCAAGAGTACCGCGACAATGGTATGTTCAGAAGCAAAAGAGAAGATGAGAAAATCTTTCAGATAATCCAGACTTGCTAACACAGGTGCCTTGCTTATGAATTTTTTAATATGTGTGAACGACGCCCTGGCCTCGGTGGTCCAATTTACCCCGCTATCCTTCTTCAACATTCCTGTAATTAGTTTGACAATCTCAGCAAAATTGGGAATGAACCTTCGTAGAAAATTTATCTTTCCTAAGAATGATTGAATTTATTTTATATTTCTAGGGATAGTGATAGTATCTATCACTTCAATCCTCTTAGGATCAATCCTGATTCCCTCCTTAGATACGACATGGCCCAGAAGCTTACCTTCCTGCATAGAGAAATGTGATTTCTTTGGATTCAGGGATAGACCAAACCTGCGACACTTTTCAAACGTCTGTCTTAGATGCATCAAATGTTCTTCATCAGTTTTAGAAAGAACCATTAGATCATCAAGGTAAATGACTATGAACTTGTCCCTTTCTCCCACGAAAGCGATGTCCATAGCTCACTGGAAAGTGGCCCCTGCATTCATCAAACCAAAAGGCATTTTGTCATACATGAAAGTACCCTAGGGCGTGGTGAAGGCAGTGTTTTCCCTGTCTTGTTCATTCATAGTGATCTGATTATAACCAGAGAAACCATCTATCATTGACATTCGATTATCTCCAACAACCCTTTCTAAAATGTGATCCATCTTGGGCAGCGGGTAATTATCTTTGAGAGACGACTTGTTTAGGTTTTGAAAATCCACACATAGTCTGATCTCCTCGTTCTTTTTCCTGACTAGAACTAGGTTAGCTAGCCAGTCTGAGTATCTCAGAGGTACGATTATTTTCGCATCCAAGAGATTTTTAACTTCCTTTTCTATCACAGGTAACAGAATGGGGTTAATTTCCCTAAGCTTTTGCCTAAACGGTTTGACCCAAGGCTTCAAAGGTATCCTGTGATCAATAATGGAAGTGTCATACGTTTTCAATTCATCATAGGACCAGGAAAAAACATATTTATATTGTTTGAGTAAGTCTTTGTACTTCACTTTCGTTTTGGGAGGGAGGAATTTTGATATTTTTACCATCCGGGGTTCTTTTCCGGTCCCTATATCACAGTCTTCTACTTCTTCTGGTTGGGGCTGCAAAGTGGTATTTACAGGTACATTGTTCTGATCAAAAAGTCTTTCCAAAGGAATCAATCCTTTGGGAATCCGATTGCTTTTAAGGACCAGCATACGGTGATATGCAATTGTTTCTCAGAAGATTTTAGAGTCCTCTCCTTCTTACATGATCCACATAGAATCATTCTGATTTTCTTGGTCAGCATGGGTTTCAGAGAATTATCCTACTGTTGTAAGGAATTTCTTAATTTGTTCATCATCTTCAAAGACTTGCCAGTGTCAGATATTGTCTGGTATGGAGGGTTTGTACCTGATTTCAATGTGGTACTTTAGTTTGAAGGTCATGGGAGGAGAGAAGGTTGAAGCTTCCTTTGCCAATGCATCAACATGTAAATTCTCTACACGAGGGATAAAATGGATATTTATGGATGAGAAAAAAAATTCCACGAGATACGAAACGCAATTTCTATATGCTCTTAGTCTGGGATGCCTGGCTAGATACTGACGGTTTACTTGTTTTACTATCAATTCTGCATCACCGTAGACCTCCAAGTTTTTTATATTTATCGTTTTGGAAGCCTCTAACCCCAATATCAATGCTTCATACTCGCACATGTTATTAGTGTAATCTATGTCCCACTGTAAATGGTAGGAGAAAGGAACAATGAACTTACCTTTAGGTTCTACCAAAAGCACTCCAGCGCCTGCCCCTTCAGAAGACGAAGCACCATCAAAATACATTTTCCAAATACCTGTGTTACACAGACATTCTGTCATGGGGTTTAACTCTTCTTGCTTTGTATCGATCTCCTTTGGACAACCATCTAGACCATCATCAAAAGACAAGATGAAATTTCCCAGATCTTGGTCTGCAATGTAAATAGGGAAGTTGTGTGGGTTTTGAGGGTCACTGACCGTATACGCTAATATTGTTTCTCTGTATAAACGAGTGAACTAGCCACCAAACACAGGGATTGTGGCATAAGTCATGTCTAACTGAAGAGAACCCCCCAACTTGGCTCCCCATGACCTAGATAAAAACATGCCATACTTAGGGGGAATGTCTGCAATAACCACATCCATCAGGATACTCTTGACCAGGACCTATGCCAGGGTAACTACCATATTTTTTATCATCCCCATGCATTTAACCTTCCTCGAATCAAAAGAGTACAGATTTCCATAAGGTCTTGTGATCTGGAGACCCAACTTCTCCATTATAATCTTGGGCATAACATTATGAGAAGCTCCGGAGTCCAACATACAATTATGCAGCAACTGATCATGTATGTTTAGAGTAATATAAAAGGGAGCGATGTTGTCTTTAGACCCTTCAAAATGGGGACCAAACGTGATGTTAGGTCTATCATCTTCCAAGTTTATAACATTAGAGTGGCTTTCTAGTTCTGAGACACCTATCATTTTGGTCATTTGTTTGCGATAAACAGGGTTTTTCGCTAATTCCACTAAAGGGATTGGTATCTTAATTTTGTTTAACTCATTCTCAAAACTGAAAGCTCTGCTCACCTTATCTATTTCTCTGGTTGTGACCTCCGAATTCTTCCTTTCCGACCTATTTGTCTGGATAGCTTTATCATTCATGGTCTTAGTTGAAGATGTATCTTCATTTATGGGTTCAGTCTCCTGTGTTTGAGCTTCCACTTTTTCCACCTCGGGCTCTTGAGTGCTTATTCTTATAGTTTTGTTGTTGGGTAATGGGGTTTCATCTGATGGAGGCTCGTAAGCTTAGCCCCTTTGAAGGATTTTCTTGGGTTGAGTCATGGAGGTGGGCTTATTCCTAGATCTCAGGTTGTATTTTGGTTGAAAATCAACCATCATTATCTCAGTTTTCGGTTGGGATTCACAAATCTCAGTGTGATCACCCTCTTCACTCTCATTTAACGATTGTGGCATGTTTAAAGATTTTTCATAGTCCTCGTGAGTCAGATATGGTTGACTACAATCATCAGCAAAGTTCGTGACGTCATTATCTGAATCTTCGTAGTCTTGAAAATCGTTAGCTCCTATAAAATTTTCATTCTTCAAGGGAGCTTGTATTTTCTGATCTTCCTTTTTTATTTGTCTTTGTTGATTAGGAGGGTTTTGATTTTTTCTAAAATCTTTTTTGGGGTAAGAGTCAGACTTGGCCTGTTCGAGTTCCATCCAGGTTATTTTATTTGACAACTCTTTAATAACTCTGGCCATATCATCCACCCTATCGTATGAGGACCTATTGGACCCTGAAGGGCCTGCTTGTTCTTTAAAGCGCTTGGGTTCTCAGTTTCCAGCCTCTAATCTAGTTTTAAGTTTACCCGAAGCCATCATGTTTCTACCGCATCGTCCTACATACGGTTTAAGGTGGCTCCCCTTCACTCTCGCAAAAGTAATGCGAAATCTGGCTCGAAAGCTTCGGCGAAAGTCACTTTGTCCGCCGGTTGAGATGGTTTGACTTCAGCTGGGATTTTATTGTACAGTTTGTTGAATCTCAAAATGAATTCCATGACTGATTCTGAGTTCTTTTTCTTCAAAGACCCAAATTCGGTTAGATAATAAAGATGATATTTTTTCTCACCCCATTGTCTGAGGAAAGCATCTTCCAAAGCATCATATGAAGGGATAGAAGCTGCAGGTAAGCTCTGAAACCAAGTTCAGACCTGACCCTCAAAAGTTTGGACAAGGAGTCTCGAATATACATTCTCGTGCTCAATACTGAAGATATCTGCGAATTGGTCAAAGAAGTTAATATGTTCAGCAGTGGTCAGATCTCCCTCCCTAGTGAATTTTGGTAGATTATTTATGTAGTTTTCTGGAAGATCATGTAGGGGGACGAGAAACACCAAAGGGGCGTATCGGGCTGTGAATTTCGCAAAAACTCTGGGAGGGGGGGAGGCCCTTGACCTCCACCTCCTCCTAGAGGGACTCCTCCTCCACCTCCTCCTAGAGGGACAACTCCTCCACCTCCTCCAAACCCTCCTCCTCCTCCTATAAACCCTCCACCTCCTCCTCTGGTAGCTTCCATCGTTGTCTGTGGCACATTATAAAGGGGTTTTTCAAAAAATAATAGGGAATTTTTATTTTCTTCACTAAGAGGAGACTCTGACGAGGAAGGATAAGGAATGCGAGGAGTTGGTTCCTCGGACTTGCAAGAGACGGAATCGGGAAAAACGACGGGTGTGGGAAACGAGTGTGTAACACACTCTTCAGGATTTGGAGAAGTCAGGAAATTCAACTAAAGATAAGATGGTATTTTAAAAGCCGATGAACCTTTAAGAGGGCCCTCTCCTCTCTGTACTAAAGGGACTGTTGGATGAATCTCACTCCTAATTTTGGAGCAGATTGGGATTGAATGTTTAGATTCAAAGAAAGGACTGAATGAGGTCGAGGTTTCAGAAGGACTCTCAGCCTTCGGTGATGGGATTGCAAGTTGGTAAACAACAGCGGTAGGCTTGAAAGAGCCTCTCGCCTTTATAATTTTTTCGGGATCGGTAATGGGCATAATCTGCTCACCATCCGGGTTTTGTCTGGTATTCCTTCGACTGAATGCCAGTTTATTTATTCATGGAGTTTCCAAGTGAAAGATAAAAAGCCTTAAAGGGTGTGTACTCTTTTTTCAATATCAAAGGGTAACACTTTCAATGAAAAACAAATGTCATTTTCCCAGGGAAAAAGGTTTCGTAACTTTGGTCCCCGGCAACGGCGCCAGTAAGATGTTGTTCTTGAGTCTATACTTAAGGCTCAAAAGTACAGTGTCAAGGCATCCGAAAGTGGTTAGAATATGGAAAAGGGAAGATGTCAACCTTCAGAGCAAGAAACTAGGGGAGATTTCTTCGTTGGGGTTGTCTGGCTTGAAACTGTTCCTGAATAGTTATGTCTCGTTCAATGGCTGCCCATGATTGTTGAAGTTCGACCCGATTAGTTGCTATTTTAAGGATAGTGTTGAAGAGGTTTAAGGAAATGTGTGTTTGGTTCAATAACCCGGGTTCGACGTTAGGTTGAGTTGGTATGGGAACTTTCATGGGGGAACAATACAGGTAAGAGAACTTTTAAGAGAGGTTGAGTGATGTCTCAATTTAGTCTTGTAAAAGAGGACTTATGGTTACAGAATTAGAATACGAATGCAAATCTAAGGCTCGTTCCCGTAACTGTATTATATTTTAATAAAAGGTGCGAGATGGGAGAAAAACATTGAGCCACTTACAGTGTAAGGTTCCTATTGGGGGAAAATATCATGAAGTAAATAGGAGAAGAAAATACGTAAGAAAATAACTGATGTAACAAAAAATGCACATAGAAATCTAAAACTGTAAATTGGTCTTACACAACTGATAGCTGGTGCAGATGAAAGGAAATAAACAATTACAGAAAACCCGAATTTATTCGTTATAGTAGTGGTAGTACTAAAGTATAATGAAGCACATCAATTACGAATATGAATTGAAATTGAAAAGTGAGGAACAACTAAACAAACTTGTAATACAGAAGTGACGGAATTGAGAATCTTGGATTTTCTTGTATTAAATCTCAATGCAAAAACTCTATTACAAAATATCAAAAGGGTCCAGCCCCGTTTATTTCTCTCTGGGGTATATTTATACAATTTCTGCAAAGCAGGTAGAATCTCAAGAGTCGCAAAAATTTCAGTTATGACAGAGAAGACAGAAATCGCTCCATCTCCCCTATTCTGTCTGCACTTAGTGCCAGGTGCTCATTTTTGCGTGGACTTGGTGCAGGCGATACATCTTTCCACAAGCTGAGATACGAGTCGTGAAGGTTCCGCTTGATAGTTGGCCTCGACGAAGTAACATTCTCGGGCTAACTGCTGCAGCTTGTCCCCCATTTGTGCATCGATGATGTCGAGGGCACTTAGTTGCGCACTGGGCTGGATCAAGTGCTTATCAACTTGGGGCATGTCCACCCTATCTATCTGAGAGATATCGATCGAATCTCTTCATCCTTCTATTTTAGATCAAGCGAGATCTGTTCCACATTCATTTGCATCAATGTTTCTGCATCGCCTCCATTGTCCATACCCAACAAATCGCCATCTATAGAATTGAAGGCTTCTTCTAATGAATTGGTTACCTTTTGGGCTTGTTCCTTGCCCAGGGCAATGTTGTGCTCCCAATCCTTCAACAAAATATTACCTCTGGTTTGTTTTGGGATGGCGATTCTGGGAGAACCTGCCGAAAATCTGTTGTTCATGGCTATCACCACCTCTTGGAAGGCAACCTGAGCCACTTCATCATCCCTCTCTCTGACAGTCAGGTTCTCGGAAACCTGATTCATCAACAGACAATTCTCTTGGATCGCTCCCACTTTGGCGAGAAAATTCTGTTGTGCAGAAGAGATTTTGTTCCGAATATCGATCGCTCAGGATTTAAACCCCTCGACGTCGATCATCTTACTTTCGATGATCTCTACCTGAGCCTGCAGCTCTGCAATCATATTCCTTTGTTGGCCCGCCTGTATCCGACCGTCTTGGACCACTAAATGTGCTTGTTTGAGCTTGGTTTTAAGCACCTCTATCTCATTTTTATCAGCCAGTCGGGCTAGTTCTATCTCTGCGCTCACCTAGCCTTGAACATTTTCCATGGCCGAGGCCAATCTGGCCTCGAGAGTCCTGATCAGGTGATTTTTCCTATTGATTTGGTTCTTTAAAATCCCAATCGAAACTTGATTCGCCGATGCATATGCTTCTAGCGTCCCTGCGATCTCAGTGGTGAATTTCTCATTCCTTTTATTTTTTTCGTCGATCATGACTTTGTATTTCTTAGTAGTCGACTCTCCCTCCTGGTAGAATTCCCTCTTTACTACCATTTTTCTCTTTTTATCAAAGAAAATCTCGTTCGGGGGAAGTTCCTCTACTCTTATGGGCCTCAGTTCCTCATTGAAAATCCATCCTTCTTCTATATTTAATTGCGTTGACTGCAAGAGGGTGACAGAAGTGATGGGTTCCCTGATTTGTTTCATTGCTTTTCCTGGGGTTTCAACCGGGTCATGCTTCTTCGGAGTTTCAGGGGTCTTTGTCTCAGTTTCTGGATTCTATTTCTTTGGCGGGTCCGGAGTCTGTGCCTCTACTTCAGGCTTCTTTGTTTGTTTCCCCTCATCCTGCCATTTTCCTGAGTTAGCAGCTGCATCTTTAGGTCCTTCAGTATCCTTCGGTTCTATCTTGGAAACGCCCAGACTCCCTCCTTGCAACACAACGGGAAGGAAACTTTGTCTGTGTTCCTGAAATTTCAATATAGAGGCTATGTCTTCGGGTGCTAAGGATCGGATCCGAGCTAGCACTTCCTCATAAGAACTCGCCCCTCGGAAAATGTCATCTGTGGGTGAAATCTCATGTTCAAACCTCTTTATCCCACAATTAGCTAAATGGTTGCTCACAACTCTTTGAGGATCATGTTTTTTATACTCGATGGATACCAACTTCAGGTCTTCCAGGGCTGCAGCCTCGGCTTTGGTATGCCCGAAATCCAATAAAGAATAAGAATTTAGCCAAATGGGAAAAGATGGCCACACCTTCTTTCAAGATCCTTTGATTTCTTTACTCACCCTGCCAATCACTGTTTGTCGGGCGACCTCGCGACAAGCCAGCTTGTCGGGGATGAACAATGGTAGTTCAAGTGGGGGAACAGCAGCCCCGAACACTCTGAAGTAGGAGAACTCTGCCTCCACATACCAGTCTGCTATACCACTTAGATTTGTAGCAATGTTGTCCGAGATACGAGGTGGTGGGTGACCAAAAATGGCGATATGAAGGGGCACCATCACCCAGTTGAAAATTTCGTATATGAAATTGTCCACTTTATTTTCCCATAGCTTTTCATGATATACATGTACGGGCTTGTCTTTGGCCGAATTCCAAGCCCAACTCATCAAGGAGAATGGTTTCATGGAACATATCACGTCCATAATATATGCGGACATGAAAAATGAGGACGACCTCCCACTTTCCTTCTGCTCCCAATACTCTGTGACCCGGTTGGCCAAACTGTCCGAGAGTATATTTTCCCAATTAAACGAGCAACCTTCTGCAACCCGAAACATGAGAGGCACCCACGCAATGAAGAAATGTGATGTGTCCTCCCTCCCAAATAGTTAGCATGTCATCATTGTGACATACTTATACTATAGCTCCAGTGAAGCGATTGAATAAATGCCCTCGTCATTTGCTCTGAATTTCGCTGTGCGCGAAACCCAATCCTTTATCAAACCGGGAATGGTTTTATCATATTGTGTGCACTCCTTTTCTTTGAATTCCTCCAGGAATTCAACATCATATGTATATTCATATTTCATCAGAAGCTTATACATGGTTTGGATATGTTCCAGTCTAAAAGTCCCAACCGTGACCTGTTGCTGGTTCATGATAGTTCTGGTGGGTAGGTCTATGTGATCCAACGCCCATAAGATCATATCATAATATGGGAGAAACCGTGGTCTGGTCACTACCTTGTGCATTCCGAATTGAACAACTATCTTGTATTTAGTGTTTAGGTCATCCTTTTCATTGTCGTCTTAGTCTGAATAGTTCACCAATTCTTATTGCAGAATTTTCGAAACAAATGACCAGCAGGGGACTGAGTCGACACTCCGGGGCGAAGTGTCGGAGACATTTTCTGAGCCTTGTCCTGTGACCTTGACATTCGCCTTTGCTGCTTTCCGTGGAGCCATAGCCGAAGCTTGCGTTTTCGCCCTTCTGCGATAGAACTGCGTATACATGCAAAAATTAGTTCACTCAGAAATGACGAGCTCTGCGTGCTTATGAAAATGCTTTCGTTATAATAAAATGAAACTCTTATATATATTTGAAAATTAGGTACTTTTCGAAATAAACCTGTCAAATCGTAATTAGAAACAAATTAATTGCGGAAAATTCGATCTTATATGCGTGGATTTACCCTTATTCTCCATAAATTTCATAAATTTCTGGCGGTTTGACAGTCAGTCGAAGTATGGAGAGCAAATGGCTATCTCGAGAAACGTGCAGGCCTCGGGGCACGGGATGTATCTTTCTTTATCTTGGATTATCAAATATTAGAAAAGTTAATCAATTCCTTCGCCATTCATTCTATCGTGGGATTTTTTTTAACATTTTGAGTCCCTAACTCCCGAGACCGCGAGGGTTGATTTGACTTAATTAAAGGTAATCGCTATTTAAGGAATAATCAATTTTATAATCATTTTACTCGTCGTATCGCAACTTGGAACTTCGAAGATAATTTTCTGGAAGACTAGTATGTCGAGTCATGAAACCGCAAGACGACGATTATTAAGACTCAATTAAGAGTAAGAAAAACTTGGATCAAGTAGTTAATTAATGATTCTATAATTACATCGTGACTTCGTGAGTCTGGGTTTAAGATGCCGTAACTTTCGAAAAGATAGTGCCGAGTGGCGAAACACCGAGAACGGCTTTTAACCACAGTTAGTGTTTTTTCCTTTAATCCTTGACCAGGGTTATCCTGAAAAGACCTCATGTTTTCGGCTCTCGGGGCTATAAAAATAAAAACTTGGGTTTGACAAATGCCAAGGAACGAAACCCAGACGACGTCTAAACACGAGTCAAAAAATTCGACCTTGGTTACTGTCTTGAGTGAAAATTTAAAATGACTTCGCCGTTTCTCTATTCGGGACGTGTGAACTCATGGATTATAATATCCGACCTGTGAGATCCTGAAGTAAAACAAAAAGGAGAAAACATTCTTACAAAAGTGGACTTGTTTAGAGAGTAGAAAAGCATCGTCGCTCACGCGACCAGGTTTCAGAGGTCTCATCATCTCGGAAGGAAAAAGACAATCAACTTTAGGTTTCAAGTATCGAATTGAAAATTGTGACAGGCCAAAAAACAAAGGCGGCTCCAACACCAGTGTTGACTTTCTTGACTTTTATTGGTGCAGTAAATTCCTCTGACTCCAAATATAGACCTTCCACCTATCTCTCCCCTTTAATATTTGTGATATCAATTTTATGTGGATCATCTTCATCTGGTGCTTCCTCTTCGACATGATAACATGAGAGTAACTCTTTGACTATCTATCTATTATGTTTTTGATAGTATGTTATAATTTCTAACTCTAGATCATCAAAAAATATCACTCCCTATATTAGCTTCAGAGTTGAATCAATGTTTGGGTTCTCATGCTAAAATGAGAAGGTTATTACAAAGTTCTGTTGTAATCCTGTCCATTCTTTAGTTCCTCTGTGTATCTCTTGATCTATGTACCAATTCCCAATGATCCATTCCAATGTATGAATGAAGTGATGAGGTCATTCCTCTGGTGGTGTCATCCTCCATTTTTCTCTTCATTTCTCTGGGTGTTCATCTAGTGGTCCTTTCCCATCATACTTCTCCATTGTAGTTCTCCCCTATTCTATGCCAAATCTGATGCGCAATAGTCATTTACACTAATACCAGTTATGAATTATTTCTTTCTACACACCCCACCATATTGCAGGTGTTTCCTTGAGTGAAATATCCATAGCTAACAACCTCTGATTTTACAAAACTTTCTCTTCATATTTTTTCAAGAATTCCTCTAATTTGTACAACCGATTAAAACTGGGAGGTTCTCTTATCTTTGCACCAACCCACCTTACTACACAGTCTATTCTTGTACACCTCCTAGTGGAGACTTCATGTAGTCTCTACCGCTAATTCTCTAAACCTATGTCTGATTCCAAAGCACACGATGTAATTCTTCTTTAGCTGAGTATCCCATCTATAGTTGGGTTGACATAATCTTCTTCTCGTGTAGTGGTTTTGTTTAACTAATTGATTTCTTCCAAATCCAAATAGGTTGCCTCTACAAACCTTTCTCCTTCTGAAGGATACAATGGTGCAATAAATCGATATTCACCTGATTCAAAAGTCATTTTCCTTATCTTCAGATTGATCACAACCTGGTTATCAAATTCCCAATCCAATCCAAGTAATGTTGGGTAAGGTGTTGTGTCATCTACTATCTCTATTACTTCTAAATCTACCATAGTGCAGAATCCATCCAAATCTACTCTCACCCCTTTAAGTCATCCAATTGGTAACACTCTGTGTTGATTGGCTAGTTTCAACTGGACAAGTGAATAGCCTAATATGGGTTCCCCCATACACTACCATGTCTTCTTAGGAAAGACGTTTACTTCAGAGCCTAAATCCAATATTATTTTTCCCATGTTGAAATCCCCAATGTTGGCATTTAGCCTGATTTCCCTACTTGTTCTTCTTCTTGTATGGGGATGATTGATTGTTTTATGCTCTAACTTCCCTTCTACCTTTGTGTTGCATCTTTCTAGCAGATTTTGTAAGACCTTCACAGATGATGGATCATTTAATAACTTAACATGGGATTGCATAAAATTCTTTATGGTACTTACTTTCTCTAATGGTTGTCCTTTGCTAGTGTGATCCATTGAATATGGAATGTCATACATTGGTGGGTCCTAATTTTTCTACAAAACTGATGTAGATGCAATGTTCTTCTTGAGAGGATTTTGTCTACCCTCAAATGTTTCCTTTTCTTTCCGTGCATCAAACTTCTTATGTGGCTCGATATTTTTATTTACCCATTAGTTTTGAGATAGATCGTTTTTGCTGAATCATCTCCTATCTTGGTTCCTCCTCAAGTAACTATATTATTTTTTTCCATCATCCCTGGCTTCTGCAAAAATCCACTGGAAATTTTGGTTGTTATAGTTCCTTTTTTCCCAAATCTTTCCCAAGAGTGGTGGGCATTCTTTTGTGTCATGGTCTATTGCGCAACAATACATACATGTCGTAGGTGGAAGTGGAAAATACATTGCATAATGTATTTTTTGTTGGAATTTTTGGCACACTAATGGCCCTCTCCCTCATCCAAATCCTCCTCTGCATCTTCCTCCACCTACGAATCCACCACTATCTCCTCACAGTGCGTTGTATCAGGTTACCTAGTTATACTGCATGGGGTTATACTGTGGTTGCACATTGTTGCAATACAAATGCACATGGTTAAATGGTGGTGGGACCTGGTTGAACTAAGGTGCAACATGCCCTATCATCATCTCTATTTTCACCCTATAAGTGTCTGAAGTTATTTCTCTCATGAGTTCTGGCATTCTATAGTCCTTATCACCGTGACCCACAAATTTTCAAAAAATGCAATATGAACTTTTTGGTACTTTCTTATACTTATGCATCATTGGAAAATGATATGGACCATGCCCATGTATCTTACAAATCTCACACCATGTTTCTCCTATATAAAATGGGTTTGGCACCCCTGCTTCCAAGTATTGCGTTAAGGGTTGGAAATTCATTCTTATGATGTCCTTCTGTCCTACATATAGTACACCAAACAACTTCTCTTTTATCTTTCCCCTTATTCAGGTTCAATTGAAATATCATATTCTCCAGGGCTTCCTTCAATGCCTCTATTACTAGACCTGTCTAATGATATTGGTTTTCTTCTAGTTGCAGGGATGCTTGTAGAGCCTCTACTTGATTTTGGAACTTCTGTTGTCACAAAGGATACTTCAAGTGTGGTAACAGTGAGTTCACAAATAATTTCCTATGTTTCATGTTAGTAATTGAATAATTCAAATTACCTTTAAGACGTTTGAACCTCTGATCAATATCCCAAACAAACTCTCCTAGTTTCTACCCAATTTCAATGATTTCATCCATGTATTGGTCTTCTGAGCTTGGCTTTAGAAACTCATTTACCATCATTGTTTTCACCTCTACAACAATCTTTGGTATTCTTTATGGATTGTTTACATCAAGGCTCTTGTACCAGTCAAACACATAGTCTCATAGAGTGATATCTAACTTCACAATATTTATATACTCATCTGTGATCTTATTTTCTTCCCATATCTTCTCACAGATGTATAAATTATTTTCAGGGTCCTCTAATGCCTTACCCCAAAATTCTTGTAATCTAATTGTGGGATCTTTTCCGACCATTTTGAACTGTGTTGAACTACTCCCTCCACGCGGTGTAGATAATTAACTGTTACTTCCTAAAATTTCTCTCCCAATTTATTGTCCTTGATTGGGCCTCTGTCATGTTTCTCCTCTTCCAGTAAAATTCGGTTTTCTAAATGTTGGTGTTCTTTCAGGTGTATTAGTCACACATGGGGTTGTAGGTTCCACATTGACGATGATCTGGACTAGAGTTCTGCCTTCTAATCCTAACCTTGGACCTCTTTTTTTCCTTTCATATGTTGTGTGCATGATTTCCTCAATATTCTCCACATCACGAAGATCCCCTACCTCTTCTTCATTGCTTTCCAAGCCCTCTTCTTGTTATTCATCTTGTATTGGTAAGGTCTTTGTTAGGATATTTAGACACTTAGGAGTTAGTTAAGATCTACTTGGTCTAATATGTCGTTAGGTAAAAGTGTGTTTCTTTAGTATGCATTAGTATGCATTTGTAGTTAGGAAATCCGACG
>ML784499.1:666700-685776 GCA_009831015.1 Picea engelmannii
AACCCTCTTGTAAAATCTCTCTGTAATCTTTTTCTTTGCATTAATAAACTGCTCCAAGTAGCCGCGTTGGCTGGGGCTGTGGATGTTTCCCCGTAGGGGTTTTACCACGTGAAAACATCGGTGTGTTGATCTTTGATCTGGTTGTGTGAGTGGTTACTGAAGGTGTTCGTCCTCTGTTGGAATACCTGTGTTGTCGAACAGTCTTTCATTGCATGTATTTCCATATTTTTCCATTATCTTCTTTATCTAGTCCTCTTCCATCATGATTGGGTCCATGTCCTCCTTCTTCTTCCCTTCTTCCATCTCCTTGTCCATATCTCAACCTCGTGTTAGTGCTTCCCCCTTCCCCCATTCACGCAGGGAAGTTTAGTTGTCCGATTCCATGGTCATCACACCTTTGTCATGAAATACAATCTTAATTGAACTATATAGTGATTTTATGTACCTACCTTTGGGTCCCTTCAAAATCCTTCTCTACAACAGTGTAGGATTTCACATTATCTACTACAAATTTAGTGATAAACCCTGTAACAATACTATCTAAACAGAAATATATTGCGCGTGTAAATTTGTTATTAATTTGTTGTAACTACATGATCTCCATAGGATGCCACTCTAGCTATCTGATCTAATTCATAAGGTGTATTTCCTTCAAACTCAATAACGAGTCTTGTAGCATATGAGGGAAATCACAGAAAAATACCTTGTGCAAGTCAATAAACATGTATTTCTCTAGATGCTTGCACAATGTCAACTTAGGGTTTATGTTGTCCTTCTATGAAAACTTGGGTTCCCTTTTCCTCAACCATATTTCAATATATTCCTTCGTTGGATTCCATCGACTGAACATTCCCTTCTATGATTTCATCCTCCATGTTTTTCTTCCACAGATTCTATCCACTCAATTTTGTGTAGTTCTAGCCGACAACAAAACCATTTGTTGGTGACTTGGGCTGATCCAGGTTCTAATCTCAAATAGGTTTCCAAGAAAACCCTTAAAACTATCAACTCTCATGGTAAACTAGAAAGAAACATTGTGCACATATTGCACAACACAATCTCACCCGAGATAGATTCATGGGGGACTGCAATACCTAGGTGTTTGCAGTTAAGGAATGAGTGGGGATTGTGTTTTGATTCTTCTTCTTATGCATCAACATTATTTATCATTTATCTACTTGTAGGATTAATTCATCATTAACTTATGCATGCATGTTGTTATAACTAGTTTTATCCATTCATTATTTATTGATGATTAATAGAATAGTAAAACAACCATTAACAACACATAGAACACAATTTTTTACCATAGTTCAGCCCCTCCTGGGGCTATGTCCACAAAGATTTGGCTTCTTCTCTTTTATTTATTCTACTTCAAAATATGCATTGTGTGCATTACATATTCAAGATAACAATTAAAATGAGGGTAAGTACCCTCTAGGAGGCTGAATAGATCACACCAGGATCCACAGCCTATGACCTAACCCTCAAACTCTAGCCTATTCAACTCTACCACAATAACCATAAAAAAATTTACTAAACTCAATAGATTTTGAACCAACCCCTAACCCAGATCTCCTAGGTCTTTATTTATACTAATCTACTGGCTTATAGTCATTACAAGATTTCCAAAAACCCTAACCCTAGCATATTTAGGCTCGTCTGCATGCACTCCACATTGCTCTTCCTTATTTTTTTCTATGCTTCTTTCCTACCTCCTAAGGACCGCACTCCAAAATTACACCTTCTCTTCCAAAATTAGGTTTGCGCCCAAAATAGATATTTCTCCCAAAATAGGTATGTTCCAACACCCTATATTCCAAATATTTTATCTCCAAAAGTAAAAGGATACACAATCTTAAACTTATAGCACAAGTACTTTGATATGTCTTCTCAACCTCCTTCGATTTCCACTATCTTAATAATTCTAGAAAAATCGATATAGATAAAATGATAAGATGCATGTGAGTTGCAACTCACATGAAACTCACATGCAACTCACATGCAACGTGTTATATTATGTTTACTACCAATTTACTTTGACAGGAAAATTTGTTCAAGGGTCAATAATCCAACATTTAAAATTTCTATAAGTAATCTTTTTCGATAATTAATAAATGACATGCAATAATTAATTAATATTTTTATACAATTAATTAATCTATGTTGCAACCACTTTGATTTGTCAAGCTTCTTTATGACCTTCTAGAGACTTCTAAAATATTTTTGATGGCCCTCCATCTTCACAGAGGCAGATCTTCTCAACCGTCAGGAAGCACATGGCATACCATATATCACTGGAAAGGGCATGACACATACTATCCATCTATGATAGTCTTACCTACAAGTATACTTTCCTTGATCTATTTATTCCTTGATCAACTTTGGGTTCCATGTCCAACCTATCACTAGATCCTCTCACATGGATCATATACCAAGGGAACCTCTTAACTAGATTTCAAACATCACAAATACATGCCTCTACCAAGAATGTACTAAAACCAACATACCAACACAATATATGTGTATGTACCATACCATGTACCAACCTATACCATGCACCAACCATGCACATCAACCATATCATGCCATACACCATGTACCCCAAGATATTCCATACATCATGTACCATAAAATATGCCATGCACCATGTACCATAAGATATTACATACATCATGTACCATAAGATATGCCAGACACCATGTACCATAAGTAATACCAATGGTGTACCTCAACCAAGTAACATCATAACCAAGATATGTATCCTATCCATGTGATACCATATACCAAGTGTATACCTTAACAATGTGTCAATATCAATGGTAGACCTCTAACACAACAACCAAATTTCCAACAATCTCGTCCACATCTCTGGGGATTCCATACTTCTCCAAGGGTTGACATAAATCTCTAAGACCACTCTCCAAGGGTTGAAATCAATGACAACAAACTTTCCAAACCAATTTTCCAACACATAAGACATCTTGATCAATCCTCTCTTAAACACTAGGAAATAATTCATAATATAAATCTTATTGACTTTCCCTTCTCCAATGGAAATCATTCTTGGAACAATCACTGCGAAGGCTCAAACCAAATTTCCTCCAAGCTAGATATATTTATTATCTCTGACTTTCTCCCTCTAATGGGCCTATACCTTCAATCCACCATCCTTCCCCTTTCATGCTCAGACCATTGGCCAATCATGTTAAACATTATCATCTTTGATACTCCTCTTTGTCCCTTTCGATTCAAAGATTTTTGGATTAATCACCCTACCTTCATGGATACAATTTAAAGGTGGTGGCATGAGTCTTAGAAATTGTAATGCATACCTATGTATCATTTCCAACAATGCTTGAAATACATCAAAGACAACCTCAAAAAATGGAACAAGGAGATTTTCGGTAACATCTTGAAATAGTAGAAAGAGACATAATTAAAAATGGAAAAACTACAACAACAAATCATTGAAAAGGGAAGAACATACAAAACTGACGTTGAGTAATCTTCTCTCCAAACTCAATTAGATATCATGGGAAAATCTGAATAAACTCTATGGAAAAAAAAAATTAGAGTCCTCCATCTAAAATAAGGGGATAGAAATACTATTTTTTTTCACAGGTATACCATTCAATGAAGACAACAAAACCACATCACCTCCATCAAATCAATTCAAGTAAATAATCTTTTAGAGCATGCTGACATTGAACAAGAATTTTTCAACTACTTCTCTAATATGTTGCCAAAACCGTAGAAGGATAGAGGAGAGGATATAAATAATTTTACAAGAAATATTCCGAAGTTAGTGTCCCAAGAACAAAATGAAGCTATTCTAAGAAACACTACCTTATAATAAATAGATAAAGTGGTCATGTAAATGTGCAAAGGAAAATCCATTGGACGAGACGGTGTTACCAACGATTTATGCCATACTTGTTTGCCTATAATAAAGATGGATTTTCTTTATTTGGTTTAATATTGTCGTTGCTTTTCCAAATTTCTTCCAGCCCTCAATTCTTCTTTCGTATCCCTCATCCCCAAAGAAGAAAAATATGAATACCCTAGTAAATTTCATCCTATCTCTCTTTGCAATGTTATGTACAAAATAATCACTAAACTCATTGCTAATAGAATCAATCCTATCTTTCCACACCTTATCTCCCAAGAACAAATGATATATGTGGAAGGAAGAAAAGTTTTGAATGGAATTATCATATCCCTCAAGATGATACTCTCTAAAAACCTCTAAGTCAGATGGTATGTTGATCAAACTTGACATGTACAAATCCTTTGATGAATTAAGTTGGTAGTATATTCATTACTCTATACTTTCCTTTGGCTTCTCTCCCACCTCTGTCTGTTGGATCATGTCCTTCACCTCCTCTACCTCCTTTTCAATCCTAATAAATGGCTCTCCTTCCTCCACCTTCTCTCCTTCCATATGTATTCGACAAGGTGACCCATTCTCCCCCTTCCTCTTCATTCTTATGGCCGAAGGCTTAGGAATGACCCTTGAGGCTATTTTTTCTCAATGAAAATCATAGGACTTCATCTTCATGGAGCATATTTGTTAGTTTCTCATCAACAATTTTTGGATGACACAATGCTAATGGGTATCCCAATAGTAAAGGAAGCACTAGAAATAAATAGGGTTCTAGAAGACTTCATGGAAGCTTTCATAATAGACATCAATCAAAGTAAGTCTCAAATATTTTTCTTCAAAACTAATATTGTTATTCAAAAGAACAAATCCAAAATTCTAGGCTTTCAAAGAAGTTGTTTTCCTTCCAAATATCTGTGTGCCCCTTTAACTACTATTTCTTTTAGAAATTCTACTTGGGAAGACCTTCTTGTATGACCAGAAAAAAAAGGCAATTAGATGTATCACTCTATAAATATACCTAGCCATCATGTTCTCCTAAAATATGTTCCCCAAGCGATGCCCCTTTATCTATTTTGTGCACTAGAATCCCCCAAATATCCAAAGATATTTCCTTAGGGAAGGAGTGAAAAGGGACAAAAATGGGCTCCTATAATCTAGGAAAATGTTTTCAAATCAAAATGGCAAGAAGTCTAGGCCTTTGAGACCCTAAAACAATATCTTCAATCTTGGGAGAAAAGACCTGGTGGAGCTGGCTATAGAGTAAAGATGATCTATGGGAAAAAATATGGAAAATAAAATATACCCCTCAAATAGAGGATCATAACCTCATAAGGATGTAGGGTAAAATTAAAGGCTCTAGAATATGTAACACATCTTGGATAAACAAAATAATCATCCAACAACATTGATTCTCATAGGTGCACAATTGAAGGCACACTCTATTCTGCAAAGACGCTTGGAAACAACTTTCGACATGGAGTCAAAAATGAAATCTCAATCCTCTTTGTTGCACCTATATTGTCACCTAAATCAGCAAAACAAAGGTCCTTACAAGCCTAGTTGGGTTAGCTAGGCAGGACAACAATAAAGGAAAGGGTTAGAAGAATAAAGTATAAAAGACTAAGCTAAGTATTAAACTAGGAATTATAAAAACAATTAAACTATAGTGCATAGGGACATAAGAATAAGAAATAAACAAGACTCATGTCACCAATGGAAAGGATAGTATTAGTGAAAAGAAAGCACCAAGAATAAAGGAAGACTTTGGGTCCCCTCTTCCTCCAAGGGAGGGCTCTTGGACCCTGAAATTTTGAGCTCTTCTTACAAAATGAGGAACTAGAATGAAATGGTGAACAGAATCCAAAGCACATTCACTCAAGAGGTGATATGAATGGCTAAGTGCAATGGTGCTAGCATTCTTTTGATGAGGAAAGAGAGTCCTCCAAGAGAATATCAGCAGCATAACAATACAAATGAATTCCTTGAAGATGTAGTGCACCCATGGCCTCTTTTTATAGCATAACTTTGAGGTATTATCTAACCAGCTTTAAGCGTGAACAAGGGGCTCTTTAGGGTACCTTTAGGTCTTTGACCATCCACCCATCTAGATTCAACTGAGATTTGGATGTCAGATTGACTTGGAAGCTGAACCAAAAGTGGGTGGGAGGCTGAGAAATATCATAAATGCAACGTTCTGAGTTGTGCATGACTTTTTGCATCCACAGTCACACAATGGATGCATGTGCGATTTTTTGACATTTTTGACTAGCGCACATGCACATGTTGCCTGTATATCCTTAGCGCATGTTGATTCTATAACTGGTTGTATAGTTTTGGACCTTTTGGAAATGCGTTTTTGGTCATTTTTGGTCCATGGGTGAACTAATAGCTATTTGAATATGTTGGATTCTTGTAACCATTTGTGGACGAAATTTCAGTGATAACAGATGCCCCCTGATGGCTGAGGTTAGGAGCATATGTATCACCAAAATTCATCAGTTTTTCTTCTACTGAGAGTACCATTGTAAGAAAGAATGATAGTGAGAGTATCAAGAGAAACCCATTGGAGGGAGAGGGGAACCTCTAGGACCCAACCTTTCACAAGGTGTGAAAAATAAATTGTGTACAAATGAGGCGGGCATGCCCCATGCTTGTGTCATGTAACTCAAAAAATGTGTAAGATAGTAACTGAAGTGGCGTGTTGGTGAATATGACTGCAGTTCCCTTGGGGGAATTTTGATAAGAGCAAAGGACAATTTTGATGAAGAACAATACTCTGAAATGTAGGCAATGACACCTATAGGAAGTATCAAGGATTCAACGGGCATTGATAGCCAAAGCAATTTCATAGCTCTTCAGAAAATTTAAAAACAACTGTAATAGTCACAAAGTAAGACCCACCGTAACATGAGAAAGTGTTGAATTCAAATGTTAGGGGGGTCAACGACAACAGAGATAAATGATGGTTCTCCCTGTGTTGTCGGAGACTCCTCATTGTAGAGGTAGTGAGAGTCAAGATATTGTCACCCTTTTGGAAATGGTGTTGATGTCGACAAAAAGGGGGACGCAGCTCCAAGAAGAAAAATGGCTTCTTGAAACCCACTAGATGAGATCAGGAACTGAGGAGGTACCTGGACAAATTCAAGATGTGGTGAGACTCAAGACTGCCCTTGGTTGGGGATGTATGTGAAGTATAAGTGGAAACAACCATACAACTAGGTTGAGTGTCAGGGGGACAACTAAATGTGGGATAAGTTGTGCCAGAGGCAGGACAAAGTGAACAAACTCAGAGAGCAGAGGTAGGTGACCTGTGGGATACTCGGAGTTTATGGATGATGTCAACAGGTTTAGGTGATAAGGAATGCCCCAACCAAGGGTGACATGGGTTGCATTTACCAAAAAGGAAGAAGGTTGTCAAAGGTGATGACAAAAAGCTATGTAAAATGATGGAAACAATGGCTTAATTACAAAAAGAATTAAAAAATAAGTTGGGATAATAATGTAGATACAAAAATGGGTGCCCTAGTTTAAGATGGCTTGGCCTGAAGATGGCACAAGTTGGTTGGAAAACAAGTGGAGGGTTGGGGCCCCATAGGCGGGTTTCTGTAGTAGGGAAATGTATGGAGGTAAATCTGCAGATGGGAAAACTGATGGTGGATGAAATGGATGGTAAATGATTTTGTGGGAGTGTAGTCAAAATAAAACCGTGAGGAAGCATCCTGGGAGTCCATTAGGTAGGCTAGAAAAATGAGGTGAAGGAGTATGTGGTTGATTCGTGACATGATGTAAGACTATCAGGACTCCCAGCCCTAGATGGTGAGAACAACATGAGTGTCAAAGTTCCTGGGGGGGAATGATGAATGGGACAACTCATGTGGGTGAGAGTGCTACTGGGTGATAGTACTGAAATGAGGTGGAGGGGACGGTACTACAGATATGGATAGGGGGATCCTAGAGGTAAAAATCGGAGGGTGTGACTGGGAGATGCATATTGATAGTTAGAGGGAATTACCACATGCCAGTGTCGATAATATACCTGGAAGGATACTGCTGATTTGTAATGATCAAGTACCTACACACATGAAAAACAAATACCCAACGTGAACAATATCTGAAGAGAAAGATCATATAGTGGTTATTCAATAATGTTAGCATGCGTACCTGAGAGGAATATGAGAAAAATGGCCCCTGGGGGATAAGTATGCAAAGTGGCCTGAGGAATATCATGATGTAGATGATGGGGTTCTGATCCCATGGCTGAAGACAGATCAAAAAAAGGATGCCTGGAGCTCCCGGAATTGAGTTTGGAAGTTTGGAAAACATAGACTATATATAGATGTAGGGTCCACAATGCCACCTCATTTGTACCTACTACGTTATTGAGTGAACGAGCAAGTTTAGAGGAGTTTTAGAGATTCTGGGAGATCGAGGCAGCCAATTCAGGACCAACGAGCTTACGATTAGTTTTCGTATCATCCTGCATAGAATTAGGGTTTCTATTTTTGGGCAGGGTTTGTACGGAGGGTCATATATGGTTTTTTGTAGGTGTGTCCCCCCCTGTGCGTAGGTGATCGAGAAATTTTCACGCATGGGTGAGTGCCTATAATTCGATCATCCATGCGTGGGGGCACCTAAATGGGGATAACAAGCGCGCATGGCATGCACGCCTGCGCACGGTGTAGTAGCGCATCCATGTGCGTCTATAATTCTAACAGTCGTGCATGTATGCACCGCTATGTAGTGAATAGGCATGCTATGAGGTGCGCCTGTGTGAGAGACAGGGGCGCATGAGTGCACCTCTATGTAGTCAATAGTCGTGCTTGAGCACGTGACTAAGGGATGAATAGGTGTGCATGTGTGCGCACCTGTGGGGAAAATATCCACGCCTTGGAGGCAAAGCTGAAAGGCGTAAAATTGATCTTTTTTAGAGATTTTGATGTTTGGATGTTTGAGATGGATGATCAAGTATCATATATGTGGATGCAGGTGATTATTTGGATGATGTCGATTCACTGGGGAGAGAGAGATTGGTCCTAGTTGTAGTAGGTCATGACTGATGAGGAGTCGGGATTCTGTGACACTTTGGCAGCGTGTGGGCTACTGAAGTTCTTTGAGTGCTCCCTAATATGGGCCCAGGAGTTCCTCCTACAGTTCTTGATTCAGATGTGGAGTCTGGATCTACATTTCTTTATGGTGCGGGGTGAGCATTTGACCTTCACTACAGTGGAGGATATCTATTTCTTGATAGGGATCCCTTTTTGGGGAACTCCCTTACCGGAGGAGCTCGTAGTACTCGTGGATGGGAAGTTGGTTGTCCTAGGTCAGAGGTACAGTATGAGGGAGAACTTTATGTCAGGCTCCATGGCCATTATTGGGGAAATGGATGCCATAGTTCATCCCTTTGTGGCAGCGATGGTTGTGAGGGTGTATGGGTCCCTCGTGACTCAACAGATCAGTGGTGGTAAGTTGAGGATTATGGAGAGGGTGTTGGCAGAAGAGCATTTCACCTCGGGCTTGATGCTGCATGCTAAGATGGTACAGTATCTAGACAGGTGTCGAGCTATATACTCAGGGGAGTTTCCCTTTGGGTCGGTCTTGGTGGCATGGTTTCTGGAGAGGGTGCCTATGTTTCTCTTGAGAGTATTGTTGGGTGCACTAGGTGTGCGCGAGATGCGGCTACGGATATGGTCGATGATTTTGACTTGCCATGGTGGTGGGGAGGGTGGCCATTATTTCACGACCAAGGCTACAGAAAATGAGCAAAACAGAGGTGCTTACAAGCCTAGTTGGGTTAGCTAGGCAAGACATTAGTAAAGGAAAGGGTTAGAAGAATAATGCATAAAAGACTAAGCTAAGAATTAAACTAGGAATGATAAAAACAATTAAACTATAGTGCATAGGAACATAAGAATAAGAAAAAAATAAGACTCATGTCACCAATGGAAAGGATAGTATTAGTGAAAAGAAAGCACCAAGAATAAAGGAAGACTTTGGGTTCCCTCTTCCTCCAAGGGAGGGCTCTTGGACCCCCAAATTTTGAGCTCTTCTTACAAAATGAGGAACTAGAATGAAATGCTGAAGAGAATCCAAAGCACATTCACTCAAGAGGTGATATGAATGGCTAAGTGAAATGGTGCTAGCATTCTCTTTATGAGGAAAGAGGGTCGTCCAAGAGAATATCAACAACATAACAATACAAATGAATTCCTTGAAGATGTAGTGCACCCATGGCCTCTTTTTATAGCATAACTTTGAGGTATTATCCAACCAGCTTTAAGTGTGAACAAGGGGCTATTTAGGCAGCTTTAGGTATTTGACCAGCCACCCAGCTGGATTCAGTCGAGATTTGGATGTCAAATCGACTTGGAAGCTGAACCAGAAGTGGGTGGGAGGCCAATCAATATCATAAATGCGTCATTCTAAACTATTCGCGTCTTTTTGCATCCACAGTCACGCAATGAGAACATGTGTGCTTTTCTGGCATTTTTGACTGGCGCACGTGTGCACGCTGCCTGTATAACCTTAGCACATGTCGATTTTATAAATGGTTGTATAGTTTTGGACCTTTTGGAAATGCTTTTTTGGTCATTTTTGGTCCATGGGTGAACTAATAGCTGTTTGAAGATGTTGGATTCTTGTAACCATTTGCAGATGAAATTTCAGTGATAACAGATGCCCCTTGATGGATGAGGTTAGGAGCATACATATAGCCGAAATCCATCAATGTTTCTTCTACTGAGAGTAACATTGTAAGAAAGAGTGACAGTGAGAGTATCAAGAGAGACCTGTTGGAGGGAGAGAGGAACCTATAGGACTCAACCTTTCACAAGGTGTGAAAAAAAAATTGTGTACAAACGAGGCGGGCATGCCCCATGCTCATGTCATGTAACTCACAAAATGTGTAAGACAGTAACTGAAGTGGCGTGTTGTTGAAGATGACTGCAGCGCCCTCAGGGGCATTTTTATAAGACCAGAAGACAATTCTGATGAGGAACAATACTTTGAAACGTAGGCAATGACACCTATAGGAAGTATTAAGGATTTGATGGGCATTGATAGCCCAACCAATTTCAGAGATCTTCAGAAAATATAAAAACAACTACAATAGTCACAAAGTAAGACCCACTGTAACATGAGAAAGTGTTGAAGTCAAATGTTAGGGGGGTCAATGACAATAGAGAGCAATGATGGTTCTCCCTATGCCATCGAAGACTCCTCATTGTAGAGGTAATGAGAGTCAAGATACTTTCGACCTTTTGGAAATGATGTTGATGTCGACGAAAAGGGGGACGCGAATCCAAGAAGCAAAAGGGCTTCATGAAATCCACTAGATGAGATCAAGAACTGATGAGGTACATGGATGAAGTCAAGATGCGGTGAGACTCAAGACAACCCTTGGTTGGGGATATATGTGAAGTATAAGTGGCAGCAACCGTACAGTTAGGTTGAGTGTCACGGGGAAAACTAGACGTGGGATAAGTTGTGCCAGAGGTGGGACAAAGTGAACAAAATCAGAGAGCAGAGGTAGGTGGCCTGTGGGATAATCAGAGTTTATGGATGATGTCAACAAGATTAGGTGATAAGTAATTCCCCAACCAAGGGTGACATGGGTTGTGTTTGCCAAAAAGGAAGAAGGTTGTCAAAGGTGACGACAAAAATCTATGTAAAATGATGGAAAAAATGACTTAATTACAAAAAGAATTAAAAAATAAGTTGTGATAATAATGCAGATACAGAAATGGGTGCCCTAGTGTAAGATGGCTTGGCCTGAAGATGGCACAATTTGGTTGGAAAACAAGTGGAGGGTTGGGGCCCCATAGGCGGGTTTCTGTAGTAGGGAAATGTATGGAGGGAAATATGAATATGGGCAAACTAATGGTGGATGAAATGGATGGTAAATGATGATGCAGGAGTGCATTCAAAATAAAACCATGAGGAAGCATCCTAGGAGTCCGTTGGGTAGGATAGAAAAATGAGGGGAAGGAGTATGTGGTTGATTCGCGACATGATGTAAGACTATCGGGACTCCCAAACCTATATGGTGAGAAAAACATGAGTGTCAAAGTGCCTGGGGGGGAACGATGAATGGGAAAAATCATGTGGGTGAGAGTGCTACTGGGTGACAGTACCGAAATGTAGTGGAGGGGATGGTACTATAGAGCTAGATAGGGGGATCCTAGAGGTACAAATCGGAGGGTGTGACTGGGATATGCATCTTGATAGTTAGAGGGAATTACTACATGCCAGTGTCAACAATATACCTAGAAGGATACCGCTGATTTGTAATGATCAAGTACCTACACACATGAAAAACAAATACCCAATGTGAACAATATCTGAAGAGAAATATCATATAGTGGTTATTCAATAATGTCATCATGTGTACCTGAGAGGAATATGAGAAAAATGGCCCCGAGGGATAAGGATGAAAAGTGGCTCAGGGACTGTCATGATGTAGATGACGGTGTGTTGATCCTGTGGCTGAAGATGGATTGAAAAAAGGATGCCTGGAGCTCCCGGAATTGAGTCTGAAAGTTTGGCAAAAATAGAATGTATATAGTTGTAGGGGCCACAATGCCACCTCATTTGTACCTACTACGTTATTGAGTAAAAGAATGAGTTTAAAGGAGTTTTGGATATTCCGAGAGATCGAGGCAGACGATTCAGGACCAGCGAGCTTCAGGTTAGTTGTCGTATCATCCTGCATAGAATTAGGGTTTCTATTTTTGGGCAGGGTTTGTACAGAGGGTCGTACAGGGTTTTTTGTAGGTGTGGGCCCCCTGTGCGTGGGCGATAGATTAAGTTGCATGCATAGGTGCACACCTATAATTCGATCATCCATGCATGGGGGCACTCGAATGGGGATAACAGACACACATGGCATGCACGCCTATGCATGATGTAGCAGTGCATGCATGCACATCTATAATTCTAAAAATGGTGCATGTGTGTGTCATTGTGTAGTGAACAGGTGTGCTATGAGGCATGCCTATGTGAGTGACAGGGGCGCATGAGTGCACCTTTGTATATTCAATAGTCATGCTTGAGAATGCGACTGAGGGATGAACAAGTGCGGATGTGTGCGCACTTGTGGGGAAAATAGTCGTGCCTTGAAGGCAAAGCGGAAAGGTGTAAAATTGATCTTTTTTGGAGATTTTGATGTTGGATGTTTGAGATGGATGATCAAGTATTGTATATGTGGATTTAGGTGATTATTTCAATGATGTCAATTCACTGGAGAGAGAGAGATTGGTCCCAGTTGCGGCAAGTAGTGACTGATGAGGAGCCGAGAGTCCGTGACACTTTAGCAGTGTGTGGGCTGCTGAAGTTCTTTGAGTGCCACCTAATATAGGCCCAGGAGTTCCTCCTACAGTTCTTGATTCAGCTGTGGAATCTGTATCTGCATTGCTCTATGGTGCGGGGTGAACAGTTGACCTTCACTATGGTGGAGGATATCTATTGCTTTATGGGGTTTCCTTTTCGGGGAACTCCCTTACCAGTGGAGCCCGTAGTACTCGTGGATGGGAAGTTGGTTGTCCTAGGTTGGAGGTACAGTACGAGGGAGAAATTTATGTCAGGATCCATGGTTAGTATTGGGGCGATGAATTCCCTAGTTCATCGTTGTGTGGAAGAGATGGTTGTGAGGGTGTATGGGTCCCTCGCGACTCAGCAGATCAATGGTGGTCAACTGAGGTTTATGGAGATGGCGCTGGCAGGAGAGAATTTCGCCTGGGGCTTGATGCTACATGCCAATATGGTAAGGAAACTAGACAAGTGTTGAGCTACAGACTCAGGGGAGTTTGCCTTTGGGTTGGTCTTGGTGGCATGGTTTATGGAGAGGGTGCTATGTTGCACCAGAGAGTATTGTTGGGTTCATCAGGTGTGCGCAAGCCATGACTTCGGTAGTGGTCGATGATTTTGACTCACCATGGTGTGGTGTCATATAACATAGATTATACTGTGGTACCCATACTTCGAGGTGGACTTTCAAGATGATCCAAAGATGGTGTTACCTCCAAGGGAGGTGTTCGATCACTGAGGTATGGTGTGATTGTTATTTTTTAGATAATATAGCATGTATATTGTTATGTATGGGTGGATGCTGATGCTATCATTTGTTTTTTGTATGTGCATATGTGGGTCCTCGCGAGCACGAGGTGGATTTGGTTAGAGCATCAGCTTGTCAGGGGCCGATGAGACCTCCATGGGGAGTGTCGCGGGTAGGAGAGAGGCGATGCCAGGAGGATGATAGGGTGAGGCCTATTGATGATGAGAGAGCGGTTAGGAAATGTCATTTTGACGACCCTAGTGCAGAGCCATCACATGCTCCTTCAGCCGAGGCTGAGGGAGATTTTGAGGATATCTGATGCTTCTTGGAGGCAGTGCTACAAAAAGTTTTCGAGGGCATGTGGTCACGAATCCAGGATGAGGGTATCCTAGAGTATTGTGTGGGGGCTCCATTGGTGTGGCGGATCATGGTCTGAAGAGCAACAATAGGAGGTTTTTCGATGACTGGGCAACTACCTCTAGGTCTGGAGGGACTGATAGTGGGTGGGCCACCACCTCCTGAGAGGGGACCAAGTGGTGATGCTCTAGAGGCACCATGAGTGTCTCTGTATGTATTTGTATGTTTGTGGTTTTTAATATAGGCCTGCGAGCCTACTTGGTGTAGTGGCACCAGTTTTGTATCTGTTATCACTCCAGGAAACTCTCCTAGGCTGTAAGTCGGAGATGCCTGGTAACTAACTCTTTTTGGGAAATATTTTCTTAATAATTGATGTGGTTTTTGGATCAAGATGAATATCTAGGGACTGGACTGTGTGTTTAAGACTATCTATAAATATAAAATCTCACAAGGCCTTCTAGTAATGCAATCAGACAAGGTTTGATTAAATGGAAGAGAAATTAGCTATTGAACCAGATTATACTCATATAAAACAAGCACAATGGGTTTAATAACTAAGGAAATAACTTATGATTATCAACTTAATCAATCAATTAGTGAGATGACAGTCACAGGTAGATTGAATAAGCATCAATAAAGAACATTCACTCATAAGATATCAGAGAACAGAAAAGAAAAATCTGACAACACAACTGAAGGAAGCTTGCAATTTTTCATATAATAAGAATAGGTCTCTCTTACAGTAGCAGCATATAGAACTAAAAATCAAACCCAGTTTCATATCAAAAATAGGCCTTTATAGCCTCTTACAAACAGTTTTACAGATCCTAAAAACATGGATCTGTATTTAATAAAGACAACTCAATTCTATCTAAACAACTTGAAAATAAAGTCTTTAATAACTAAACTTAAAAGTCGAACTGTCTTCAATCTCCAAAATCGCCATCTGCATCCTTCAGCTCCTAATATCTACAATGTGGTGAAGAATAGCAGGACACCTGTCTTTGACAGTTGGATCTCCCAACATTCATGGTCGATTTTTGAGGAAATGGTTTTGCATTTGTTACCAAAATTCTCTCGAACCTTTGATGCTGAACCCTTTGCATGCAATCTGATAGCTCACTGATACACTGGAGCCCCTTCAAAACCTGTTTGGAATGAACTGTCGTGTCCTTGTCTTCAAAAATTACTTTCCCAGCTTTCAACAACGCAATTGTTTAATTTTTCACGGGTTAGCTGTTGAAAGCCGTCACTTTCCACAACTAACGGGTCATAAAATGATAGCTTTGCACTGGTGAAAGTCCTGATTGCGCTCAAAATGAGTTTTCACGTCCAAAATTTGATTTCAACAAAACTCAGTGTGTCTCTGATTTCTCACCTTGCATATTAACGGTGACTTGAGCGAGAACCTTCAGATCTGGATGAGATTTTTGCCTCAGTTTTTGTTTCAACCTCCTTATCTGCCTTTTGAGGCGTTTGGCAAGCCACCACAGTTGTTGTAGTCTTTGGTGAGTTTTTTCTTCCTCTTCTTCTCTCTAACACTTTCCTTAGCCAATCTCTCAAATGCAACATTGGTCTTGGCGAAATTATCAGACAACTTCTTATACCTTTCTTTAATCACCCGCTCCAAGACTTCTTGCTGAGCTATGACCTCTTTCAAATGTTTGATTTTCTGAGACTTCTTTGACTTGGAGCTTTTCGATGTTTCTCGTTGTTCTGTCTGATTGAAGGTTTCATAGTTCTGTGCACACTCAGATGACTGCTCAGGACTCTTGGTAACAGGGCACTGATCTTGCTACTCTGATTCTAAATCTGAATAGGGAAAGTTTAGTATATTGGTTCTCTTCCCTGTACTCTGCTCTGTCGGATACTCTGTGTTTTTCTCTGTGGTCTATTCTATGGTCTGCTCAAAGTTTAACTTTCTCTTCAACCTGTGAGGCTTCATTCTAGATATTTTGTCTTCTGGAGGTCTTGGCAAGGTCCTTATTTTTCTTGAACTGCTTCGAGGAGATGATTGTTTCTTTGAACCCTTACCCTGTTCATTTGCAATCTGGTTCTGTGTTTCAAAACCATCCTAGAATAGAAAATGCTCCCAGCTCCTTCCCTATTGTTTCAATTCCTCCAGGATAATCAATTTTATGAGGCCGAAGTGACACAGAGTAGTTTTTATGTTCAACAATTGAGCTCTAATCTTTTTGCAAACCTTAGTCAAAATTTTATGTAGGAAATAAGGCAAATTAAGGGGGTTCTTGCCTGTGAAATGATCCAGGAGTTTGAAGTGGTACATCATAAGTTTATCATACCTGCCCTCCGAGGTAATGTACAATTGGATACCTTTGAACAACTCTTGCCATTCTTCGTCTAAATAAGAAACTAGCATACCCTTCTTCCATGCCTTGTGCCTGTACCCCTCTTTCAAATAAACTCTGGAATCCAATTTTTTGGGAGCAGTGGTTTTAAACCAGTTCTGACCAGTTCTTGGTAGGCCTATTGCTGCAGAAATGGTAGCTTCATGTACCACAATATCCATGGACCCAACGCGAGCCTTTTTCCCATCGAAAGTCTTGGCAAAGGCTTCTGCTGTAGGCTGGTGACAACCAACTTGCAACCTTTCAACGAATTCAATACACCCTGCATTCAAAAAGTTCTTCTGGACTTCGGGATGTGTCTATAAAAAGGAAAGATTATCTAGCTCTCTCTTGAATAGAGCCCCACTGCGCTTCCTCACCATTTTATAACTTGAAAAACCCCGACAATTTGTAACCCCTGCAACTGTCGGTCGAGCCAAGGTTCTGCGCTGTTGAAAGTGCTTTGGGCTTCGGCTCTGTTTTGAAACAAATGAAAATTCAACCGACTTCCAGAAACGATGTGTGATATGGAAACCACTATTCGATTTGATGTTGTCAGGTTTGCAGTACCTCCTCTGTACCTGCACCACTAAACTTGAACTTGCCATCCCGGATTCCATGAGTGTTGAGCATGAGTTTCTGGGCCGGATTCACATTACAATCCTATTCTGACATGCAGAATGAGTTTCCATCATTACCCACTCTCATCAGCGCATGATTTGGATTTTCCTGACGTGGGATGATGGTATCATCTTTACCTTTAGATGTGGATATCACGCACGTGATTCCTGCTTTCTTCAACCAATGGCCCATGGAAAACACCTTTGTTAGTTGTTCATACTTGCCACTTACACCAGCGCATGACCCTGTGGAGAACCTCTGTTAGTTGTTGAAAGTCCTCACTTTCCTCAGTGCTTGACCTTTTAAGAATTTCTCCTTAGCTGTAGAAAGTTTTCTCTTTCACCAGCGCGCGACCTTGAAAAAACTGCTCCATAGCTGCAGAAAGTATGTAATTTCAACAGCGCACGACCCGCAAAACTGATTGTTGGACAATTTGAAATTCACCACTTTCAACGGCGCATAGACTTATGAGAAGCGCTCCTTAGCTGTTGAAAGTCACCACTTTCCATAACTAACACTCAACGTTTGGACACACGTTAGCTATTGAAAGTGAATTATGCAAATTTTGAAAATAAGACTTTATGGATCATATTATTTTCTAAGACAAAAACCAAAACCTAAGTTTTGCAGCTAAAAAGACTCAAAAATGAATTGAGGCAACTACCGATAGCCATGCTATCCACCACAAAACTCAACTAAAAGGACGGTTTTATTTTGGGAGATAACAATATCTATAGGGGCAAGGTGGTTTACCGACCTACGAATGTGGTATATGTACGGTATATTTTTTATAAACATTTTGGATGACTCATTGGATCAATATATATATATATATATATATAGATAGATAGATAGATATAGATAGATAGATATATTGATATACATTTTGGGATCTGAGTGATGTTTACATGTGTTTTATGTTTTTTTTTTATGATGTCTAATTTATATGTTGTGACAAATTATTGATGTTTGATGTATGCGTACTGGTAGCTTAATGTGATAAATGCCAATCTAACACTGGGTTGGCCATATTATCTGCTATTTGATTAAATTGTCTTGGAATATGTGTGAATGTGATGGAATCGAATTGTCGAGATAACAGTCTAACTTGCAGGTATTTGCGGAAGAGGCAAGGATCGCAAACGCGGTACACATTATTGAGCTGGAGGATGACCAACTGAGAATCAAGGAAAATGATAAGGTGATGAACATGGTGATTATTGGCCTCAGCGAGGAGACCAATGACGGTGGTGTATTCTGCTTGATTATTGGTGGTTGAGCCTAAACATATGCCGCTAGTGTGGATCAATTCATGTGAGGGTGAATAGAGGTCCCAAGCAGCCGAAGAAAGATTCTGTGTCCAATGGCTAGCTCCGTCAGTGTAACCGATGTGCTAGGCCGATGGGGGTGGAATTTATCAATAACACGAGTGATAGATTAGACATGAGTTATCAATGAAAGAATATTAAAAACTCTACAAAAAAATGTACAAAAAGAAAAAGCCCAATGTAGTATGGCTATGCTCAGGCGTAAAATTTCTTTAAGTACAACCCGTTGACGGGTTCTTTGAGAGGGTGGCCTTCGGGAGAGGCTAGGATGTATGCGCCTTTAGTGAGGCAATGTTGGATGATATACGGTCCATGCCATAAGGACTCCAATTTTCCATGGTCGAGGGTGTTATCACTCCAAGAAACTCCTTAGGGTTGTAAGCTAAGGATGCTTGGTAACTTAAGAAATCAATAATCAATGTGTGTGGATCAATGGGATAACTGAGGATGGCTAATGAGAAGAACAACTTATCATGCATTCGAATGAG
>ML784499.1:692423-707047 GCA_009831015.1 Picea engelmannii
GATATTTATAAGATTACAAAACAACCATCTGATCCTAAAAACATGGATCAGATCTACTAAAAATAGAAAGTAAAACTGTTTACAAGATACAAGGAATCTGTCCTCAAAAAGTGGTAGATCTTCTGATTTTTCTCCTGTTGAATTTTGGTGATGTGGAGACAGCCTTCCAAGGCTAAAATACCCTTCTTCTACTGAAGCCAAGTCGAATTGGCTGAGCTGGCAAGATACCCTGTTTTTCAGTTCAACTGAAATTAGCCATAGACCTTTGAAATCGTCCTTTTCTTTATCATATGTCAAAAATGAGTGCTGGAGTGAGTGTGATAATTCATAAAACACCTATTGTAAAAGGTTTCATATCATTTCATCTCGAAAATCTTCGACCTGTGCAAAAATTTGCTCAAATTCTACACACAGTCACTTTCGGTGGTTGACTGGCACATTTTTCGGGTAGCTTAACCACCGAAAGTCAGAATTTTTAGAAAAACTGCCTTTGGGAAAAATCAATTTTCTCAGCCATAAAATATCCGTTTCGCACATTCCAATAGTCGATCGACATATAAAGATCGTAAGATTTCCAATGGTACAATAAGATTTGGATTTGGAGCTAGGGAAGCTAGTGAAAATTTCCCTTCAAGATTAGGTATATTTCCTTCAAAAATGCCGGTGCATTTTTGAGAGTTAACAGAGGGTATCATGAGAGACATTGTAAGCGAGGACGTGGTCACCTTCATTGAATGAGTGAAGGTTGATATGGTGATCAAAGGAGGCCTTTGATCATTTTTTGGTTTCCTCATTATTTTGTAATGAAGATTGATGATCCTCATCCATGGATTCTAAGTTTAGAAAATGCTTCTCCATTGGAGTAGTGTCAGGTAATAGCTCAATGGTAGTGCGTAAGGTGGGAATTGTGCACTCGATGGGAAGAGTGGCCCCAACCTCATGGATTAGATGAAAAGGTGTGAACCCAGTGGTCGTTTTGACTACCGTGCGATAAGCCCATAGTGAAAAAAATAACATATGATGCCAATTGGTGTTATGTTTGTTAACCATGTGCTGCAACATGGTTTTGAGGACCTTGTTGATTGTTTTGACCTGTCCATTTGATTGAGGGTAGTATGGGGAGACAAACTCATGGGAGAAGCCTAATCTAGATGAGATTTCAATGAAAATCTCATTCTCAAAATGTTTCCCGTGATCAAAGACTAGTTGTAGTGGTACTCCGAAGCGGGAAAAAATGTGTTGCAGTGTCAGCAGTGTTGTTGAAGGTAGGAATGGCTTCAGCCCACTTGGTGAGGTAATTGACTGCAATGACGATGCATTTGTGCCCATTGATGGATGGAGGGTTGCAAGTCATTAATTCTATGCCCCATTTATAGAAGGGACCGGTGGTGATGACTGGGTATAGAAGAGAAGGTGGTGCTCGTTCTTTGTTGGAAAAAAGATGAAATTTTCCATGTCGTTTCACTGCATGGATACTATCATAAAATAATGTAGGCCAGAAGTAACCAACACGAATGATTTTCTGAGCGGTGGACATCCCTGAGAGATGGCCACCGCAAGTACCATTTTGGTAGTCGTTCAAGACTCGATTGGCCTCGTCGATAGTCAAGCATCCACGGAGTATAGTGTCAACTCCTTGCTAGTATAATACATCACTGATGAGTAGGTAGCGTGAGGCTTGGTGACAGATGCATCGACGATCGTCTCTGGTGAGGTGGTTTCCAAATTTTTGTGTTCGTAGGTAGATGAGAAGATCACCATACCAAGGGTCATCTGAGGGGATTTAAAAGAGATGTTCATCAGGGAAGTTGATATTGATAGGTGAATTGGTAGTGTCAGAGGGAAATGTCATGATGAGTTGAGTGAGGATGAGAGATTTCTTCCTCTTGGGTGCTAAAAATTCAAGAACGTGTTCCTGAAGGATGATGATCCATCGAGCAAATTTACCATTGACTAAGCAAGTATTGCATGGGGATGGAATCTACTATGACTTTGGTAGTTCAAAGAATAATGTAATGGCACAACTTCTGGACTGCAAGGACAACTGAAAGGGATAGATTTTATTCATGATGGTATTTCAAGGGTGTCCCTGAAAGGTTTTTACTAATGTAGTAAATCACATGCTTATGGTCATCCTTCCCTATTTGGATGAGCACTCCTGCTACTAAAACAACTGAGGTTGATATGTATAGGAGATAGTCACAGTTATAGTTAGGTGGATTAATCAACAGGGCATTGGAGAGGGCCGCTTTGAGGTCATCAAAAGTGGTTTGGGAATGTTTATTACATTGGAACGGGATGTCGTGACGAAGTAAGCGAAGGAAGCCATGTGCACAAGTAGCGTAATCTGGGACAAGGCATCATAAAAAGTTATCTTTTCCTTGTAGTCTCTATAGTTGGCGTAAATTACGAGGGGGCATAATTTTTGTGTTGGCTTCGACTTTGAGGGGGTCCACGATAATGCCACATTGGGAAACTATGAACTCAAGGAGGCACCCAACAATGACGCAGAATACGCACTTGAGGGGGTTCAAGCTTATATTGTACTAATGACACCTTTGGAAGATGATGCGTAAATCATCGAGATGTTGAGTGCATCTCTTAGATAGAGTGGTGATTTCATCCAAGTATGCAAGGATGATATGACCCAGATCATGAAAAATGTATGTCATGGCCCATTGGAAAGTGGCACCAACATTCTTGAGGCTGAATGGCATGACACGATACGCAAAGGTGCCCCAAGGGGTAGTAAAAGCGGTTTTTTACTAATCAGAGGGGTGAATTTGGATTTGGTTGTAGCCAGAGAAACTGTCCATGAAGGACAAAGCCTTGTGACCTATGCAATCATCGATAATTTGGTCGATGAAGGGTGTTGGGAAGTTTTCTTTGGGACAGGTGTGATTGAGGTTATGAAAGTTTGTACAGACACAGATAGTGCCCTATTTTTTGTTAACATGGATAGGATTGGAGACCCATGACATATAGGCGATGGGGTAGATGAACCCGACAATGTGTAATTTGTCAATCTTGGCTTTGATGGCCGCTGCTTTGGATGGGTTTAGCGATTGTTGTTTTTCGCGGACATGCATGATATTAGGCTAGGTGTCTATGTGACATTTGACAATAGAGGGATCAAGGCTAGGCATTTATATGTATGACCAGGCGAAAATGTCCCAGTATTCCTAGAAGAGGGCTTTGTAGGTAGTGATTTCTTCAGGAGAGCATGCGATGCCAATGATTATTTCCTCGATAATTCTAGATTTGATGGAAATATCTATTTTTATGGTTGGTGAAATATTGGCCATATTGTCATCCTCAAAAGCATCGGGGGTAGGGATAGGGTTATTGAACCAATCTATATGCCCTAATGGGAGAAAATATTTAGTTTCGACTGCATATATGGGATGTTGGATAGGAGGTGTGAAGGCTTCCTGTGAAAGAAAGAGTGCTTTGTGGTGGAGCGCATCCCATGGGCAATCGGGGGTAGTTAATTCCTCGAGGATATCTTCATCATAGTAAAACTGTAATGAATATAAGGGATTGAGAGAAGTGACCTTAGTGACTATTATTGTGTTGTTGTCTCCTACTGATAAAGAAGTAGGGGGATTGAGGCTAGGGGATTGCGATGGTTCGCTCGACATAAACCAAATATCGAGATATTGTGGCTTAAAAATGGTAGTCGGGAGTGGTATTTCTGTGGGAAATTGAATTAGAGAATTGGGGGGATTTGGGGGTAACTCCTCATAAAAATCATCTACGAACCATGGGGGAGTAGGGAGTACCTTAGGTTCTAGTGAAAAGATATGAACCATATCAATTGGTGGGGTAAGGGTACTATCTGGTTCTACTAGAGTGGGGGGGTATGATTTTGAACAAGGGCCAATTGGCGACACCTGTTTTCAATGATCATAGGGCACTGATATGTGAAATGATCAAGTGATTCGCATAAAGAGAAAGGACATCTCATCCATTCGTTGACTGAGGTTGTGACATAATGGATGTCGGTGACATGAGTTGGGGTGGGTTTTTGTTGAAAGCTCTGGCGTACTGCTATTAACGTCTTTCGGAATTGAGTTAAAGATGGACAATGGTGTGTGTAATGGCCATATTCTAAACAAATGGTGCATGTGAATTTGGTTCACATTCCTTTGCTACTTGTGTTCTGGGAGATAGAGGCAATTCTGGAGGAAGCGATGAGCAGTGGTGGTACTTGAGGGAGTTGAATGATATTTTGTAACTAGGGGAGGGATGTGCACTTGTTGGTGGGGTGTTCATCTTTCTTTCATAGCGTGCAAGGATGTTGTACACGTGGGGGAAGTGGAGTAGTGAGCTCTTTCTTTTTCTGCCTGCCCCCATCTATGGTGGGGGTGTTAGTGAGTGGGGGTGTAGGTGGTATGGTGGGGGTGAGTATGGGAATCTACATTAGGATTCCTTCTATTTTGGGAGGGAGGGATGGTTGAGGGACCATCTCAGACGGATGTAGATACCAAACTAGGATTTCCAACACCATATTAGGAAGGGTAAGCATTGCAACTATTATAACCCTATAATTTATAGAATTAACTGATGACTGGAAATTCATTCTTTTAATGTAATGAAGGATGAAAACATTGTTTCATTATGCAAATAGATTTGAAGAAAAATAAAATAAAAGAAAATAAAATAAAAAATGAGAAAAGAATAAAAGAGGGCATAAAAGAAAAATAAAATCACCATGCAATAACAATCACTTGGTCCATAATGTTCAATCATGGTCAAGTCCTTTTAAATTGATGTTGATAGGAATAGTGAATAAGATTGACTAAATTTTTTAATCTTAGTCAAGTTGATAGGTTAGCTAGTGAATAAATTTGACCAAACCACCTAATCTTGGTCAAATAAGCCTAGGGTAGAGTATTTTCTTAGTCCAATAGTTTAATCTGGGCTAAATGTTGTAGATGAGTAGGTGAGAACATAGGTTAGTTGATTTGGTTTCAATAAAACATGCATGATGGTCAAGTCGGGTTCATGTCATGATGTTTGAAGGTGTGTTTATCCAACCTCATGGTGTCAAGCAACAAACAAAGCAGGGGAAAAAACCCACAAAAATAATTAAACCTTAGTTCCCATTGCTTATGCGACTTCGTGATGACAGATTAAAGTTTGAGCAAGAATCCATGGCTAAAAGGCTAGCACCCAGATCTATGGCCGAGATGTAATTCCAGACACCCCCATCCATTCTTCGTTTAACGGAGGGGGGGGGGGTTCCAGAATGTTGGTTAACAGGAGCGCTTAGATCTATGGTCTAGTAAGCGACACACAGATGAATGACTGACAAAGGATTCTGAACCCACCCGACCATTCTACCTTTAAAGGTGGGGGGGGAGGGTTGGAATGAAGTGGTTTTTCCAGACGGTCCCCACCATAACATGGCATACATTGATTTCATCAGAGCCTCTCCACTCCAAAACCACTCACCATTTACTACCCTTATGACATACCATCGTCGCCTAGTGACATCACACTCCACTACCTCCCCCTACCGGTCCCATCTCATAACTCCGTCAGTTCTTTCCCCCCTGGTCACCTGTCACAAACAACCTCACATCTTCCTTCACCCCAATCAATGTGTCCCACGTCACCTTGTCACACCCTTCATCCATCCTTCACCTTCCATCTCACACTTCAAATGACCCATTGTCCATTTATTACTCGCTACCTATCTGTTAGACTACAAACCTATCACCCATGCCCAAAGGATACCTGTTCACTCAAAAGCATCCCCGTTTCTGCCATTTGCACATTATTCATTTTCTTCACACACCAGATGATCCTTTTCCACTTTGTTGATCCAGTCATTGACCTAACCATAGCCATCATTCGCTAATGTTTTGTGTTTAAATTGCAGGTATTTTTTGCAGTGATGGTTTCCAAATCTAAAAGAGAAGAAGCCGAGGAAAATCCATTCCTCCCACCTCATATCGAACTCGACAGGATCCCATTATCTGACAAGGATTACTTAATCTCAGAGATAAGGTGTGAATTTGACTTCGTGGAGTTATAGTCATGGTTTAAAGATACATTCATAGATCAAAGCGATGAAATTGGGCTCTGGGAGTCCAATATTTCTCTTTATCTATTTCCCCAAGTCCACCACTTCCCCAAATTTGCTCTAAAATGTCAAGCTCATTACCTCCCTAACCAAAGAACCATGGTTTCTTCATCCAAAGAAACTCATTTCTCTATCATTCCAAATGCCATTGATCAGATGCTACAGATACCTAGAGTCGATTCCCCATCCCCTTTCAACCTTGAAATTCTAACAGAGTTGTATCAAAATCTGTCTTTTCCCCAAAGGGCCCAAATTTTTGGGCTTTTCCTCCCACAGGATGCTCATCTCCCCAAGACAAATCCCCCATACCCTTCTTCCCTATTCTCATAAAGAGGAAACCAAGTAATTTCATCACTCTTTTCTCTACTTGGTTATTTTTTGAACAAGTGGATAGACGAACCTATATTGGGTTTCCTATCCATTTTCTCAGCTGAGGAAAAGGCTACCATCTAGTTCAACTACAACACTTTCCTAGCAGAGAATATCCATGATCAGCTTTAAAAATTCACCACAGAGGACATGTTCTAGTATTCCTCTATACTAGCCTACATGTTCATCTTTTTTCAGATAGAGAAGTTCCCCTTCCTGATGCAGAAAATGGACAAGGACTACAAACCCTAGGCAGTAACATCTTGGACCTCACTGCTCAGAAGAAACTCTACAAAATTCAGCTTCAAACAGTTCATCGATAATTTCTACCATCCTATGGTGAGCATGCTTAGTGGGAGGCCTGAGCCAAGGATAAATGAGGATATCAAGAGAATTTTTCACCTCTCGGACCTCACAAAAGCGGGATATTGGTACTTGTATCAGAACTATATAGAAATCAGAGTATACAGGTGCAATATGGCTCCATATAATATGCCCAAGTATCTGTCGGTGAAGATATTTTCCCTTGAATATATAAGACAAATGATGAATTCTGATGAAATACACTTCGTTTCTTTGAAGAAGAGACAACAACTAAGGATCATGGGGCAAATAGGGTCCTTTATCTGCAATAGACGAGCTGTCGGGGAAGAGGCGGATACAATTTTGAGGGAAATGAAGTTTGACACAAGTTTCCTGTGGCACTACGATCCGTGGGGAATCATCATAGAGATGAGAGTGAAGAACAAGAATATCACATATATTCATGCATCCAAGTTGGATATAGATAGGTTTTCAAATCAAACAAAGTGAGAGGCGAGTACACTGGAAGAGGTATAATAGTATTCTCCTTAAATCATTATCTCTCAAACAAACACAACACAAATACCTAAAGAGAAAAGACCCAGAAAGGATGTTTCTCCTTCTATTTCCAAAGTCTCTATAGAAGAGTCTTAGATGCACACCAAAATACCAAAATCCTGTCATATGCCTGAAATGATTGGCGAAAAGGAAACATAGCCCATCACATATTTGAAAGGTGATCATACACTTATTATCTCAAGCGATTAATAGATCATGTCTACTTCATCTCAAAATCATATTAACACTTCACTGGTAAATCAACAAAGACAAGGAGGTGCAAAATTGGGTGTCTTTGCGAAATATGATATGATCAAGAAGAATAATAAAATGTTGACAAGCAGCACATATGCTCAGTTTCTGAAGCAAACTTCCACAACACAGCATCGACTTTTGTTTTCATTCGATACAGAGAAAGGCAGGATGCATATGGCCTTTCTCCAGGCACAAGTGCCTGATCCTAAGGCTATCACTGATTACAAAAGAGAAACTTTTCAATTCAACACCAAATATGTACACCCAGATGATCAGATGGATCTACATCGACAAATTGGAGAAATGGTATTCTACACCTTGGTAAAATCTTCTACTATTTCCACTAAATTGCAGCTTTCTCTGAATAATGTTCAAACACAATTTAAGCTGGAAAAGATATCATCCTTTGCAAAATACAATAGAATTAAATCTTTGGAATAGATGGTTCTCAATATTAGATATGATCCCTCCAATGTAAAAGAAGTAAAGAAGATGGTCAAGAAGAAAAATGAGAACATAGCATCCCTGAGAAAATAGCTGAAACTGCCACCTACAGAAGACTCATAGGCAAAGAAGATAGACGAGGCAAAGGGTGAAAAGGATGAAATGCTCAAGATGATCATGGAACAGAACACACAATTAAAATAAATGGAAGCAAAACTAGAATGGTTGGTAAAAGAGAAATAACAATCAACACCCATGGAAGTAATTCCATTGAGTGCGTTTCCAGTTGCGGGAGTTAGTACCACAACCATAGCAGCAACCTCCAAAGTAGAAATTCCATCAAACGCTCCATTTTCAACTCTGGAAAAGACAATAGAGCTATCAAAGTCCATGGAGGAAATGAACTTACAGGAAACATGAATCAGTAGACTAAAAAGGGACGTTGAGATTCTTCAGGAGCTCAAGAATTCTTACCAGACGTGTTTCCACGTTGAAAAGGAAACAATGAAAAAAATCAAACAGGACCTATAATAGATGCAAAAGAAAACAATGGCGGGAAAAACACTTTCTGAAGCTAAGGAGAAGATTTGGATGGATATCTCTGAATCCATAAATGAGATTTGGCCTATGGTGCAAATCATGTTTGAACAAAATGAACTAGTGTTGAGGAGAAGACAGGCCATTGATAAGATAAAAAGAGAGCTAGGGGATATGCCCACTGAAGAAAACAAAATCATTTGATTTCTGAATTCAAAGACCAGAGAAGAGATAGAAGATCTGAAAATAGAAGACAAGACCGAAACCATCCTCGAAGTCAAGAGAATTCTGACCAAAATGGGGTTGATGCTACAATTGGAGGAGAAAGTCCAAAACATGGACGTTGGAGTTCATAAATGTTTTAGCAAAATTGATGCTTTGCAGAAGAAAGGTTTTCCCCGTTGGTTGGTTTTGAATGATAACCTAATGACCTTATCTTACTATAAGTAGAATATTTCCATGGTGGCGAAGAATAGTTCCATGTTATAAGGAATATAGGGCAATATTACAGGCAAGGAGTTCTTAGAGACTTTGCAGCTAGACCTCAGCATACAACACGAAATCAAGTATATTTTTACTGTCAAGACGACATTTGCCAAGTATAAAAAAGTGGATGAGATCTACCAGAGAATGCTCAAAATCACCACACCCAGTCAGCAAAGGTGGGATTAGCTATGCAACTTAATCAAATGATAGATGATGTGTATCATCTGATTCATCATGCGCAACATCCAAAGTCATGTGAATGACTCACCAATGGTCATCCCAGAAAATCATCATGAAATTTCAACACATCATTAGCAGATGCTATATTCTTGTATTATGTTATTTAGTTAGCTAGATTTTATTTTCTCCATGTCCTTATCAGTTATGACAGGGTCATTGTAATTTTGATTATAAATAATTCAAGCTTTGAAGTATTGAGGGTTGATCTCACGCCCAAGCAAGTTGAACCATTGTAATCTTTATCAAGGGATATACCAGTAATAAAAGAGAGTTTTTCACAGGATTCATGTGTGTTTACTATTGGTGATGTGTTTCTTCGCATTGTTAATGTTTTTTTTTTGTCTTCGTGCTCACATGTATTTTCTTGTCTGATCATTTAGAAGGATTCAAGTTGCGGAACTTATTTCATATACTCTATTACAACTTATAAAGGATTTTACTATTTTTCTTCAAACAATATGATAAATAAATTCTTGAATGCTTCTTTACTGTTGTTGTTTATCTCATTTTTTCTGCTAATCCATCTTTTTATTCATAAATAATCCTATAGTTTTCATAATCCTTCCCTATGAGAATATCTTTCCAAAAAAATGTTCTTTGATATCGAGTTTATAAATAATGACCCCATAGCCCAATGGATGCGTGATTTATATTTCAGCCATCTTTATAAAAAACAAGAGACACTGTCTATTCTTTTAACTAGCCTAAAATATGAAACTTAAATAAAGATAAATCTTATAGAGAGATCCCTCTTTGAAACTGGAAGGGCTAGATCCCAGTTTCGAAGTGGTTGGATAAGGTTACCTCTGTTAAATTCTTTCTTCCTTCTAAAAACCTCTCGAGAATTTATAGGGCGATAAAAACAACTACCTAGAAAACTTGTATACCTGGTGGGGGGTAAAAGAAAGGTATTTGGGTAATGTATTGGGGGACTATTTCCCATACCGAGATATGGCCCTGGAGAAGATTAGGAACTGGTTGAGCTAAATTAGTTCCAGGTGATTCCTGAGGGAGAAGTTTTGCATCTAGTGGGACGTCAAGGATAAAAGAGGCCTCAGTGGGAGGGAGATTATCTTTAGGTGTCGTTCTGTTGGAAGATATGACACATACTTGTGTTGAGGGATGGAGGAGCGGGGGTGCTCTATGGTATGTCCCTAGAAAGGATGGGTCTTTGAAGATTCTAGGGCCCATCTCGATGAGTGGATAAACATTGTGATTAGTGTGGATGAAAGGGAGGATGTTGTCGATGTTGGATGAAGGGTTAAGATTATAATGTGATACTTGATCGATGGTAACAGTCTTTCTGTTATGGGGAAACATCATGGTTCAGAACATAGAAGAGACAACGAGCTTCATAGCATACATGTAGCTATGACCAAACAAGATATTGTAATCGAGTGGGGAATCGATAACCTCAATGTTAATAAGAATAGTTTTTCCCCAGAGCTCGACGGGGACATTTTGGAAGAGTCCCTCGGGGGATGAGGGTCTTCCATTGTAGGATCTTAAGGTAATGGAAGATGGTATGAGTTTGGGGGAACCAAGTTTATTCCATATGTATTTGGACATGATACAAGTGGATTCACCTTCATCAATGATGCACCGATGAACTGTAATGTTCTGAATTTTCACATGGATTTGAAAAGACATAAGAGCGGGGAGGTGAGGGTATCCACTGTTGTGATCAAATGTGATGAGTCGGGTTTTAGCAGGGTCGACTTCCCCTGGGGGGGAAAGTAAGGACTTCCTTTAAGTGGGATAGGTTTGAAGGACTTCTAAGACTGACATGGCAGTTGGGGATTGGGCCAAGTCATCGACCAAACTGTAATTATGAGCTTCCCTAGCATGAGGATTGTGGACATTACTGCACAATGGGATGTGAGGAATATGAAGGGGGTTTTCAGTATTAGGGAAAGGAATCATTAAGGGGGGTCCAATTATGACTGGAGTTGTGTCTGAGGTAGTGGGTGCAGATTCAAAGGGTGTGTTGTACTGACGACTGCATGTTTGCGGAAGGAATTCTTCCTCACTGGTAAGGAGGATAGTGCGATCGGTAGGAGTTCCCATATTGGGAACCAATTGAGACATTGTTGGGGGGTAGAATCAGCTTTGCAGAGACTACGTCGCTAACTCCACTCGTGGATGTGGTCAACAATGTGTGTGGAGAAGGTTTGTTTGAAGTCTAAGAGTAGTTCAAGGCCATTTTCATGATGCATGGGTAATTGAAACAAGGTCAAAAATGCTTTGGCCAAGATTCAAAAGTCTCGTGGGACCTAGATTTTTCTTCTACATACCACTATCTGATGGGCTAGTGAGTGTACATTGAAATAACCTCAATCGGATAGAATTGTCTACAATGTTGTTTGATGAGCACCATAAGTGAAAGGTCATGTTATTGTTGGCAGGATCATCTCCTGCTTTTCCTTCAAGCTTGGGGATGTCTGAAGGGAGTTTGGTAGGCATTGCAGGCCATGTGGGGTTGTGCAATATGGGATCATTGGTGAGTTTATTCAGATCCGGTATCTTGAGAGAAGCCAAATATGGCATATGGGGTGGTGGAAGAGGATTAATTATGGCCATAGTGTGAGTGTTCTGAGTACCTGACCCTTGGAGGGGACTAGGTGGGTTTGTATTTCCCCTTTGAGAAGAAGTTGCCCCCCCACTTCCATGTATTCTTGAAATTTCGACACATCATTATCAAATGCTATATTCTTGTATTTTGTTATTTAGTTAGCTAGATTTTAGTTTTTCCATGTCCTGATCAGTTATGACAGGGTCGTTGTAATTTTGATTATAAATACTTCAAGATTCTAAGTATTGAGGATTGATCTCATGCCCAAGCAAGTTGAAGCACTGTAATATTTATCAAGGGATATACCAGTAATAAAAGAGAGTTTTTCACATGATTCATGTGTGTTTACTATTGGTGATGTGTTTCTTCTCATTGTTAATGGTTTTTTTTTTGTCTTCATCATCACATGTATTTTCTTGTCTGATCATTTAGAAGGATTCAAATTGCAGAATTTATTTCATATACTCTGTTATAAATTATAAAGGATTTCACTGTTTTTCTTCTAACAATACGATAAAGAAATTCTTGAATGCTTCTTTATTGTTGTTGTTTATCTCATTTTTTCTGCTAACCCATCATTTTATTCATAAAGAATCCAATAGTTTTCATAATCCTACCCTGTGAGAATATCTTTCCAAAAAACCGCTCTTTGATCTCGAGTTTATAAATATAGACCTCATATCCCAATGGATGTGTGATTTATATTTCAGCCATCTTTATAAAAAACAAGCGACATTGTCTATTCTTTTAACTAGCCTAAAATATGAAACTTAAACAAAGATAAATCTTACAGAGAGATCCCTCTCTGAAACTAGAAGGGCTAGATCCCAGTTTTGAAATGGTTGGATAAGGTTACCTTTGTTAAATTCTTTATTCCTTATAACAACCTCTGGAGAATTTACAGGGCGATAACATTGTGCCGACCATACTGGGGACAAAACAAACTTTCTACACCTTTTATTTCTTTCCCTGGACAAGAAAAACTTTTTCCGAACAAATCATAAAACCTAAATCTATAAAAAACAATGTTTAGAGGTTGTTAAAGTTTGTATATAATCAGTTTAAAAAAGACCTAAAAAATTAAAAAAATCTGGCTCCCAAAAGAACCTACACCAGAGCCCATCCTGACCCGAAACCTGTGATATCAGTAGACAACCCAGAAAATTACTCAAAAAGAAAAACATTGTAGAAAGTTTCAAGAATCATAATCCTCTCCATAGGTCTTTTTCTCTCCCTAAGGAGCTCGTTGATATCCAAGATCTTGATTTTGACCTTTTCTTTGAGTAAATCCTTTTTAGAACTAAATCAAACATCTTTCTAAGAGATACAGTCCTAGATCAAGACATCCTACGACCCTGTACTCCCGATAAACGTTTGCCTAAGATCAGATATTTACCTCAACAGTCAGTTGAATTTCATACCTTGATTGTCGCCACAACTTCTGTCTCGATCAGTCCCACATCTTCCACATATTCAGTTACTTCTCCTCTAATCTCACAAGTTGTTGTACAACCTCCCCTACCAACAATGGAAGCAAGATATGCCCCCTTGGTGTTAGCAACACTGTTGCATGCTATGCCCTAGGACTATCAGACCAGACTTCCTCAATTTGATGGTTCTGGACCTTTAAATGCACAACAACATGTTGACAAAATGAATGATTACTTTGACCTACAAGAAGTGGATGAAGTCGATGTGCAGATGAGGTTATTTGCACAAAGTCTGATCAGAGAGGTTAAAAAGTGGTTCAAAACCTTGTGTGTTGCTACCATTACAGATATTGTTGGTTTTCATAGGACTTTCCTTGATAGGTGGGAGGTAAAGAAAAACCCTCTCCATATTTTGTTAGAGTATGAGAACATCACAAGGAACCAAGGAGAGACAGTGCAGGATTACTGCACTCATTTCAACAATCTATACAATGCCATCCCGACTAAAATCAAACCACCCCAAGGTTTGGCATTGATAAAGTTCCCTGATGGTTTTGACGCTGACATGTCATATCAATTAAGGGAGAGAAACGTAGAAACTTTGGAAGACATGCAAAGAAGTGTCGTCAGTGTAGAATAAAACCTTTTGGCCAGAAGGGCTGGGTAGATAACATAAAAGAGGGTCACCATCAAAGAATAACCTTCTACTTCCTCATCATATGCAAAATTAGATTCTCCCACTAGAGCTATGGAGAAAATGATGGAGAGACTCACCATAACTGACAAGAATCCACCTAGGGAGAACCAATATGTACCTCAAATCAGGAACCCAAACTTTAGAAGAAATCCCCCTCATATTAGGCAGAGGGATCCTAGAGATTCAAGGGAACAAAGGGGACCTGATCAATAGATTAGACCACCTCTCCAGGAAAACTATGATGATGACAGGGAGGAAGTAATTGAGGAGTTTGATGATACTCATATTAATATAATGGGTGATCATGATTACGATCATGAATCTATTTTTCTCACCCAGGAAGAACACAAAATATTTCTCTTATCACAAATAGAGCTAAATGAGGAAGCTAAGAAAATAGAACAATAATCTTTTGAGAATGCTATAATGGAGGTTCATAGGAAGTATAACCTGAGAAGCAAGAAGGCTAATGAGAACTCTCCAAAGAAGGATGTTGAAACCAAGAAAACCTCAGAAAACCTCCCAAAGAAAGTCCCTGGACGGAATGATGTTGAATCTCTTGCGCAAAAAACTCCATAAATTCTTAAGAGAATAAGTCAGACAAAAGTTTCATAAACCATTCAAACAGGTGCACCCCACAAA
>ML784499.1:711138-735116 GCA_009831015.1 Picea engelmannii
CCAGACTTACAGCCTATAGGAATGTTTTTTTAGATGCTCTTCAATGCTTTACTAAGATTGACTTGCAGGTAATGCCTAGAGGACAAAATATACTTGCAGACAGACTGGCTACATCGGCAGCTACCTATAAAATCCCTTTTCTTCCCACTCACAAGTACATAGTGGAGGTGAAGTGCAGACCAATGGTTCCTGACAATATTAGATACTGGCAGGTATTTGGGAGCAACGACAAGATTGAAGACTTCTTACAGGGTAAGAATGAATTCGAATGTACAAATATAGATTTAGAGAATGATGATCATAATGTAAATAGATCTGCTTTTAAAAAGGATAGTGTAAATAATGTAGATTCGGATCAATTGAAAGAAAATGATGTAGAATTGGATGAGTTGAACAAAAACGAAGAAGATTATGGCATTCTACAATTAAAAAATAATGTGTTGCCTAAAGGTTTAGTCCCTTTAGAAGACTTATTTGATTTTAACGACGTTATGAAAAAACCTAAAATTGAAGCTAGTGGTAAAGAGGTCGAAGATTGCAACATAGGAATATAAGAGGAACCCAAGATTGTGAAACTCTCTAAATCACTGCCCCCTAAGCAAAAACGAAAATACATCGAATTGTTCAAAGAATATATAGATGTTTTCTCTTGGGGTTACAAGGATTTAAAATCTTATGACACAAGCATCATACAACATAAGATCCCAATAAAAGAAGAAAATAAACCTTTTAGACATAAACTTAGGAGAATCAATCCCAAGTTACTTCCCCTGATAGAGAAAGAGATTAAAAAGATGTACAATGCCAAAATCATAGTTCCTATAAGATTTTCCAAATGGGTTTCTAATCTGGTTCCAACCAGAAAGAAAACTGGCGAAATCAGGCTTTGCATTGATTTACGAAATCTAAACAAGGTCTCCCTAAAAGAGAATTACCCCTTGCCCAAAATGGACCATATCTTACAGAAGGTAGTTGGGGCCAGAATAATTTCTTTACTAGATGGTTTCTCAGGCTATAATCAGGTTCTTGTTCATCTAGATGATCAAGAGAAGACAACTTTTACCACACCTTGGTGGACCTTCATGTACATGAATATGCCCTTTGGTTTGATGAATGTCAGTGCAACCTTTTAGAGAGCAATGGAAATTTATTTCATGGACGAACTGGGCAGGTTTATAGTCATATATTTGGACAATGTGAAATTCTACTCCAAATCCGATGATGAACACTTACATCACCTCAGATGAATTTTTGAGAAGTGCAGAAAATTCGGGATCTCATTAAATCCAAAGAAGAGTCTTTTCAGTTTAGAAGAGGGCAAGTTGTTGGGGCATATAATATCTAAATAAGGAATTAAGATAGACCCTAGTAGAATAGAATCCATAATGAAATTAGATCATCCTAGGAACATCAAAGAGTTACAGTCATTTATCGGTAAAATAAATTTCTTGAGAAGGTTCATACCCAACTTGGCTGAAATTCTCAGGAATATCACCAACATGTTGAAAAAAGATACCAAAATAAAATGGAACCTTGAGGCCAAATAGTCATTCGAATAGGTAAAGCACACACTCACCCAAGCCCCAATTTTGATCATCCCAGACTACACCAAAGATTTTTACCTTTCCTCTTTTGCATTTGAGCACACCATTGTTGTTGTACTATTGTAGAAAAACAATGAAGGGTATGAACAACCCATAGATTATTTCAGCAAATCCCTAAGAGACGCGACGCTTAATTATAATATAATGGAGAAGTAATCATTTTCCTCTGGTGAAGGCCATAAAAGATTTCAGAGTCTATATTCTCCATTCTCACACAATTGCCTATGTCCCTAATGTTGTGGTGAAGTATATCTTGACTCAAGATAATCCAGATGGGAGGAGAGGAAAGTGGATAGCTATTATTCTGGAATACGACATAGAAATAAAACCCACTAAATTGATCAAAGGTCAAATTTTGGCCAAACTAATGGCCGAATCTAACTTCCATGTTTTAGATATTAATTTCTTGGTTGCAGATGATGAAGACTACAGTAAATAAGATTCATGCAGGAGTTTCATGCAGGGGATTGTAGTGGTCATCTAAGCTAGAAGACTACAGTAAATAAGATTCTCAAAGCTAGTTTTTACTGGCCCACATTGTTCGTTGATGTACACCAAAGGGTCATATCATTCCACAAATGCCATGTTTTCGAAGGAAAAAGGAAGTTGTTGCCGCTGCCCCTAAAACCTATATCAGTCGAAACCCCATTCCAGGAATGGGGCCTGGAATTTATTAGAGAAATTTATCTAGCCTCTTCTGTTCAACATAAATGGATCCTCACTACCACAGACTACTTCACAAAGTGGATCGAGGTGATACCATGCAGGCAAGATACTGACTCTGTCATCATTAAATTCTTGGAAAACAATATTTTATCTCATTTTTGTTGTCCTAGAAAAATTATAACTGACAATGTAGCAGCCTTTAGATCCAAAAATCTTATTGATTTTTGTAGCCAGTATCACATCACTCTGGGACACTCCATCGCCTATTACCCTCAGGGAAATGGGTTGGTGAATTCCTCAAATAAAAGTCTGGTGAATATCCTCAAGAAAACATTAGAAGAAAATAAGAAGTCCTAGCATAACAAGATGGTTTTTGCACTTTGGGCCGACAGATTGAGCACTAAAAGAGAAATTGGCATGTTCCCATACCAATTGGTATATGGTACTTAAGAAATTTTTCCTCCTTCTCTGGGAGTTCCAGTCATGAAACTGTTGCAGGAGGCTAAGACAGAGCCAAATGATATTCAAAGAAGAATCAATAAAACGATTCAATTGCAACAATCCATAGAAGAAGTATACAATAAGATCCAATTGATCCAGGAAAATATAAAAAAGATTCATGACAAAAGAACCAAGGAAGACAATTTTGAAATGGGTGATCTAGTGTTGATATGGGACTCCAAAAATGAGGACAAGGGCAAACATGGGAAGGCCCTTACACCATTCAGGTTTACAGAGGGAATAATTATTTTCTGCTAGATAACAACGACGGATTAGACCTGCCAAGTGGACCTATAAATGACAAGATGTTGAAGCATTTCTTTCTACCTCAATAGAAATATTAGCAATCCATTTCCACTGTACATACCATTTTATTTATTTTTCAGTGGTATGTTTGTGTTACTGGTCAAATGTTTGAAGCCCACAGAGAAGGCCCTAAGGCATTGGTTAGTACCACTAAATTTTTTACAATAAGAAAGAATCAATTAGTAGAAGGAGCTCTGACAGAAAAAAAATTCAGGATATCAGAGAGTAGGTTCTTGGCACTTCACAAGGAGAGTACCATCCCCAGGTGGAGTCGTTATTATAACCCTATAATTTATAGAATCAAATGATGACTGGAAATTCATTCTTTTATTGTAATGAGGGATGTAAACATTGTTTCATTCTGGAAATTGATTTGAAGAAAAAGAAAAGAAAAGAAAAGAAAAGAAAAAATGAGAAAAGAATAAAAGAGGGCATAAAAGAAAAATAAAATCCCCATGAGATAACAATGACTTGGTCCATAATGTTCAATCATGGTCAAGTCCTTTTAAATTGATGTTGATAGGAATAGTGAATAAGCTTGACTAAACTGTTTAATCTTAGTCAAGTTGATAGGTTAGCTAGTGAATAAATTTGACCAAACCGCCTAATCTTGGTCAAATAAGCCTAGGGTAGAGTATTTTCTTAGTCCAACAGTTTAATCTGGGATAAATGTTGTAGATGAGTAGGCAATAACATAGGTTAGTTGATTTGGTTTCAATAAAACATGCATGATGGTCGAGTCAGATTCATGTCCTGATGTTTGAAGGTGTGTTTATCCAACCCCATGGTGTCGAGTAACAAAGAAAGCAGGGGAAAAAACCCACAAAAATCATCAAACCTTAGTTCTCACTGCTTATGAAACTTTGCACTAACAGATTAAAGTTTGAGCAAGAATCCATGGCTGAAAGGCCAGTGCCCAGATCTACGGCCAAGATGTAATTCCGGACCCCCCCGTTCATTCTTCTTTTAATGGAGGGGGGGGGGTCTGGAATGTTGGTTAATAGGAGCTCTTAGATCTATGGTACAATAAGCAACGTGAAGATGAATGGCTGACAAAGGATTCTGGACCCCCTCGACTGTTCTGCCTTTAAAAGTGGGGGGGGTCTAGAATGAAGTGGTTTTTCCAAGTTGTCCCCACCATAATATGGCATACATTGATTACATCAGAGCCTCTTCACTACAAAACCACTCACCATTTACTACCCTTCTGACATACCACCGTCGCCTGGTGACATCACACTCCACTGCCTCTCCCTATGGGTCCCATCTCATAACTTCATCAGTTCTTTTCCCCCTAGTCAGCCGTCGCAAACCACCTCACATCTACCTTCGCCCCAATCAGTGTGTCCCACACCACCCTGTCACACCCTTCATCCATACTTCACCTACCATCTCAAAATTCAAATGACCCATTGGCCATTTATTACTGGCTACCTATTTGTTAGCCTATGGACCTGTCACCTATGCCCAACGGATACCCATTCACTCAAAATGATCCATGTTTCTGCCATTTTCACATTATTCATTTTCTCCGCACACTAGACGATCCTTTTCAACTTTGCTGATCCAGTCGTTGACCTAACCATAGCCATCACCCGCTAACGTTTTGTGTTTAATTTGTAGGTTATTTTCACAGTGATGGCGTCCAAATCTAAAAGACTAGAAGCTGAGGAAAATCCATTCCTCCCACCTCCTGTCGACCTCCACAGGATCCCATTAGCCGACAAGGATTACTTAATCTCAGAGACAAGGTGTGAATTTGACTTCACGAAGTTACAGTCATGGTTTAAAGATACATTCATAGATCAAAGCGATGAAATTGTGCTCTGGGAGTCCAATCTTCCTCTTTATCTATTTCTCCAAGTCCACCACTTCCCTGAATTTTCTCTAAAATGTCAAGCTCATTGCCTCCCTGACCAGAGAACCATGGTTTCTTCGTCCGGAGAAACTCTTTTCTCTATCATGCCAGATGCCATTGATCAGATGCTACAGATACCTAGAGTTGATTTCCCATCCCCTTTCAACCTTGAAATTCTAATAGAGTTGTATCAAATTTGTCTTTTCTCCAAAGGGCCTAAATTTTTGAGCTTTTCCTCCTACAGGATGCTCAACTCTCCAAGACAAATTCCCCCATACCCTTCTTCCCTATTCTTAGAAAGAGGAAAACAAGTAATTTTAACACTCTCTTCTCTACTTCGCTATTTTTTGGATGATTGGATAGATGAACCTATATTGGGTTTCCTATCCATTTTATCGGCCAAGGAAAAGGCTACCATCCAGTTTGAATACAACACTTTCCTAGCAGAGAATATACATGATCAACTTTAAAAATTTGCCACAGAGGGAATGTTATGCTATTCCTCTATACTGGCCTACATTTTCATCTTCTTTTAGATAGAGAAGTTCCCCTTCCTGATGTATAAAATGGACAAGGACGACAAACCCCAAGCAGTAACATCTTGGACCTCATTTCTCAGAAGAAAATCTACATAATTCAGCTTCAAATAGTTCATCGAGAAGTTCTACCATGTTGTGGTGAGGATTCTCAGTGGGAGGCCTGAGCCAAGGATAAATGAGGGGATCCAGAGAATATTTCACCTCTCGGACCTCACAAAAATGGGATATTGGTACCTGTATTAGAACTATATAGAAATCAGAGTATACAAGTGCGAGCTGGCTCCATATAAGTTGCCCAAGTATCTATTGGTGAGGATATTTTCCCTTGAATATATAATAAAAATGATAAATTTTGATGACATACACTTTTCTCCTTTGAAGAAGAGACAACAACTGAGGATCAAGGGGCAACTAGGGTCCTTTATCTACAATAGTCGATTTGTCGGGGAAGAGGCGGATAAAATTTTGAGGGAAATGAAGTTTGACACAAGATTCCTATGGCACTATGATCCATGGGGAATAATCACAGAGATGAGAGTGAAGAACAAGAATATATCGTATATTCATGCACCCAAGATGGATATAGAGAAGTTTTCAAATCAAACGGAGTGGGAGGCGAGTATGTTGGAAGAGGTAGAACAACAGTCTCCTCAAATCATTATCTCTCAAACAAACACACCACAGATACCTAAAGAGAAAAGACCCATAAAGGATGTTTCTCCTTCTATTTTTGAAGTCTAGGCTGAAGAGTTTCATATGCACACAAAAAGACCACAATCCTATCATATAACTGAAACGACTGGTGAAAAGGAAACACAACCCATCACAGCTTTAAAATGTGATTAGACACCTCTTATCTCAAGCGATGAGAAGATCATGTCTACTTCCTCATCTCAGAATCAAATTAACACTTCACTGGTAAATCAACAAAGTCAAGGAGGTGCGAAATTGGGTGTCTTTGAGAAATATGATATGATCAAGAAGAAGAATTAAATGTTGACAAGCAACACATTTGCTCAGTTTCTGAAGCAAACGTCCACGACACAACATCGAATTTTGTCTGCATTTGATACAAAGAAAGGTAGGATGCATATGGACTTTCTCCAGGCACAAGTGCCTGATCCTAAGGCTATCACTGATTACAAAAGAGAAACTTTTGAATTCAATACCAAATATGTACACCCAGCTGATCAAATGGATCTGCATCGACAGACTAGAGAAATGGTATTCTACACCTTGGAAAAAGCTTCTATTACTGCCACTAAACTGCAGATTTCTATGAACAATGTTTAGACACAATTGAAGCTAGAGAAGATATCATCCTTTTCAAAAGACAATAGAATTAAATATTTGGAAGAGTTGGTGCTCAAGATTGGATACGATCCCTCCAATGTAAAAGCAGCAGAGGATGTGGTCAATAAGAAAAATGCGACATAGCATCCCTGATAAAGCAACTGAAAATACCACCTACAGAAGACTCACAGGCAAAGGATATAGCCGAGGCAGAGGGTGAAAAGGATGAAATGCTCAAGATGATCATGGAACAGAACATGCAATTAAAATAAATGGAAGTATAAATGGAACGATTGGTAAAAGAGAAAGAACAATCAACACCCATGGAAGTAATTCCATTGAGTGCAATTCCACTTGCGGGAGTCAGTACTGCAACCATAACAACAACCTCCACAGTATAAATTCTGTTAGATGCTCCACTCTCAGCTCTGGAAGAGACAGTAGAACTATCAAATCCCATGGAGGAAATGAACTTATAGGAAATGAAAATCAGTAGACTGAAAAGGGAGGTTGAGAGTCTTCAGGAGCTCAAGAATTCTTACCAGATGAGTTTCCATGTCGAAAAGGAAACAACGAAAAAACTCAAACAGGAACTACAACAGATGCAAAAGAAAACAATGGAGGGAAAAACACTTGTCAAAGCTAAGGAGAATATTTGGATGGATATGTCTGGATCCATAAATGAGATTTGGCCTATGGTACAAATCATGTTTGAACAAAACAAACTAGTGATGAGGAGAAGACATGCCATTGATAAGATAAAAAGAGAGTTGGGGGATATGCCCACTGAAGAAAACAAAATCATTCGACTTCTGAATTCAAAGACAAGAGAAGAGATAGAAGATATGAAAATAGAAGACAAGACCGAAACCATCCTCGAAGTCAAGAGAATTCTGACCAAAAAGAGGTTGATGTTGCAACTGGAGGAGAATGTCCAGAACATGGACGTCGGAGTTCAGAAATTTTTCAGCAAAATTGATGCTTTACAGAAAAAAGGTTTTCCTGGTTGGATGGTTTTGAATGATAAGCTAATGACCTTATCTCACTATAAGCAGAATATTTCCATGGTGATGAAGGACAGTTCCAAGTTCTTGGGAATACAGGGCAGTATTACAGGCAAGGCATTCTTAGAGACTTGTCAGCCAGACCTTAGCTGATCCGGATTATTTTCAACACGAAATGAGATCAGAGATATAATAAAGAAATGCATAGAGATATCCCATATATTTAATAATATAACAGAAATGTATCAGATATGCAACCATAAACACAGATATATAGCAATACATGATTTCTATTAATGAAAGAAATGTACAGAGACTATAAAAATACAGAGTGAAAGACTTGCTAGAATGGTGGAAGCTTATCTTTGAGAAGAGATGTGATGGATACTCGCATTCGCAAGAAGATGATTACAATGAGGCTCTAAAGGAATTTTTACATTAAGCAGGAATGCCAAAATCCCTATACATCCAAAAACCTAAGCCTAGGGTATGAAGCGCCAAAAGTCATGTGGGCCTCGTTTGGGTAAGTGAGTACATCAACTTCCTGGGGTCGTAACTTTTGCATACGATCTTCGTTTTAGGCGTGTGATAGCTCGTTGGAAAGGTATAATAAAGGAGATTCATTTTGGGGGCTAAATGATGCCTTCAACTATCATTGAGAACCATGATCTTGAAAAACCTTCATTTGGGCCCTCAAAATGGCCCCGAAAGTTAAAACCTGCTAAAAATAGTAAATTGCCAAAATTGCCAGAAAACTATTTTAAGCCATTTGGAAAAGGTGGGTGGCCATCGATATCCACCTAGATCATTAGCACACAACATGAAATCAACTATATTTTTACTTTCAAGCCGACATTTTCCAAGTATACAGAAGTGGATGAGATCTACCAGAGAATGCTCAAAATCACCACACCCAGTCAGCAAAGGTGGGAGGAGCTGTGCAACTTAATCGAATGATAGATGATGTGTATCATCTGATTCATCATGCATAGAATCCAAAGCTATGTGAATGACTCACCAACGACTGTCCTAGAAAATCATCATGAAATTTTGACACATCATTAGCAGTTTCTATATTCTTGTATTATGTTATTTAGTTAGCTAGATTTTAGTTTCTCCACGTCCTGATCAGTTATGAAAGGGTCGTTGTAATTTTGATTATAAATACTTCATGCTTTGAAGTATTGAGGGTTGATATCATGCCCAAGCAAGTTGAAGCACTGTAATCTTTATCAAGGGATCTACCAGTAATAAAAGAGATTTTTTCATAGGATTCATTCGTGTTTACTATTGGTGATGTGTTTCTTCTCATTGTTAATGGTTTTTTTTGTCTTCGTGATCACATGTATTTTCTTGTCTGATCATTTAGAAGAAGTCAAGTTGCGGAAATTATTTCATATACTCTGTTACAACTTCTAAAGGATTTTACTTTTTTTCTTCTAACAATACAATAAATAAATTCTTGAATGCTTCTTTACTCTTGTTGTTTATCTCAATTTTTCTGTTAACCCATCATTTTATTCATAAAGAATCTAATAGTTTTCATAATCCTGCCGTGTGAGAATATCTTTCCAAAAAACTATTCTTTGATCTTGAGTTTATAAATACAGACCCCATATCCCAATGGATGCGTGCTTTATATTTCAACCATCTTTATAAAAAAAAAGCGCCATTTTCTATTCTTTTAACTAGCCTAAAATCTGAAACTTAAACAAAGATAAATCTTACAGAGAGATCCCTCTCTAAAACTGGAAGGGCTAGATCCCAGTTTCGAAGTGGTTGGATAGGGTTACCTCTATTAAATTCTTTCTTCCTTCTAACAACCTTTCGATAATTTAGAGGACGATAACAACAGCTACCTAGAAAGCTTGTATACCTGGTGGGGGGTAAAATAAAGGGATTTGGGTAATGGATTGGGGGACTATTTCCCATACCAGGATATGGCCCTAGGGAATATCAGGAACGGGTCGAGATGAATTAGTTCCATGGGATTCCTGAGGGAGAAGTTTTGTGACTAGTGGGATGTCAAGGATAAAAGAGGCCTCAGTGGGAGGGAGATTATCTTCATGTTTCGTTCTGTTGGACGATACAATACATACTTGTGTTGAGGGATGGAGGAGCAGGGCTGCTCCATGGTATGTCCCTAGCAAGGATGGGTCTTTGAAGATTCTGGGGCCCATCTCGATGAGTGAATAAGAATCGGGATTAGTATGGATGAAAGGGAGGATGTTGTCGATGTTGGATGAAGGGTTAGGCTCGTAATGTGATACTTGATCGATGGTAATGATATTTTTGTTATGGGGAAACATCATGGTTCAGAACAAAGAAGAGGCGATGACCTTCATAGCATACATGTAGCTACGACCAAACAAGATATTGTAATCGAGCAAGGCATCAATAACCTCAATGTTAATAAGAATGGTTTTTCCCCCAAGCTTGATGGGGACATTTTGGAAGAGTCCCTTGGGGGATGAGGATATTCCTTCGTAGGCTCTTAAGGTAATAGCAGATGGTATGAGTTTGGGGGAACCAAGTTTCTGCCATATGGATTTGGACATAATACAAGTGGATACACCTTCATCAATGATGCATTGATGAACTGTAATGTTCCAAATTTTCACGGGGATTTAAAAAGAGATAAGAGAGGGGAGGTGAGCATCTCCGCTATCGATATCAAATGTGATGAGTCGGGTATCAGCAGGGTTGAATGCCCCCAGGGAAAAAAGTAAGGACTTTTACTACATGGGACAGGTTTGAAGGACTTATAAGACTGACATGGTAGTCGGGGATTGGGCCAAGTCATCGACCAAACTGTAATTATGAGTTTCCCTAGCCTGAGGATTGTGGACATTCCTGCACAATGGGATGCAAGGAATACGAAGGGGGTTTTCAGTATTAGGGTGAGGAATCATTAAGGGGCGTACAATTGTGATTGGAGTTGTGTCTGAGGTAGTGGGAGCATATTCAGGGGGTGTGCTATACTGACGACTGCGTGTTTGCAGAAGGAATTCTTCCTCACTGGTAAGGAGGATAGTGTGATCAGTAGAAGTTCCCGTATTGGGATATTGTCCGAACTATGGTAGGATGGGTTGCATGTCTTGTTGGGTATTTATCACCCCTTGGTGTGGAATGGGGTTTTGTAGTATGGCTGGGGGTGGTTTCTGCACATATTGTTGTGGGGCCTGTGGAGGGGTAGGCGATGCTTAGGGTCGTGGCCCATTCACGGAGTCTTTCATCTGTTTAAAGTTAGTGATTTGGGGGAAATGGTGAGTATTTTGACCAAACTCATCGCAAAGGGAACAAGGGAAGGTGGTCTAAATATTTTTGTTGTTCTTCCCCTGGAATTTGTTATTGTTGCCCCCTTGGGGGTTTTGATTCCCCTAGTTCTGGTTGCCCCCGACATACTGGTTCTGCTGGGGTTGGTTCTGGTTTCCTCCTGGTCAGGGATTATTATAGTTTCAGTTTTTTCCTTTCTTTCTGGCATTGTTCAACTGATGGGATGGATTTTCCGTATTCAACTGTTCAAAATTTTGATATTGTTGAATGGGAGAGGGTTGAACAAAATTAACCCCAGCATGTGGTTTTTCTTGTGGTGGAGCCATAAGTTGTGGGGGGGCAGGAAATGCAAAGTACGGATTATGTTTTGGTGATGATCCATAAGGTACATAGGAAGGTGTGGCACTTTCACTAGTGCTTAAGGTATAGGCTGAGGTAGAGGGAGGACCAACACATGGTTGGATAGGTGGGTGTATTAGGGGTGTCAGCAGGGGTCCACTTATGGGTGGAGGTAGGGCAACAGGGTACGGTTGTTGATAAGGGGGAGGAGGATAATAAGGAATTCCTCCATATGCCTGCAGATATTGGGGTGTGCCATACATGAGTGGTTGTTGAAGCTGTGGGTTGTGGTGTGTAGTGTTACCAATCAATCTGTTTGTTGAGTGAGACATCCCAGTTTTGTCTTGGCCGAATGGCATGGGTCTTGGGGCATCCAGGAGTACCATGCATAGGTATTCGGAATGGGCATAAATGAGTTCGAAATGTTGTGTCTTGCTAATGGCTTCTTTTTCAGACTGGGGGAAGGTAGCCACCACATCTTTGGAAAGGAGGGAAACAAGTGATTTGAGGAACCAATTGAGACATTGTTGGGGGGTAGTGTTAGCTTTGCAGAGACTACGTCGCCGACTCCACTCGTGGATGTGATCAACAATGTGTGTGGAAAAGGTTTATTTGAAGTATGAGAGTAGTTCAAGGCCATTGTCATGATGTACAGGTAATTGAAAGAAGGTCAAAAATGATTTGGCCAAGATTCAAAAGTTGTGTGGGACCCAGATTTTTCTCCTACATACCATTTGGATGATGGGCCAGTGAGCGTACTTTGAAATAACCTCAATCGGACAGAATCATCTGTGATGTTGTTTGATGAGAACCATAAGTTAAAGGTCAAGATATGGTTGGCAGGATCGTCTCCTGCTTTTCCTTCAAACTTGGGGATGTCTAAAGGGAGTTTGGTAGGCATTGCAGGGCATGTGGGGTTGTGCAATATGGGATCATTGGTGAGTTTAGTCAAATTTGATATATTTAGAGAAGACAAATATGGTATATGGGGTGGTGTTGGAGGATTAATTCCAGCCATAGTGTGAGTTTTTTGAGTACCTGACCCTTGGAGGGGACTAGGTGGGTTTGTATTTCCCCCTTGAGAAGAAGTTTCCCCCCTGCTTCTGTGTAAAGGAGAGCGAGTGGATGGTTGACCTTGGGAAGTGGACCTAAGTAAGGTGGAACCAAGCAAAGCTAATCCCAAGATAGTGGCACTTACAGGGGTGTGAGAAGGTGGAGCCGATGAGTTGGTAAGACTAGGAACTCCCCCTAAAATAGGAGGGAGATTTAGAAATAATATGGAATGACGGGGGTTCTGTAGGTCCCCTATGATGTCCAACTAGCTAAGTGAATGTGTTCGAATGGTGGTGAGAGAAATAAATAAACTGGAGCCTTTTCTGCAATTTTTGAATCTTCACAATATATATCCTAATCAGATGTAATCGGAATGGAATCATACATAAAGTGTTTTGATAAAGAAGCATATATGTGGCTAGGTGGATTTTGTTCACGTGGGAGAACAAAGAAAACAAATGATCTTATCTTAAATGATGTAACGCCCTTCTTCTCAATTAACATTGGACCTTCCAATACCACTCAATAGTGGGGTTTGAATCCAACGAAAGAGAAACTAGTGAAGGATGAAACAATCCATTATAATGAGGGGTAGAGGGTGCATATCTTGAAAGAACTGGCGATATTTCCCAATAGCCACACAAAATCTGATCAAGGTGCAATTGCAGCCCACAATTTCCACCTGGGTAGATGTCCTAAAATTTGGTCACTAGGTACCTTGGTCAAAGTGTGACATTTATATTTTTAGCCTAAGAAATGGGTCACAAGCTAGATCCCGTCCAAGAGGTGGGTGCCTCAAGGGGGGACTCACAGAACAACCATACCTCGACCTTCAACCCTTCGCGGGTATCTCCCTACCTTATGGTGTTAGGAACACTTGACTTAGAGGATTTAAAGTTCCCTATTTGAAAACTTCTATTGTTTTGAAAATGTGAGAACCAGATAATGGGGAGTTATTTGGATGTTTATCCCCAAAATCCTACCTAGACTAAAAAAATTCTTTTGCACTTCCTATGGAGGAACACTTAGTGAGTTTTTTAGAAAGATTTTAGATGTGGTTGTTTGAGAGATTGTGGGTGTGAACCAATCTCATTGAAATTAAGTGGGAGTGGATAGTTTCATCAAGCAAAGGGTGGGGTGTTTCAGAATCCCTTTGGAGGAAACTTACTTCAACCTCCACGTTTCGAGATAAAAACTATGTGAGTGAGAAGTGTCTTTTGTGTGTGAATGAGTGAAAGTCTGCCAATATTTTTAATAAATTAGGTGTCACCTTGCTACATGTGGACTTCGCTTGGTCTTTACAAGTCTTTGATTACCTAATTAACTAAATTTCATTGGTATAACCTTGCGGAATTTTAAAGTCCTAGGAAACTAGCATGTTGACATGTGGGTCCTTTATTATTCCTTTAACTCCCTAATGTGATTTAATCTAAGAAAGATTTGAAACTATCCTAGATTGTGAACATGTGGGAATGTATGGGCCCATTACAAAACCTTTAAACTTCCCTAGTGATTTAATCTAAGAAAGAAAATTTCAACACTATCCTACCTTTGTAGCATGTGGGCATATATGGGCCCTTACAATTTTAAGATGTGTTTGAAAAATAAACTAAGAGGAGTCTCGAGGGGGGCTGATGTCCTCTCCTAAAGTTTTGTCTTTTTAAGGGATATGAAATTGTCCCTCAAGCTCTTTCTGATTCTCAAGATCGCTTTGGAGTGTGAGAGAAGAGCATACTGAATGACTGATATCGAATTTCATGTCCCAATGCAAGTTTTTAAATGTGATGTAGAATGATTCCAACTTATGTTTTAGTCAAAGCAAGCCAGCCATGTGGCGAAATAAAAACAAAAAGAGGAAAAAATAATGATTTTTAACCCCTAAGTGCCTATTTTTTGACTAATCCCTTTATATGGAGAGGGAATATAAGTGTGGTGAAAATGACAATATGAATGGAATCAATTTTAAGAAGGCTATGGGCCCTCCACAGATCACAAAAATATTACAATGTGTATTTTTTTGCACAGGTGCGTGGGTCTCAGAATAGACAGAGGCGCTCTGAGTGCCAATGCGTGAACTAAAAAAGAATTTTGGGAGTAGGTGTACAGAAAGCACTGAGCAATACTGTGGTTTTGGCACATGTACACATGATGCACGACTGTGGGCCAATAAACCCGTGCACAACTGTCACTTGACCGTGAATAAAATTTCATATGGAATTATCTTGACTTAGCTTTGAATTTGATGTTTTGCAGGTCGTCTTGGGCTGTTTATGGTACCTATAGATTAAATAAATAGAAAGAAGAGCTAAAATAACCCAAATGGGGTAGGAAATTGATACCTTTCCCTAGCGGAGTCGCCAATCTGTCGCGCCTCTTTTTTCACCTAAATGAGCAAAACAGAGGTGCTTACAACACCAGTTGGGTTATCTAGGCAAGACAACTATAAAGGAAAGGGTTAGAAGAATAAAGCATAAAATACTAAGCTAAGAATTAAACTAGGAATGATAAAAACAATTAAACTATAGTGCATAGGGACATAAGAATAATAAAAAAAAAGACTCATGTTGCCAATGGAAAGGATAGTATTAGTGAAAAGAAAGCACCAAGAATAAAGGAAGACTTTGGGTCCCCTCTTCCTCCAAGGGAGGGCTCTTGGACCCCCAAATTTTGAGCTCTTCTTACAAAAGGAGGAACTAGAATGAAATGGTGAAGAGAATCCAAAGCACATTCACTCAAGAGGTGATATGAATGGCTAAGTGAAATGGTGCTAGCATGCTCTTTATGAGGAAAGAGGGTCCTCTAAGAGAATATCAACAACATAAAAATACAAATGAATTCCTTGAAGATGTAATGCACCCATGGCCTCTTTTTATAGCATAACTTTGAGGTATTATCCAACCAGCTTTAAGTGTGAAAAAGGGGTTGTTTAGGGCACCTTTAGGTCTTTGACCAGCCACCCAGCCAGATTCAGCCAAGATTTGGATGTCAAATAGACTTGGAAGATGAACTAGAAGTGGGTGGGAGGCCGACCAATATCATAAATGCACCATTCTAAGCTGTGTGCGACATTTTGTGTCCACAATCGTGCATCAGGCGCATGTGCACTTTTTCGGCATTTTCGACTGGCACACGTGCGTGCGCTACCTATATATCCTTAGCACATGTCGATTTTATAACTGGTTGTATAGTTTTGGACCTTTTGGAAATTCTTTTTTGGTCATTTTTGGTCCATGTTAGATTCCTAAGCCGCACATAGGTAGATCAATATATTTGGATGTAATAAAGGTCAATATTAATAAGGCCTTTCAATAAAATAGAATAAGGCAGATGAAAGAAGACCTAATAGAAGATTCCACTTCTAGAAGGATCTTCCTCTAGATGCTTCTCTTAATAGACATATTTAGTATAAATAAGGGTCGAGGGTATGAAAACCCTAGATTGGAGATTATTGTAATAGAGCACTGCTTGATTGGAGGTTGCCCCCTCGAAGAGGCTTGTGAACATTGCTTTATGAATCAAAGTGTTATTTTTTTTGTTGTTCTTATATCATTTATGTGTTATTGTGGAGATTATGTTGGATATATTACTGTTATTCTGCCATTTCTAGCATTTTATTTTTGTTCTGCATATTTATTATATCTGGTATCTTGCATGTGGTATCAGAGCACTTTCCATGGCAGAAATTGTGGGATTTTTTTTCCAGGGTAGAGATGTATTCTGGTGTCTTTAAACCACAGAGATCTGTCAGTATGTGCATAAACCCACATTTGAGGGATTCATACATGCAGGAAATACAAGTGGTTCTTAAGCGCACATCTGTTGGCCACCCTTGTAACCCCTGTTGGTACCCCTTCGAGTGGTAGTGCATTAGAAAACACCTGTGTATGGATTGGCCTAGATTTCCTGAAGTGCTCTTTAGATAAACCTATCAGCCACCAGACTTCTATAGTGTCACCGAGAACAACACTCGGGAAGATACTCTCTAGTACCTAGGTAGTTGGGTAGTACGGCTAAGGGTACGGTCTATCCTCCTTAGTTAGTGCCCTAAGATATTGGGCCAATTACTACTGTTGGACCCTGCACGTATATCAGAGAGCTATAGCACAAGGTAAACCCTTGTTTGTAGAACCCTTGAATACCTAACCCTTGGGGGACAGAAACATAAACAAATTAAAATAGACTAGATCTATTGTTGTGCAACTGTGGTCGGGTTGCCAAGTAAATACACATCTATTTCTGGTTAAGCATTTGGGGATTTCATCACTGTAGTATTCTTTAGATCAAAGTATAACTCCGCAGGTGTAAAAAAAGAAAGTCTGGAAATTTTTTCACCATTATTTGAGAACTATTCCATTGAATTCATCTCTTCGCCCTTATCACATTCATCCATATCATTTTTTGGAAAAAAAATTGACCCTACCCACCCCTTTTCATTTTTCCCATACTCATGGCCCATACCCATAGCCAAGACCTGGAAGCTTGCTTCAACACCATGGAATCTGGTTTCCTCGAAACCCAAAAAGAAGTGAAACAACTCAGTGCTATTGTTGCCTCCATCGATTCGTCCATCAATGCTACCATAAATACAACCATGCAATCCTCAATGGAGGAAGTCAAACAAGAACTGACCACTCATATTGAATCTGTCTTTGCATCACTCTGCACCAAACTAAAGATCCCTACAGATGACCATTTCTCTGAAGCACCTCCCAAGAATGAAGGCGAAACTTCCTCCCATTCCCATACCTTCCAGTCCCATCACATTCAATGTGACATACGCCTTCTGCGGGTGGACATGACCAAATTTGATGGCTCAAAACCCACTGGTTGGGTAACCCAAATGGAACATTATTTCTCTTTATACGACATTACAAATGACTTGGCCAAACTCTGGTATGGTGTTCTCCATCTAGATCAAGAATGTTGGCAATGGTTGCAATGGAGAAAAATTTCCCGTCAAGGGTATATTGCTTGGACCCAATTTGTGATTGAGCTTTATGAACGCTTTGAGATAGACACCAACCATTTGGGTCATTTGACAAAGTTGAAACAATCCAGAATAGTAAAAGACTTCATATCTACCTTTGAGTGCCTGGATTTTCTAACAAAGGGCATGACTGATGCTTTCTTTCGAGAGTGTTTTATTATTGGCCTCAAGGAGGAGATTCGGGCCCATGTCCTCATGGATCAACCCTCAAAATGGGTGGAGGCTACTAAAAGAGCTAAAGAAGCACAACATGTTGTATCATCTCAAAACTGAAAACCCTCCTTTATCCCTCGCCCTAAACCCATCACTCCCACTACTCCCTCCACCCCATTAAAGATCCAAAAATTGACCAGGGCTAAAATGGTTGAACGCCAACTCAAAGGCCATTGTTATAATTGTGATGACCAATATTTCCAAGGGCCACAATTGTAAGGAACACAATCTTTTCATCGCCGCATTTCCCAAGAAACTAATTGCTACATCCATGCTGTAAACAATTTCCAAATCATGATTGCCAATGGTGGTTCCATGAAATGTGGAGGGCATTGTGAAAATGTGTGTCTCCAAATTGGTGACTACCACCTAAAATACCATATGTTTTCTATTGACATGGGTGGTTGTGACATTGTGTTGGGTTCAGACTAGCTAAGAAATTTGGGTCCCATTCTCATGGATTTTAAGTAATTAACCATGAAATTCAACCATGAAGGCCACCAATATAAATTCCAAGGCATTACTGCTGGTTCACCTGAGGTCATTAGTTCCCATCGCATGGAAAATCTACTAAAAAAAGGTCATTCTGGTGTCATTTCCAAAATCCATGCCATTCAAGCAATAGAGACACCCCCAGTGTCGCATGACCTCCAAGCTCTCCTTTCTAAACATCAATTGGTATTTTCCACTCCCCAAGGCCTCCCTCCTTCCCGTAGTGTTCAAGATCATTCCATTCCCCTTGTACCTAGAAGCCTTCCTCCTAATATCCATCCATATCGTCACCCCTTCTCACAAAAAAATGAAATTGAGAAAATGGTCCATGAACTCCTTAATGCAGGCGTTATCCACCCTAGTATGAGCCTTTACTCTTCTCCTATAGTCATGGTCCTAAATAAAGAAGGTTCTTGGAGAATGTGTCTTGACTTCCGTGCCCTCAACAAACTGACCATTAAAGAAAAATTTCCCATTCTTGTCATTGATGACCTTCTGGATGAATTGAGTGGCACCCAATTCTTTACTAAACTTGATCTTCGCTCGGGCTATCACCATATACGTATGAAAGAGGAAGACATTCCCAAGACAACCTTTCACACTCATGAGGGCCACTATGAGTTTTTGGTCATGCCCCTTGGCTTGTGTAATGCCCCCTCCACCTTCCAAAGACTCATGAATCATGTCTTCCATCCCTTTCTCCATCATTTTGTCTTAGTTTTCTTTGATGATATCCTCATCTATAGAAAAACCTAGACATACCATCTTACTCATGTGGATCAAGTTCTCCATCTCCTCTCCTAGCACCAACTTTTCCTGAAACAGTCTAAATGTTATTTTGGTGCCTCAGAAGTAGAATACTTGGGTCATCTGGTTGGCAAGGATGGTGTTAGGGTGGATCTGAAAAAGATTGAAGCTATGCAAGATTGGCCACACCCAAAGAATCTCAAAAGCTTGCATGGATTTCTGGGCTTAACAAGGTATTATCGCAAGTTTGTTAAGAACTATGGAAAGATTGCAACACCTCTCATTGTTCTCCTCAAAAAGAAATCTTTCACTTGGACTCCAGCCGCTTCTCAAGCTTTTAAAACCTTGAAGATGGCCATATGCACCACTCCTCTTTTGGCCCTTCCTGATTTCACAAGGACCTTTGTGTTGGAATGTGATGCCTGAGGGAAAGGAATCGGTGTTGTCCTTATGCAAGAGGGTCGACCTTTGGCCTTCACCAGCAAGCAACTGTCTGAAAGGAATCTGGGCAAACCCATTTATGAAAAGGAAATGTTGGCTATTATGCATTCCATTGATCTGTGGTGCCCTTATCTCTTGGGGCAACGCTTCCAAATCAAGACTGACCATCAAAGCCTCAAGTACTTTATGGAACAACGCATTTCCTCCCAGGAGAAACAAAAATGGGTGACTAAGCTCTTTGGTTATGATTATGAGATCATTTATAAGAAGGGAAAAGACAATGTAGTGGCGGATGCATTGTCCCAAAAATATGAAGAAGAAGGATCCCTTTTTTCTCTTTCCTTCATTGTACCTGATTGGCTCCAAGCTGTGCAATAGGAATGGCTTCAAGATCCCAAAAGTTCGCATTTGATCCATCAATTGCAGACCAAGGCTCCAAATCCCCTAGGGTACTCTTGGCTCTAGGATGAGCTTCGATACAAAGGGTGTTTGTATTTAAGTAAACAATTAAATATTAAAGCCATGGTACTTTCTGAGCTTCATTCTACACCCACAGCGGGGCACTCATGGTTAACCAAAACACATGACAGAGTCAAACGTTCTTTTTTCTAGGATGGTATGAAATAGTAAATTCATAATTTTGTTTCTAAATGTGAGGTGTTTCCACAAAACAAGGGATAAATAGTCAAATCTCCAGGCACACTACAACCGCTTCCGATTCCATCGGCTATTTGGAAGGATATCTCTATGGACTTTATTACCGACTTACCCAAATCAGGGAATAAATCAGTCATAATGGTGGTTGTGGATCACCTTTCCAAGTATTCTCATTTCTACGCTCTTCAAAACCCATTTACTGCATCCATGGTGGCTCAACTTTTCATGGAACAGGTCTTCAAGCTTCATGGCATGCCGCACTCTATTATTTCTAATTGTGACCCAACTTTCACAAGCAATTTTTGGCAAGAACTATTTAAGCTCCAGGGCACCCAATTGCATCTCATCACAGCTTATCATCCCTAGAATGATGGTCAAACAGAAGTTGTCAACAAGTTCTTGGAAACATATCTGAGGTGTTTTGCCTCTGAAAAAAAACATCAGTGGGTTCAATGGCTACCCCTAGCCGAATGGTGGTACAACACTTCCTACCATATAGCTACTCGCATGACTCCTTTTGAAGAGGTATATGGACAGAAGCCACCGTGAGTTCTCTAATACTTACTGGGTACCTCGAAGGTCCAGGTGATTGAACAAACACTTACAGTTTGAGAGGATATTCTTCCTACCCTTAAAGAGAATTTGGTCATGGCACAAAATCGCATGAAGGAACAAGCAGATCAAGGTCGCTCTGAACGTCAATTTGCAGAAGGGGATCAGGTGTTTCTACGACTGCAACCATACAAGAAAACTTCCCTCAAGGCCGAGCATTGTCAGAAGCTAGAGCCCAAATTTTATGGTCCTTATATAGTTCTCAACCGTGTGGGACAAGTCACATATCAGTTAGCTCTACCCAATCAGTCGAAGCTACATCCAATTTTTCATGTTTCATGCTTAAAGAAGGTGATTAGAACTAGGTGCCAAATTCAAACCAACCTTCCTGAGTTAGCTAAAGAAGGATCCATTTGGCTACAGCCAGAAGCAGTTTTGGACCAGCGTGAGCATCGCCTACATCAAAGAACCATCAAGGAAGTGCTAGTCCAGTGGAAAGATACAAATCCAATAGATGCCACTTGGGAACCAACTACCATTCTGTAGTAGTTTCCACATCTCAAGCCTTGAGGACAAGGTTGTTTTTAAGGGGGTGGACATGTTATGGTTCTAACCCGCACATAGGTAGATCAATATATTCGGATGTAATAAAGGTCAATATTAATAAGGCCTTTCAATAAAATAGAATAAAGTGGATGTAAAAAGACCTAATAGAATATTCCACTTCTAGAAGGATCTTCCTCTAGATGCTTCTCTTGATAGACATATTTATTATAAATAAGGGTCAAGGGTATGAAAACCCTAGCTTGGAGATTATTGTAACAGAGAAATTCTCAATTGGAGGTTTCCCCCTCAAAGAGGCCTATGAACATTGCTTTCTGAATCAAAGTGTTATTTATGTTGTTGTTCTTATATCATTTATGTGTTATTGTGGAGATTATGATGGATATATTACTGTTATTCTACCATTTATAGAATTTTATTTATGTTCTTCATATTTATTATATTTGGTATCTTGCAGTCCATGGGTGAACTGATAGTTGTTTGAAGATGTTGGATTCCTGTAACCATTTGCAGATGAAATTTCAGTGATAACACTCTTCGAGATCAATTGACCATTCACGGAAATATATGGATATGGAAATATTGGGATGATTATCGAGCATCTATCCCATTGAGAATTTGGATCCCCAATGGACCTGGAATACAACCAAAATTTCAATCCCTTTGGGAAGAATTATGGAGAGATCTCAAAAATAAAAAATATATCAAACATCTTGAAGGATCATACAAAATCCATTGTGGACACACCTCCAAAGGAAATTTGTCAATTCAAGAAGCATACAACCTTATATCATCTAAAAAAAAAATCCTCACATATATTCATGGAAACAAGTATGGAAACAAAATTTATGGCCAAAAATATCACTCTTTCTTTGGTTCCTAAAAAGGAACAAAATATTAACATGGGATAATGTTTAGAAACGAGGTTTTACAGGTCTTTCATTCTTCCTCCTATGTAAAGAATAAGGTGAAACTATGGAACACCTTCTAAACAACTGTTGATTTGGAACAATCACCTTCGTGTGTTGAAGGTAATCTCTACCCATAATCCATCCCATGTGGATGCTCAACAACAATAAATGGGCCATCTCCTAGCCAACTCTAAACTTCAATGCAAAGGATATGGGAAGTACCTACAACATGTATGAAATTAGTAGAAGTGACTTTAACACAGGAAAATTCACAGAATTGTAATCCTCAACTGGGGTCATACTATCTTGCAACTATCAATGGAGGATTTCCTTAATTGGAAATGCCCATTGCCAACAATAAATCACTAGGAATATTCAACATTTATTTGGTTTCATTGATGAAGGTATGAAATCAAACTATGTTCCCACTCTCGAAGCTCGACCTCCAAGCTTATATGTGTCACCAAGCACAACAACCACCCATTCTCATTACTTCTTCCACATGGATCTAAGTAAAATTTATTCTTTCTCTGAGACTATCTCTCACTAATCTCATAACACTTTATATAGAAGATAAGGGAATATCTTACACAGCTTCTCTCCCATTGGTGTCAATATGGAAAAAGGTCGCCCCATAAATAGAGTTTATCATTCCTATTCACACTTGTCACTCCATAAGAGTCACTAGATGTTATCTAAGTAATGGAAATATATTATGCCCAAAATTTTCATCCAACCAGACAAGCCCTGGAGGGTTTGGAGGAAGAAGTGTGTAAATCTAGACAATAAATTATTGATAGTGAAATCGACGTAGAGATGTTGGCATGGATTCTAGATACAAGGTGGTCAATAAAAAGAGAGACAGAGTATTACCAAACTATAAACCTCTATTGGGACATAAAAGGTCCGCTAGGTCGATCCCTCACAGATGAACATGTTGTTCTCAATGACCTCCTGATGTAGATGGAATATCTTGAGTTTCAGATCAAATATCTCGACAAAACTCTCACCATTTTGGCAGTAAGAACAAGAATTCACTTCAAAGAACCTAATGATGTGATCCAAGTGGATATCGGTGGCCACCCACCTTTTCCGACTGGCTCAAAATAGCTTTCTGGCAATTTTGGCAATTTACTATTTTTAGCAGGTTTTAACTTTCGGGGCCATTTTGAGGGCCTAAATGAAGGTTTTTTGAGATTGATTTTCTCAATGATAGGCAAATGCATGATTGAGCCTCCAAAATGAATCTCCTCAATGATACCTTTCCAACGAGCTATCACACGCCTAAAATGGAGATCGTATGCAAAAGTTACGACCCCGGGAAGTTGATGTACTAACTTACCCAAACGGGGCCCACATGACTTTTGGCGCTTCATTTCCTAGGGTTAGGGTTTTGGATGTCTATGACTTTTGGCATTCTCGTATATTGTAAAAAGGCCTCTAGAGCCTCATTTTAATCATCTTCTCATGGATGCGAGTAGCAGCCACATCTCTTCTCAGAGATAAGCTACCAGCGCCCTAGCTAGTTTATTTCCATTCTGTTTGTAAGCATATTTCAGTCATTTGTTATTAATGAAATGAAGTCTTATTTCCGCTTCATCTCTGCATTTATGTGTAGTTATATATTTCATTGTGTTCCTACATAAATCCATATCAGTGGTATCAGAGCGGTCTGCTCATTCTCGATCCTTCTTTGCATGTCCCCAACGAGATCAGGGTATAAGGAGTTGGGGATCGATCTGGTTGAACCTTTGCGAGATCAGCCTCACAAACCCTGATGACCGCCCATGGGGGAAGAAAATAAATATGAGGGAGCAGGAGATCCTATCAATATGTTTCTCGAGGAGGCCCTCGAGAAACAAAGGAACGCGATGATGGACAACTTTGCCCAGATTCTTCAACGGATTCCGACTGGCGGTGCATCGACATCCAGAAGCCACTCTGGAGGTGCCACTCCTTTTAAGGTACAAGTAAA
>ML784499.1:737293-765764 GCA_009831015.1 Picea engelmannii
TGCAACAACCATTTGAGATCGAGACAGATGCCTCTGACTATGCTATTGGGGCAGTCCTTACTCAACATGGGCATCCAGTGGCATATCATAGTGAGACACTTTCTGACATAGTCCGGAAGTATCCCACTTATGACAAAGAAATGCATTCCATTGTGCAGGCTTGTCGGAAATGGAAGCATTACATTTTGGTAAAGGAAACGGTCATCCACACAAACCATCGACCCTTGCAGTTCATACAGACACAAGGGAAGTTGCAGAACGATCGCCATCAGAAGTGGTCCAAATACCTGCAACAGTTTCATTTGAATATAAGTACAAAAAAGGAAGCACCAATATTGTTGCAGACTACCTCAGTCGACCACCCATCATGGCGCTAACCACTGTGCTCAACTCTTGTGGGCATGAGACTTATGATTGGCCACTTCTCTACACAAGTGATCCAGAATTTGGCCACACATACAATACACTCTTGGAGGGAAAGAAAGTTCCCAATTTTCACCTCCAGGATGCCCTGCTTTGTCACTTGGGACACCTTTGTGTTCCTTCAAGCGAGCATGCCAAGATGATTTGGGAGGTGCACTATAGTCGAGTCATTGGGAATTTCAGGGTCGAGAAAACCGTGGCAGTACTGCAAAAGTATTTCTATTGGTCAAACCTTTGACAAGATGTCAGGAAGTACATCAAGTCCTGCACTGTTTGCGCCATTGCCAAACCAACCATCAAGAAGCAAGGCCTCTATACATCACTTCCTACCCCCAGTCGACCTTGGGAATCCATCTCTATGGATTACATGTCGGGCCTTCCTTCTACTAAGCATGGCAATGACTGTTTTTTTGTGGTCGTCGACCAATTCTCGAAGATGTCCATTATGATGGCCTGCAAGAAGAATATCACAGCAGAAGCCACTGCTAAAATCTTCTTTGAACGAGTGTGGGTACACTTTGGGATCCCATAGTCTATCATCTCATATTGGGACAGTAGGTTCCTTAGTACATTTTGGTCCATCCTCTGGTCGATGTTGGACACCAAGCTCACCAAGTCCACAGCTTTCCATCCGCAAACTGATGGCCAGACAGAGGTCGTCAACCGGATGATCGTACACATTCTGTTCATGTACAATTCAAAGCATCCACACACATGGGATGAGAGCCTCCCCTATGTACAACAAAGCTACAATAGGGCTCTCCATAGCTCAACTAACCACATCCCCTTTCAAGTGGGCTTGGGATTCCAGCCACTATGTCCCATTGACATAGCCATGCCATTTGTGGGTACTCAGGAAGATTCAGCTCATGTCCAGTCTGAGGCAGATAAGGCAAAAAACTTTATTGAGCACATTCAACACATCCTCCAACAGGTTCATGACATCTTGGACAGAGCCAATGCTAAGTACAAGCAACGACATGATCAACATCGGGTGCCACACAACTTCCAAGTGGGCGACAAAGTGTGGCTGCATTTGCAAAAGGAACGCCTCGCTGGACCCCACCACAAGCTTCGTTCGCTTCGATATGGACCATACACCCTCACCAAGGCTATAGGGGAAAATTCCTTTGAGCTCAACATTCCACCATTCCTTGGTCTGCACCCAGTGTTCAATGTGGACCGCCTTCAACCCTACTTTCCACCTCTACTAGACACATCCGACATGGAAAAACAACTCACACCAACAGAGTTAAATCTAGACTGCATGGAACAATCCATAACTGATCAGATCATGGATACACAGATCAAGCACACTCGAAAACAATGGATACCGCTATATCGAGTTGTCAAAGCAGGCCAACTCCTTCACCAAGGCAAATGGCTCACCAGGGACCAAGTTCAACAGAAGTTTCCTCATCTCATAGAGGAACTCAATGCAATGGGGACCATTGCTTCCTAAGGAGGGAGTATTGATCCAGGTGGATATTGGTGGCCACCCACCTTTTCTGACTGGCTCAAAACAATTTTCTGGCAATTTTGGCAATTTACTATTTTTAGCAGGTTTTAACTTCTGGGGCCATTTTGAGGGCCTAAATGAAGGTTTTTTGAGATCGAGGTTCTCNCTTTCCAACGAGCTATCACACACCTAAAACAAAGATCGTATGCAAAAGTTACGACCTCGGGAAGTTGATGTACTAACTTACCCAAACGGGGCCCACATGACTTTTGGCGCTTCATTTCCTAGGGTTAGGTTTTTGGATGTCTATGACTTTTGGAATTCTCGTCTATTGTAAAAAGGCCTCTAGAGCCTCATTGTAATCATCTTCTCAAAGATAAGCTACCAGCACCCTAGCTAGTCTATTTCCATTCTGTTTGTAAGCATATTTCAGTCATTTGTTATTAATGAAATGAAGTCTTATTTCCGCTGCATCTCTACGTTTATGTGTATTTATGTATTTCATTGTGTTCCTACATAAATCCAGATCATGATGACAACCTCCATGTGATAGAAGCTAATGTCGTCTGTCCTCCAGCCAATGTTCCATGATAAATACTTCTTTTAGTTTTTCTTTGTATAATTTGTGTATCCATACTTCAAGGCATATGGCACTCTACACTCAAAGTTACATGCATCTTATCCTAAACATTAGCCATCGCTTTTATAATACTAGACTAATCAGTGTGAATGTTCAACATTACTACCACCATTTAGACTTCGTAGAAAGAAGGAAGGAAATAAATCATTTGTAATTTTTTCTTATGTATTTTTGTCTATATTTGTATAATACAATTAGATAATTTACAAAAAAAAAGAATGTTGGGATAATTTAGGAGCATGCTTGAGTGTTTTGGAGCATATTTGGATATGTAAATTAAAGAACCAAGTTGTTAGTCCTGAACAATGAACTCCTAAGTGAGTTGCACTATAGAAACAAGTGTTGCAACACATCGTTGGTAGTTTTCTTGGTAGTGCATATTTTGAGTTCCTACCAAATACATTCCTAGCTACCTAAGCCAGAGAGACCCTAATAAAATAATGGCATTCCCGATGGACATTGAGCACTGAAGGGGTACATTCCTTGAGTTGGGCAAGTCAAGAGGAGGAGAGATTGATCTAAATTCAGGATAGTTGTAGGATAATATTGGTGGGTTGTGAGGTATTTATCTATGAGAGGACTATGAGAGGGAACCTTCACTTGTGTATTCCTAGCCTCGACTTGAGGGTGAATTGTTTTTTAGATTTAGAATAATAAGTCTATGGTTGGGTGGAATGTCCTTTCGAAGCAGCTGGTTGCATAATTTTTTTACAAAGATAAGTGCTTATTTTATTTCCGCAGTTATTGGTTGGGCTTAATGGATGTGCATAAATCTATTTATGTAAATGGTTTATTGTTGGTATGAATGAGTTATTTGTTGAATTATTATTCATTTAGAATGTTGTATATGCAATTCATGTTGGGTATAATATTTTGGTTAATAACATGAATTAAATTGTGGCTAGTAAGCCACAAGAATCTACAACAAACGAATTAGAAGAATTTTTTTATTTTTATGTGTGTTTAACAAGTAGTGTTCCTTGGTAGAGTTGGGAGTGTTACATTATGGTATCAGAGTCAAAGTTTGCAAAAATGGCATGCAAATTCCTACTACATGACAACATAATTTGTTTGGATTGGAATTCTTTTTATTTTAGTAAAAACAAAAAAATATTTTGTTGCGGGATAGCGTTGGATGGATATTTCGTTTGGCTTAAATATCTTATACCACTACAGAAATCATGTCCAAATTAAACCCCATGGTCTAGGATTTCCAACAAGCTGTTGTTCACTTATTCTAGACATAAAAATCAGAGTTTATGACTTCCATAAAATTAGTGCAAAAGATTCCTTGATCTCATCTCGTGAGAATTTCCAACTATTGATCTATGATGGGAGTTATTTATCCTACATGCAAAGGAAAATATTAGACATAATGGTTTATAAGTAAAGGGAAACCATTTTTTATTTGTGCATGAATAATAGAGAGCCACAAAACCTTGTGGATCCCACACACAATTTAATGTTTGGCTATCAGAACCCCCCACAAGAAAGCATGTTCATCGATCAAAGTCAAGTGGAAGTTTCGTAGTGTTCAAGTGGACTGGATCTAGGTTAATGGATGGAGGTTTGCATGGTGACCAATGTATTGGTGCCCTGGTGGGATGGTCGACTAGCATTGGGGTCATTTCATTAACTTTCCACAGGGTGGGCTAAAGGTCTAGTAGGCTGGTGCCCCGATGGCCGAGTATGCCTGGTAGATTAGATCAGACCGAAATCATTGGGAGAGATAGATCAAAGTGGAGTGAAATATCCCGGTGGCCGAATAGGCCAGTGGAAAGGATTGATATAGAAGGTAAGTTCAATGAGGAGGATGGAAGGTGTCTTACCTGAATGCTGGTAGTATGTTATTCTCGATGGTTCGGTGCACTGGATTGAGCCGAAGTTAGTTTGTTGGAAGTGTGCACAAGGTATCTCGGTGGGCCAGTGCCCGGTAGATCGAACCGACATATAAATGAAGTTTATAAATGATAATGGAATTATTTTTCATTGGTTCCCAATGGGTTGGTTCTCCAGTGGGATGGTGGATCAATAATCGAGAACCAGAATCAATACCATATTCAACAATAAATGATCAAAATATTAGGAAATTTTGGTTTTTTTGAAGGTCACAAACTTGCAAGACATTTTTGAGGGACTAAAAAACATTTTAAGGAAATCAATTTTCATGAATTTGTGCATTAGTTTCTTATTCTAAAATGATAGATCTCAGAGAGATATTTCCATCAAGAAAAAATGTTTGCTAAACAGAGCTTCTATGAAGAAGTTAAAACCAAAACAATCAAGGGTAAAATTCAATACCATTTTTGTTTTAGAGGGCATAAATCCTTTCTTGGGAGTGATTTTGGAGCCCAATAATAGTCTATGGAAATATCATGGACTATAGAAGTCATCTATGGATCCTAAACTGAGTTCTAGGTACTTGAAAAATGTGTTGGGTAAGAAATAGTACACATGTAACATGCATGGATATAAAAGAGAAAATTGTCAAAACTTTTGAAGACCATAACTTCCTGCTTGAATCTCAGAACTGGGAAAATGAATAGTCAATGGAAAGGTATTGAGGAGGCTGATCAATTTATTAATCTAGAAAAATAATTTGAGAAACATATTTTGCAATTAACTCAAAATAAGACAACTAGTGTAATTAAAGGAAAGAAAAATTTATGTTTTATTTTCCAAAGTGGTGTGTGTATATATTTTTGTCTAACAAAAATTTATTTCCATGCACGTTTTCTACAAAAATTTTAGAGGGTCAATAAGGAATTTTGGCTCCTATATGAGAACCACAAAAATGGAAGATGCCCAAGGGTCCTACAATAAAAAATAGTGTAATACCACTAGTCCGAACCCCAACTGTAAATGTAAATAAAAATGTACTTAAGTTGGTGAGTTGTTGATATAATTATGCATGCACCTTCCATGGTATAGTGTGCACATGTACTGCACACTACAATGATGAAGTGTGCACATTCCAGGATACCACATGAAACAAACTTAAGTGCGCATGATTTTGAGGCCAGAGAGACTTTGTGTATATGTTGTGTTTTATAGGCTAGTGAGCTAGTTATTATAAGCTAGGATGATTATGTGTTGAATTAGGATGGAGAGCCGAGATGCTAAAGGCTAGTGAGCCTATTTTTGTATATGTCTTATCATTAATATAATACATCTTTGTGTGTATACCAGGCACGATAAAAGAGTATGGGGGACTAAACTCCACTAGTTAGGGAAAGGGGCCCAAAATTTAAGGATAAGGGGCTTAAGCTAAAAAGGAATATTAGATTAATATTCCTTAAAGTATAATGTATGGATAATTATTTTATCCTAATTTCTAAGGATGGGGACAAGTGGGCCAAAGTAGTTCTCAACATGACAAGTGTCAAGTTGGGAACATGCATACATATAGTTTGGACTTGGTTCATTTTCCCATCATTTGCTCATCATTCACTTATTCATTCAACTATCCTCTCTACTTTCTTGTCGTTGTACCTATAACTGTACCCATACCCATACCGATACATGTACCTGTACCTGGTTATATTAGGAGCTGGACTAAAGAAGTGGGTTGTCAGGCCCATGGGATATTGAGGAGGTGGGTTGTCAGGCCCATGAGAAATTATCTCTAGGTGAGAGAATTATTGGGAATTGATTCTTGAAGATGCTAAACTGTAGCTATAGGGCTCTAATAATTCCTATCCTACCTATTGTTGAAGCCCCATAAATGAAGTGGGGAAACCAAAGGACTATTGAGAAGAGAAGGGGCACACTTCTTGGGGTGGTACAAGAATGCGGGGAATGAGGGACTGTAGGTTGTTACTTTGAGTTGGCACATGTGATGGAGATTTTCCTGTTGTATGAGATACATTATCCTGGTTAGGAGTTCCTGTACTCGGGTGGAGTTTAGTCCCAGCTCAAGGGTGACCCATTTTTGAGCGTTTTGAGTAGTGTGGTCTAAGGTTGGGAGGAACGTGGAAGTTCTACACGCAGTTTGTGATATTTTTACCAAGATAAGTGTCGATTGTGTATTAAATTACATGTTGCATTACTATTTATGTGTTTTCTTTTATGGGTTTTTCCTGTGTGTGTTTATACTTGTATTTATATTTATGGGTATTTCCTGTCTATGTTGCATGTATATGTTTACTCTTATTTCTGTAGATTTTAACTTTGTGCAATATTTACTGCAAACAGATTTTCAGTAAAAGAGAAGAAAATATACAATGGAAAATACAAACATTACACGAATAGTTTTCCCTTGGAAACCCAAACTGGGAAAACCAACATATTCTATATTCATTCATTGCGATACATTGTTTACAATACAATATACATATAGGAGCCAACGACATCCAAAACCCTAACCCAATGACCTGGATTAGTCAAAAACCCTAATTCCTTAACTGAAAATAGAAAACCATTAGCAAAAAACCATATGCCAAAAAATTGCCCAATAATGGACACAAAATTCGAGGCAACATGAAAAATGAGGCAAAAATGTGACACGTTTCCTGAGGAAAAAGAATATAACACATACCCAAAAAATTCCACATGAATCTGTGCATTGCATAATATATTTGTTTGTTTAAGTTATATATATAAAGTTTTGCAAGAGTTTATGTGTGTATATGTTTTAATTTTGTATAAAGTTCAAAAATTTTATTTGGCATAGCCCATTTGGATGTTGGGGATGCTACAATATGGTTTCAGAGCTCCAGATTTCAACACTAATATTAGATGGGCCGAGCAAGTTGCATTGAAGTGAAATTTCACAGAGAATTGATTTTGATGTGGTCAAATTTCAAGTTACAATGTGTCCATGGTAAAAATCATAAGAAAATACGTGGAATTGGGCAAAATCCCCAATTTCTATTGTTAAAATTCATGGGAAAATTGAGAAATTTGGCCAAGTGGTGAGATATTCTTAATTTAATATCTATTATAGCAAATTCAGACCTGGAATTGGTTGAATTTGAACTTATAGGGAAGCCATGACATATGGAGCGAGATTAGTTGACTAAAATTCCCAATTCGTCAGTTGAGTTTGGGAAAAATTCATTCCAGGAATTTCAACCAGCTGGGAATTTTTGTTGTAGAGGTTGAATTGGTGTTATCGGAGTTAAATTGAACAAATTTCATAGTTTCAGAATGTCCATGGTGAAAATTAGGAAAATTTTGGCAAAACCCCAAATTTTTGCAGCGGAATTCACAAAGAATTGATGCACAAAAAAATGAAGATGCACATGTGTGCACACTAAAATTGCATGATGCGTAGTGAAAATCTTGTAAAGTGTGGAAAATAAGGGTGCATGGCTGAGTGCACTAAAATTTGGTGTTGCGGATTACAAGTTGGGATATGTGGAAAAATATCAGTGCACGGGTGTGTGCACTTAAATTTGGCGTTGCGCGGTGTAGTGTGGTAATGCACAAAAAATATTGGTGCGTGGGTGTGCTCACTAAAATTTGGCATTGCAAGGTGTAGAGTGGTAATGTGCAAAAAATAATGGTGTGCGGGTATGATCACTTAAATCTGGCATTGCGCGGAGCAAAACTAGTGAAGCGCAAAAAACTAATAATGCATAGATGTGCGCACTAAATTTAACATTGTGCGGTGAAGATTGTGTGGTGCATGTGTAATATTGAAACGCATGGTGTGCGCACGCATAATATTGGCACTTGTTGTGTGCACAGTATTGGAGGAGTGTAGAGGAATTTTGTTGGTGTGCGCACAATGTGGGTATGCAATGCATGCATGTTGAATATTCTTGTTGCACAACAATTTAATTAATGGTGCGCATGGAGTACTGGTGCGCATTGGGAGCGTAATAAACTTTGGCATGGTGCAACACATAGAGTGAAATGCACACGGAATATTAGCATGTGACACAAAAATTGCATGCAATAGGTATCAGTGCATGAATAAAAATTGTGCATGGTAGATATTTGCGCGTAACACAAATGTAGTGCACACCATATATTGATGCGTCAAATATGTGATCCACATTGGTTATAGGTGCGTGGAGCATGCACTACCTTATGGTGTTGTTGCACATGCTAAATGGGTTTAATTTTTGAAATTTTCGCGCATGTATTTGTTTGAATGGTCTACACCAACAAAAAACTAGTGAATTTTTGCGACATTTTATATTGTTTGAAGGTCATCTTTTTGCAGTTCATTTTTGAGGCCCTAAACCACATTTTTAGCTACTCAAAAATCTCGAGAAAAATTGTACTGAGTACACATTGTCTCTATATCTCAAATGAAAGAGCGTAGAGAGATATTCCTAATGGTTTAAATTGTTCGTCAAACAAATATTTTATGAGGAGGTTACAAGACAAACAGTGGAGGGTAAATTTTAAGACCCAACTAACTTTGAAGAGACATAACTTTCTTCTCTGAATTCATATTGAGGCATAGGAGTAGTCCATGGAAAGCTAATGGACCATGAAAAACATTCCTAGAGCTGAATTAAATTTTTTGGCATGTTAAAAATTTTTAAGATGTCAAAGAAGGTACATGTAGCATTCTATACCAAAAACACTAATTAGCTTAGAACTTCAACAGGTTGTAACTAGCAGTCGAGAACCCAGAAGGAGGTGAAACTTGGAAAATGTGTCCAAAATATGTATATTTAGAAAACCAATTGACCTCCTACCAAAAATCCAATAGAGTAGGTGAAAAAATGAATAATTACAATGTATATTTGCACCAAGTTGAAGTACGAGTAGAACAAGTAATGGAAAATCTTCAAATAACCCCAACTTTCTGCTAGAGACTCAGAATTGAGCATGGAAGAAGGTGTTGGAAAGGTACTAGACAATAAAGTACAATTATTCACCCATGAAATTGATCTGGGTAGTCAATTTTTCAGGAAATCAGAAGAAAGAATTATGATGCATTATTGAACTAGAATTGTACATAACTTCATGAATCTGTTAAATTGTTTAGCCTAACAAATTTTGTTGGCTGCACATCTTACAGAGTTAACAACTGTTAGATCAGATTAGGATCAACAAAGTGTTATGAGGAAAATCTCTCTATGGCTAGGGGTAAACCACAACAGACGAAAATGACTTCATAAATCAACTATATTCTCAAGTATGCTATATAAACAAATATGCTAGTAAGACAAGATAAAAGGCCTACCTTGTACATACGCTCGATGAAGTCAACCATTGAGAACTTGACCCAAAGAAATATAACTGCAACTAGTCCTCAAGAACCAAGAAAAGAAATCATATGGTGATAATATATGATGTTAGCACATTCAATAGCATAATCCATTAATATACATAACAAATACGCCCATGGAATAATAATTCAAATATTCACAAGATATCAATTAGATGGGAAAATAGTATTTCTATTAATATATGATAAACAGAAGTGAAAATGTTACACACTTCCATTTCGACATAGTTCGGAACTGAGAAACTAAGTTCCTTCTAGCTAGGCCTCCACAACTTCAATCCTCCACCAAAGGCAATTTCATAGAAGAGAGAGAATGAAGTTCTCAATCAATAAGGGAAGAGCTTGGGGGATGGACATTGTGCTCAGACTTAAAGGACAAAGGGATGCAGACTCAATATGAAATGAATAATTTCTCCAGAGTAACTTTGCTCTAAAAGTTGAATTCTTTCTCCTCTCTTTTCCATAGCTCGAAATTGGCCTATTTATAGCCTTCAAATGGAACTAAAGGGTTGATTTGGAATGTTTCCAGTATATGGAAGGACAAAGATCATAGATCTCCTATCGTGACATGGAAATCTAACACCATTTTTCATTTTTGGGCACAAATCCCAATGTATGCGGGTTGTAGTGGTGCAACCTATGTATACGCATGTTGTATAGTAGGAAAGGTGTGTTCATGTGGAAAAAAATGTATTTTTATCTCTGGGATTTGCAAAAAGGGATTAAAAGTCTGCATAGGGAAATGGAAAAAGGCCCTCTATGCAAGATTGCATAGGGTGAGGAAAATATTTCTATAACAAATTCCCCCTAATGTGTGATGTCAGAGGAGTATATACGATGGCCGAAATACATTTAAAAAACCCAAAAGTGGAGTGATGGGGAACTAGCTAGAAGAACTAGTTTCTCATTACATTCTGCACTGGCTTTGAATACATGGCTACCAATTTGAATTACACTACAGATCCATGTGAAAAAATACCAAACCACTATCTGTGTCCATGAATAGGAAAATACAAATGTGGTTACATGCCAAAGGCTATCATAGTCACGAACAAGGCCCAGTAGAACCAGTCTCAAAATCAATCTGAATATATATGTATATAATGGAGTACATTATGATCTCCCATGATCACTGAAGTCATATAGGTACTGGTACAATGAAAAGGAAGCAACAACTTAGGAAATTTGTGGCCATATACTGAGGTCTTCATGTCTTCTACACAATATGCCAATGGTGCAAGTCTACATCATGTGAATAAAGGAGTTGAGGTCGAACACAATGAGACATCGTTTGATTACCGATCATTGAGGTATACCGTTAACAAACGTGAGATAGCCTACCAATAATGAAAGTAGGTATTAAGGCACTGAGTACATTCTTACAAGTGTGAATAAAGGATTCAGGGACGAATACTTGAAGAATACATCAATCAAGATACATTGATATATTCCAAATTGTCGATGGTGAGAGAACCTACCACTAATGACTTCCAGCCTCAAGGTACTCATAAGACTCTAGGTCTCATTTCCAGAAGAGATGAGATGAATTTGATGGAAGGAGACCCACTGAAAGGAGAGAATTAAGGCATCTCTCATCATTCAACATGAGTTACAATGAAGGAGCTTCATGATTTGGAGGAAATCAAACGAAGAACATGTTCACGAACCAACAAATCTATGCGTCTTTTGCATGTGCCAAGTGAAAGAGGTACAAGAAAAAGACCCTATGATTATAAGACAATGAGGAAAAATGCTGACAAAGGTGAGGAAAATACCAATAAGGATAATGGAATCCAAGACATTGCATGAATCCCAATGTGTGAATATATGTCTTATTGGCAAACATAAGGGAAACCACCCAGTCAATGACCAATGATGAAATGTCGACTGTTGGGTTCAAGGTTACCTACCAATGATGAAAGTAGGGACAGAGTGCATGATAGGACCACAATATAATGTTACTTTGAGACAAATTGAGGGTATGGTCAACATGCAAAGTCAAGAGTTCAGAGGAATGGCCGACACAGGTTGATAGACTTCCTTTGAACAAGAGCATGAGACATATGGAAGACTCTGGTAGCATAGAATCAATGATGAAACCATGAGATACAGGAGGCATGAATGAAATTATCCATAGGGACTATAAGAGTAATTATTTGGTAGAACAAACTCTCTCTAACGAGCTTAGCCTCCTAAGGCCATGCTAAACCAAAAATTATGATGTCAAATAGACTCAATAAATTTTTCCTCTATTGAAAGGTGACACGACTGCTGCCAATATAAGATAATACTCCCTTCCCACTTGTATTTTTTTATTTTTTCATATACAAATGAATGTTATGATATAGAGGAGGAAACTAGTGTCGCAAATAAGCAAAACTAGTTCCAGCAGTGGAACATACCTATGCTCAATGCAAGGAGATGCATGCAGTAGATGGACACTTAAGGGAATGTTCCCTCCTGGGTATAGGGTGTCAAATTGCGAAGGATATAAACGAGGCTCTGCTTGGTTGCGGATGCAAAACTGCTGATGAAAACGGTTTATAACGCAAAGCGAGAACCAACTATAGGCTCAATACTACAAGCAAGGGAATGAGATGCAATCACAAATTAACGCCAAAAAATGTCCTTTTTCATGATATTTAGTCTACTTGGTGTGAAAAAGGGATAAACTTGTACCAAATAGATGTCCTTTCAAATCCAATTTACGAGTGTGAAATAGACAAGTTCACTCGACAATCTTTTTGCTTTTTGAAGATGAGTTGGAAAAGAGATTAAATTAAACTCAGTTGGGAGTCCTCTAGGTATAAGGTAGCATGTTTATGAGTTAGAAATGAGGCTCAGCATAAGGCATGTATTAATTATAAGAGACTCTCGGTCCTACAAAAAAAATATTTTCATGGGCACCAAATGAAGAAGAGGAACTAACTGGGGCACCCATGTTTGGTAAGTCTCTACCACTTGACAATGCCACGTCTTATAGCAGATGGAAGGTTCTATATCACAACAAATGGGTTTGTACCTAAGGCATATGAGTGAAAGTTATAGGAAAATGCAAAAGTGCATGGTAGAATGGATACCTATCCTATATATTGGGTAGTGAAAATACCTGCCCGTGATTACGATTGATCAACATAATGCTGAAATTCACAAGAATATCTAGTGAAAACTACAAAAACCAACTCAATCCACTGTTGTATTAGTCCATTAGGCGAAAAAATTACTCAAAACTATAGAAAGTGGGTAAAAACTGCTATAAATAGTAAAAAAACCAAAAAATACTATGTCATCTTGACTTTTTACCCAAATAGTGAAAATTGGACCAAAATACCTCTGATCTTCAACTGGTGATTGCAGGAGTGTCGGGTGAAAAAATCAGAAACCATCTGGACCAGGTAATTCCTTTTACCCTCCTCTTCCTTTCTAGTGGATTAGAGTTTTAAATTAGGTTTCAAAATTTGAGTAAATTAGGGCGCAAATTGAGTAATTTGGTGTACGTGGGCTACCATTCATCGGGTTGTGTATACGTGAAGTTATACATGACTGTGTAAAATATAGGGCATGTGTACTCAGCCCTATACGCGACTGTAAATGAAACATCTTGCGTACAAGTCCGTAATCAATGTTTTCTATGGTTACTAACTCAAAAATTGACTTTTATCTGGAAGGATGGTGTCAGAATGGAGGGAAAGGGAGCATGAGGAGGTAGATGTTGTTGTGGATAGATATCCAAGGGCCCAAATGGACTTGAAAATATGTGGCTTGTATAAATTCTAGGCACTCAAAGAGATGAGGGCCTAGGTGAGATTTCTTGAGATGCTTGTGGATTACTGGGATCCTAATAGTGAGATATTCAACCTCGATGGGCAACCATTGAGGATTGAAGTTGAGGATATCTACTTTTTGACTAGGTTATCACTCCGTGGTGAGGTGGTGAACCTCAAATATTGGGGATATGGGAGTGGTATGAAGAGAGAGGAGTACATAGATTCTCACTGTGTAGCAGGGACCCTGAAGGTCTAGAGTCAACTCCCCATCCGAGTGATAAACAATCTTAGCCTCAAGATTTTTGTCCTCATGTTGACTAGGATCACAAGATCGACTTCGTTGCACTAGGAATCAAGGCCGCTCATGTTCTATGCTATAGAGTGCTTGAGACCCACAATATATGATTGGTGTACCTCACTACTAGCTAATATGAAGAGCTAGTTGATAGAGTGCAAATAAGGTGGCAAGAGGAACTTCGAGTTTGCCTCTACCTTATGCATCTTTTTCTTCAAGTGGGTTCTAGGTTTTGGACCTAGAGTAGAGATTCTTTCAAGAGGACCTCACGATCCATCCATGGCACAAAGGACCAATGTAATGAGATGACAGGGGGAGGTAGGGTGCCCACACCCTACAAAGAGGATTTATTCTAATAGTGGAGGTGACATGTTATTGCTTTGGATGAATACCCCTATGCAGGGATCGAATTCAGAGGGGAACCTGACATGCCACTTCCACCAGGGACCGCCTACGAGGACATGGGTATGCCAATGTTTTTTTTTTAAATATTTCATTTTTTGTATTTTTGTATAGTAAAAAAAAATATTTTTGGATGATGCTTAAGTAATAACTAGACACTTGTGTGATATAGATGTGGGTCCATGATAGCCGAAAGGGCTTCCCTGACATCGTTGGAGGCACCAGGGAGATGAGGCGGTGAGAGGAGAAGAAGAGAGAGTCCTTCAAAATGTGTAGGGAAACCTGTCTCGTTTGGCTCATAAGATTCTTATGGTTCAGGTAGAGGATCTATCAAAGGACATGCAGTGGAAAGTGGTTGGTGTGCCCAGAGCTTGGGCATGACTCTTTTGGCATCTCGCAAAGGCCGTAGTTTTTTATCATGACACACATCCGGTACCACACGCGTAGATGTCATGGATCTTGTATTATCGGCTGTATACATGTATTGAGGGTGTTAGCCCCAATTTTTTACTATAAACATCATATTTTTTGAAATATATATAAACAGGGATCTTCATCTTTACTTATATTAAAATGTGTACATTGATGAGATGGTTTTCTTTTCTTTAGCTATGTGACAAATGCCAATATAAAACGAAATTAGCATAAGCATCGGATACATAATTAGAACTCCTAGGTATGTGATAATAAGCAATAAAATCAAATTGTCATTCTAAAAGACGTACCCATAGGAATCATCAGAGTAAAGTAGGATCATGCATGCACTAACTACCGTTCAACTGACATACTACTAACTAGGAATCCAAGTGAACCTCAAAGAGAGAATAGCATGTGAGATAAAATCGCACAAAAGTTTTATAATGATGTTATATTCGGCCACATTATTTGTTGATGGCCCTAGGAATACACCACCTGAAGACATCAGTAGACTCTCGGGTGAGTAAACCACCCAAGAGACAAAAGCCAAGTTATGTGTATGATGAATGGATCCATCTACGAATCCTAAGTAGACTGAAGACTCCGTTGAAATCTGCCAACCAAGGGAAAACTCAATAAGCAAGCTAAATATGAAAAGAAATGGAAAAGATATATAAACTAAATTACATTAGTATACAAAGAGTTCCTCCCAAGATTGGGGCTCAAGTGTAATCTCTTTTCATGTAGAGCCCATTCTTGGTGTAACGATCCCCCCGGCCAACCTGAGGCCCAGGGTACGCCACTCCAGAGAAACCACTCATGCTCTGACACCAGTCGGTAACATTCCCGACCATCAGGTTGAGACATGCTACTCTAGGGAACACTTTCATTCCCATACTGCGGAACATACGGTAGCATACCCAATATTGAAACTAAGCAATGCCACATAAATTTACTCTTTAGACTGCATGCAACTAAAACATATACATATAGCATGCTCGCGGAATCTTTACATCTAAACATAAACAAACAATTATTTTCTATAACATACAACTTTTATATTGAAATAAAAATAACTACCGATATGCATCATTTATAGGAAATTACCCATAAGCACACAAGAAATCATAATCACATATATGATAACATCCTAACATAGGCATGTAAATAACAAAAAAAACATATCAATATATCATACAATTGGTACTTATCTTAGAAAGGCTATCACCAACTGCTTACAGACCATCCACAAACCTCCCAGCCATAGACTACACTATTCATCACTCTTAATAGTGAGTCACCCCCGAGCTGGGATTGAATTCCACCTAGGGTAAAGAGATTCCTATCCAGGCTAAGGCTCATGGAAAATAGGGAAGACTCTGTCTCAGGTGCTCACTCAACTAACAACCTACATCCTCTCATTCCCCACATGTCTGTCCCACCCAAGGAACTGTGCCCCTTCTCTGCTCAATAGTCCCTTGACTGCCCCACTTCCCTTCCAGGGCTTCAGCAATAGGCTGGACCAAAAGTCTCAGATCATTGTAGTTGTATTTTAGCACCCTTAGAAATCAATCCCCAACAATTCTCTCGCTCAGAGAACTGCTCACAGGCCTAACAACCCGCTTCTTCAATCCTTCTCCAAGATAACCAGGTTCACCAACCAAAACGGGTGTGGAAACAGGCTTCAGAAAGATGAAATGTTCGTCTTAAGGATAACAAAATGTATGAGTGAAATGGTCATGGAATCATTGAATGGATAACTAAGTGTGTTTTAGAATCAATGTTAACTCTTCGTGAAAAGTGATGGTGAGAATGATGGTCGTCCCTCTTATTCGTAAGGTATTAGTGAGAAAAATCTCCCAATGAGCTAAGTTCCCCCATGATATGAATGCATGTCCCCAACTTGAAACTTTCCATATCGGATGTTACTCTTGTCCACTTGTCCCCAACTTGACACTTTCCATATCGGATGTTACTCTTGTCCACTTGTCCCCAACTTTAGAACTTAGGATAAAATAATTATCCATACTTTATGTTTTAGGAAATATTAATATAATATTCCCTTGACTTTTGGCCCACCCTTTCCCTAACTAGTGAAGTTCAGTCCCTCATCTATTTTATCATGGTTGGTTTGTGCGTAGTGATGTATTTTATATTAATCATAATTCATGTACGAAGTAGGCGCATTGGCCCTTGACATCTAGGTGTTCCAGCCTAATACCAAAACATAAGCATTCCACCTTATAATACTGGCTCACCAACCTATAATGCATATCATATACATAAAGGTTCATTGACCTTAGTAGTGCACGCACTTTAGTTACTGTGCACGGTATCCACTGTCCTCAAGGTTGTGTGCACTTTAGTTACTGCGTGCGGTATCCGCTATCCTCAAGGTTGTGAGCACTTTAGTTACTGCGCACGGTATCTTGCAATGTGCATATTACATCATTTTACTGCATAGTTTATGCACACACTATTCCACATGATGTGCATTATCAAATGAGGTCAAAAAAACTCACCAGCTTAAGTATATTTATATTACATTTACAATTGGGTTCGGTTGAGGGATATTACAATCCCCTCCCCTTATTTATTCACTTTCCTCAGTGCATCATACACCCATATATATCATATTTTTTTCAAAAATATTCAAAAAGATGTGGGTATTATGTCTGCATTGCATATTCATGCTCCCAAGTAGCATCCTCAGGGCCATACTAGGTCCATTGAACCTTTACAAGCCCTATGGCTTGGTTCTGGATCTATTTGACTTTCCGGTCCAAATGTGCACCAGATGCATTTGAAAAGTGCCTTCTTGCTCCACCTAAATCACATTCCAATCAATAACATCATTAGCATAAGGTATATATTTCTTTAGCAATGATAAATGGAAGAGATTATGAACAGACATAGATGCAGGCAATGCAATCATATAAGAAATTGGACCAATCCTCTCTAGGATTTCAAATGGTCCAAAAAAATTGGCTGCTAACTTGGCGCAGCTTCCCAGCTTCAGGGAAATCCTATTAGCTTTCACTTTCAGGAAAACATGATCACCCACTTTGAATTCTCTATGGATTCTATTTTTATCAGCATAACTTTTCTATCTATATTGGGCAGCTTTCAAATTCTGCTTAATTTTTAACATTTGGTCCTCCATCTCCTAGAGCAACTCTGGCCCAACTACTGTTCTATCAGTTGGGTTATCCCAACTTACTGGAGTATTGCACCTTCTGTCGTAAAGTGATTCAAATGGGCTCATATTCACTAATGCCTGATATCCATTATTGTAAGCGAATTCTACCAAGTGTAGGTAATCTTCCCATTTCGATGGTTTGTCCATCACATACATTCTCAACATATATTTTATCACCCTGTTCACTCTTTCTATTTTTCCATCAGACTTGAGATGATAAGATGTACTAAAGTTCATATTTTCTTTGAATCCTTTGAACAATCTTTTCCATAAATTCGAGGTGAATTTCGGGTCTTTGTCAGACACAATTGTTTTAGGAATTCTGTGTAATTGTGCCACTTTCTTAATGAAAATAACAACGACATTTTCATCCTTGTGAGTAGTTTTTAGTGGAACAAAATGGGTAGCTTTTGTAATCTTGTCCACCATCGCCATAATCAAATCATGTATCTTTCCTATTCTAGGAAATCTCATAATAAAATCCATTGTCACCACTTCCCACTTCCATTCAAAAATGGGCAAAGGTTGCATCAATCCCGGTGGGTGCCTATGTTCTTCTTTAATTTTCTGAAATTCCATAGATCTTGCGATGTATTCTACCATCTACCTCTTCATACCTGGACAAAAGTATTGGATCTTGATTGTTTCTATGGTTTTCTGATATCTAGGGTGCCCTGCATAAGGAACATTATGCATCTCATTAAAAATTATACATTTCAAGTCTTGGACATTTGGTACGAAAATTCTGTTCTTGTGTTGTAGTATTCCATCTACTCCCAACTTATAAATATCCATATTCCGAAGTATATTACCATGTTGTAGCATTTCTACCAATTCTCTGTACTGTAGATGTACATTTGCAGCCTTCAGAATTTTTCTTTTAACATCAGTCTGATACATGATGATGGTTGTAGCACGTAGTTCATGCACCCTCCTGCTGAGTGCATCAACCACTTTATTTTCTTTCCCTTTGATATGATTTATATCAAAGTTATATTCTCTTAGAAATTCTAACCATCTGCTTTTCCTAGCATTTAGATTTGGCTAGTCAAATAAATATTGCAGACCATTGTGGTATGTTCTTATCTCAAATCTCTTTCCCATGAGGTAGTATCTCCATTTCCTCAGGGCATGTACTATGGATTCCAACTCCAAATCATGAGTGGCATAGTTTCTTTCATGCTCTTTCAACTTCCTTGATTCATAACATATCACAAATACATTTTGACTGAGGACTCCACCAAGTCCTTCATTACATGCATCTATGCATACAATGAAATCTTCATTTGGGCCTGCAATCCTTAGTATTGGATCACTTGTCAATAATTGTTTCAAATGTTGGAAACTCCTTTCACAGTCCTACATCCACTGAAACTTCATAACCTTTATTTGCAAAGAAGTGATTGGGTGTGATATCTTTGAGAATCCTCCAATGAATCTCCTGTAGTAACCTACAAGGCCCATGACAGATTTGACCTCTGTCACATTATTTGGTGCTGACCATTCTCTAATGGCTTCTACCTTCTTAGGGTCCACTGCTATCCCGTATTTTCAGATGATATGCCCCAAATAATGAATTTGTTTATGATAAAATGAGCACTTGCTCAATTTGGCATACAACTAATGTTCCCTTAATACTTGCAACACCATCCTCAAATGATGTTCATGTTCTTCCTCTGACTTGGAATATATAAGAATGCCATCCAAAATTACAATGACAAACTTTTCCAAATACTCTCGGAAAACACCATTCATTAAGAACATGAAAACATCTGGTGCATTTGACAAACCAAATGGTACCACTGTGAACTCATAATGACCATAGCTTGTCCTGAAGGCGGTCTTCCTAATATCTTCTTATTTAATTCTTACCTGATGGTATCTTGATCTAAGATCTATCTTTGAAAATATCATTGCATCCTTCAATTGATCAAAGAGGTCATCAATCCTTAGTAGAGGATACTTGTTCTTAGAAGACACTTTATTTAACTATCTGAAGTCAATGCACAATCTTAATGTTCCATCTTTATTTTTCACAAACAAGACTAGGGCACCCCAAGGTGATACACTTGGGTGTACATACCCCTTTTTTTAGAATTTCTTCAAGCTGCATTTTCAACTCCTTCAATTCTAGTGTACTCATTCTCTAAGGAGTCTTTGATACTTGTGTTGCTCCAGGCATCAAATCTATAGAGAAATCAATGTCTCTCATTGGTGGTAGTCCTGGTACTTCCTTGAATACATCTTCAAACTCTTTAAGGAATTCATAGTCCTCCAAATTTGGCACCCCGTCTTTAGGTGTATCCTCCATATGAGCTGCAAAAATTTGACATCCTCTTCTATAACATTTCTTCAGCTGCAATGCTGAAATTTCTCTAACGGTTACTGCCCTGGAAATTCCCTGCACTCTCCTTTGGTTCCCTTCTTCATCGAAGGAAGTGAATGCTTTGTTATGAAAATCCAATAGAGCATGATGTGGGTCCAACCAATCCATCCCAATTAAATATTCATAAGAACCTAAAGGTAAGATGTTCAAATCTACCTTGGTATTTAGTCCATTCATGTCTATGAGGCAGGACTTAACCATCTCATTAACTTTTCTTCTATCTCCTGTAGTCAGTTGCACCAACCAATATTTCCCATGCTTGCTTCTTGGAAATTGCAAAATTTCCACCATCTTAGGGTCTACATAACTATGACTATCTCCTTAATCAGTTAAAATAACATGGGTTTGGTTGTTGATCATACCTTCCACCTCAATCATGTGGGACTAATACTCTTCTTTCTTGTTGTCCAGGGATGCATAAATCCTTGGCACATTTCTGCCCATGTCCTCTACTATATTAGCTCGTTGTACATTGTGAACAACCCTACCCTTTTCACCTCTATGAGGAAAATCTCTAAACCTATGGTATCCTTTACAACCCCAACATTGCATAGGTGGTTGTCTTGGCCCTTGAATCCCTGTGTCAATCACTCTAGTTTCCTTATGCATTTGTTGCCATTGTGGACTATTTCTGAAGAATGGTGGCTTAGCTCCCTTATTCCTATGATCCATCTTGAATTTATTATTGTCTTCCCAAGCCTTTAGAAAGATGGCCTTGCTTTCAGCTGGTCATATAAGCATTTAGCTCTTCTTATGGTCTCTTCTAATGTCTTGGGATCATGATGCTATATTTTGTCACTAATGAATGATGGAAATCCACTTAAATACCGTTGAATCTTGACGGTCACATCCTTAATGAAAGAGGCATACTTCAACAGTTCTAGAAACCTTCTCTCATATTCATCTATGGTCATACTTCCAAGCTTGAGTTCAAAGAAATTTTTCATTTTCTTGTCATAGTATCTCTTAGTCAAGTAATTTTTCTCAAAATACTTCTTGAATTCCCTCCAAGTAACACTTTTATCTACAATGTGATGTACCTACACAAGTTGATTATGAGAAGAATAATTATGAAATTGAAAATACTTCCTCATGCCTAGCAACCATGTTTCGACATCTTCATCCTTCTTGTGCTCACCATCAAATGTAGGAGGTTTTATTTTGTTCATTTCTCCTCGCAGCTCATCCACCCCAAATCTCTTATACCTTATGACAGGGGATAGAATTGATTTGTTTTCTACTCACTTATGGGAATGCCTTTGGGGATGATGGTGATGTCTACTAGCACTTTTTAATTTTCCTTTCTCCTCTGAATATTTGTGACTCTTAGATCTACTTGAGTCACTCTTCTTAACCAATTTCTTCTCTATTCTGTTCAAACCTTCCAATAGCTTCATGTTGAAGTCATCCTGCTTCTCTTTGGCTTTCATAAGACTTTAATTATCATCTTTATGGCTTTGGACATCCTTCTGCAAATTATTAATGGTCTCAGCCATATTCATATCTTCATTTCTTTCTTCTCCATGTCCATTGAAGTTCGTTCCTTCCATGCCCAAATGGACATCCATCCCTCTGCTCTTCTTTGGATGACTATAATTCTCCTATGCCTCTTCCATTCCTATGGATTCTGCACTGGTCTAACCTGGTCGAGTTTTTGCTAATTCTGCAAAACGTGCAGCCATTGAAACTAATCAGGCTAACAATTCAACAATTCATGAGAATATGCACCATTTCGATTCAACATACACATCAACATTATCACTCCCATTTTCCTGGAGTTATCACCACAACAATTCTAGATAAGACTCAAGTCTCAAGAACACTGACGTGCAATGCCTTCCGAGATACAATTGTGCAATAAAGTGATTTTGTCGAAACCACTTTCGCCAAGACATGGTATCACATGTCTCAAAATGTCAAATCCACCACTCGTGGAGCGGGCGATGACTAGTCAAATCACCTTGCTTCATTCATTCGATACTTCACAACCATGTGACATCAACTGAACGTCTCCATGTAATGAAATCAAAAGATAATCATTCTTAAGGGATTGGCTGTGCATGGAAACCCAACGCTCTTGTACGTACTCTGTCTGCGCTTCATAAATGGAGTTCTATAATTACCATTGCCCAAGTATGAAGATATCTGCATTTCCATAACCGAAGTAATATCCAAGCTACTCGAATTCCTTCTCTTTGTAAAGACACATTTTGGTATCCCCAACCTGAGATACATGGACAAGGATAAGTCGAGTGAGACTGGTTATTCGAGAAAAATGCTAGGCTTTCCTGTGAATAAGGAGGAAAGGGTCCTTACGCACATTCTAGCAAATAAGTTCCACACAGAGCCAGTTATAGACTCATGATTGGAAGTCAGGCTGAATCCAATTATAAAGGATTTAGTCATCAACAGGCCAGCCACTAAGAAGAAAAGGAGTAAGCGGCATAAGAAGGAGGAATCTATGGCTAAAGAATTCGAAAGTGTTGGAGAGAATCAATCGGTCTGGTTAGACTCTTGTTTAAAGATGGAGATCACTAATCTGAAGTAAGTCTTCAACTAATATAAGCACATCTCAACAAATTTTGAACAGACGGTAGCAGAGGTAAAGAGTACAAGAGATGATAGGCATGTTATTCAAACGATCCTTTTTACAACAGGCTGACTGCTGTCATCACCCTTTTGTAATTTTGTGATTAATTTGATTATATAAATACATAAACAGATTTTAGACTATTTTATTACAATTTCTATCTAGTGATGTTATGACTCTTGTTTTCTTTTATAATAAGTTTTTCTTGTAATCTTATATTTTATTTTCATCTGTCTAAATCGAAGGAAATTAAAAATCAAAATTATTTTTAATTAATGCTTCAATGCGTTTATGTGTTTCTTTTTCTTTTATTATTATGCAATTTAAACTCAGACTCATCGCCTTCCAAGCGACTTTGATCACATTAACTTGACCTATTCATTTATATTTATCATACATATCAATATTACAATTTAAAACGCTTCTCCATGCACCTAAATCTATTGTGCATTTCTTCTTCGTCGTACCGACTACTTACGTGCACTACTTTGGTGCTGGGCACCAATATCCACTGTGCACAGTTTCGATACCGTGCACCGATATTTCACATGCATTTTCATCCTATGCATGCATCATGTCAAGTTTAACATATTCCTTAGCACTCAAATATCTGCACACACTACTGAATACACCATCGCGAAACAACTTATACTCATACTTATGTGCATACTAATAAAACTCCTCTACGTTAAGAAAAACTTGCACACCCCATGTGCACCTTACTATGTGTGTGCTTATCGTGCAAGTCTAATTTTAGCGCATGCATCTACACATAATAATCTTCCGCGCGGTGCCACAATTTACCGTGCATACTGGCACGCCAACATTTTCCCACGCAGTGCCAAATTTACCACACGCGCTAGTACGCCAACCTTTTCCAAGGACACTCCATGACTCCAATTCTGGTCACTTGGAAGTTACCTTTCTGTGAATATTCACTTCAATTTCACCCCTTTGGCCCATCCAAGATTAGTTTTGAAATGAGGCTCTGATACCATACTGTAACGATCCCCTCGGACAACCTAAGGCCTGGGGTACGCCACTCCAGAGAAACCACTCATGCTCTGACACCAGTTGGTAACATTCCCAGCCATCAGGTCGGGCCATGCTACTCTAGGGAACACTTTCGTTCCCATACTGCGGAACATACGGTAGCATACCTAGTAGTCAACTAATCAATGCCACAAAAATTTACTCTTTAGACTCCATGCAACTAAAACATATACATACAACATGCTCGCGGAATCTTTACATCTAAACATAAACAAAAAATTACTTTCTGTAACATATGACTTTTATATTAAAATAACAGTAACTACCAATCTGCATCATTTACAGGAAATTACCCATCAGCACACAAGAAATCATAATCACATATATGATAACATCGTAACATTGGCATGTAAATAACAAAACAACATATCAATATATCATACAATTGGTACTTATCTTAGAAACACTGTCACCAACTGCTTACAGACCGTCCAAAAACCTCCCATCCATAGACTACACTATTCATCACTCTCAACAGTGAGTCACCCCCGAGTTGGGACTGAACTCCACCTAGGGTAAAGGGATTCCTATCTAGGATAAGGATCATGGACAACATGAAAGTCTTTGTCTCAGGTGCTCACTCAACTAACAACCTACATAATCTAATTCCCCACATGCCTATCCCACCCAAGGAAGTGTGCCCCTTCTCTGCTCAACAGTCCCTCGACTGCCCCACTTCCCTTCCAGGGCTTCAGCAACAGATTGGAATAGAAGTCTCATAGCGTTGTAGCTGCAGTTTAGCACCCTCAAAAATCAATCCCCAACAATTCTCTCTCTCAGAGAACTACTCATGGGTCTGACAACCCACTTCTTCAATCCTGATCCAAGCTAACCAGGTACACCAACCAAAAAGGGTGTGGAAAGAGGCTTCGAAAAGGTGAAATGGTTGTCTCAAGGATAACAAAATGTATGAGTGAAATGGTCATGGAATCATTGACTGGATAACTGAGTGTGTTTCAGAATCACTATGAACTCTTCGTGAAAAGTGATGGTGAGAATGATGGTCGTCCCTCCTGTTCGTAAGGTATCTGTGAGAAAAATCTCCCAATGAGCTAAGTTCCCCCACAATATGAATGCATGTCCCCAACTTGACACTTGTCATATTAGAAGTTACTCTTGTCCACTTGTCCCCAACTTTAGAACTTAGGATCAAATAATTATCCATACTTTATGTTTTAGGAAATATTAATATAATATTCTCTTGACTTTTGGCCCTCCCTTTCCCTAACTAGTGAAGTTCAATCACCCATCTCTTTTATCATGGTCGATCTGCACGCAGTGATGTATTTTATATTAATCATGAGTCATGTACAAAGTAGGCGCATTCGCCCTTGACATCTAGGCGTTTTGGCCTAATACCAAAACATAAGCATTTCGGCTTATAATACTGGATCACCAGCCTATAATGCATATCATATACATAAAGTTTTGCTGACCTTACTAAGTATTGCACGCACTTTAGTTACTATGTCCGGTATCCGTTGTCCTCAAGGTTGTGTGCACTTTATTTATTGCGCACAGTATCTGTTGTCCTCAATGTTGTGTGCACTTTAGTTACTGCGCGCGGTATCTTGCGATGTACATATTACATCATTTTACTATGTAGTTCATGCGCACACTATGCCACATGACGTGCATTATCAAATGAGGTCAAAACAGCTCACTAGCTTAAGTATATTTATATTACATTTACAATTGGGTTCAGTAAAGGGATATTGCACCTGGGCTCAGCCAACATATTCCCTTCATAATCGTCTAACTTGTTATCACTCTGTAAATTCCCAGAGTTTGTTATGAGGTAAGAAGAAACTTATCATAGGTAACCTTAACCAACCACTTCGAAACTAGAAGCTAGCCATAGGTGAGTTTTAGATTTGTTTGAGTTTTCAAGATTTTAGGCTAGTTAAAAAGAATATAACCGAGTTGTTTGTATTGTTTTTGAATGAAGTGATTGAACATCACTTACGCTTTCATTGGGATATGGGGTCTATTTTTTAAAGATAGAAGTTAAAGACAACCTTTACAGGATCTATTTCATAGGGCGAGATAGTGCTAATGTTAGATTCTTTAGGAATAAAAATGGTGTATTGTTGAAAAGGTGAGATATCAGTTAAAAAAAAAAGCATTTAAGAATTTATTTGTTATAACATCGGAGGAAAAACATTTAAATCTATAAAAGATTAAGGACAGAGTACAAAATGGTAAATTCTGCAACTTTAAATTCCTTTAAAGATTAGATTTAGAAAGACAATATGATAACTGAGAAGGAAAGACTTGTACATAGACAGAGGGAACTTCACCAAAAATTAACACACATGAATCCTGTGAAACTTCTCTTTGTATTACTGGAATAAATTCTTGATAAAAATTACAACAACTAGAGCTTTCTTGGGCGTAAAGATCAACAACAACCCTCAATACTTCTAAGTCAGAAATATTTATAATAAAAGTTACAATGACCATGTCATCAATGATCAGGACGTGGCAGATTCTAAATTTAACTAACTAACTCAACTAGATACAAAACTTTAGGGACTGTTAATGATGTGTCAAATTATTCAATCTGATTTTGGGGAAGGCCATTGGTGAGCCATCTTCATGACTTTGTCTGATCGGATTGTTGAATAGACTTGGACACCTCATCTCCTACTCGATCAAATTGCATATCTCTTCCCATTGTAGTTGACTGGGAATAATGACTTTGAGTAATCTTCGGTATATTTCATTCATATCTTTGTACTTGGAAAAAGTTGGCTTGACGATGAAAATATATTGGAACTCATGTTGTATGCTGATGTCTGGCTGCAAAGTTTCTAAGAATGCCTTGCCTATTATGCTACCCTGTATTCCCAAAAAATGTTGAACTATCTTTGGCCACCGTGGCCAGCTTCTGTTTATAATCATGAAGGGTCATTAACTTATCATTTAGGACCATTAAGTCTGGGAGATCTTTGTTCTGCAGAGATTCGATCTTATTGAAAAATCTTTGAACTCCTGCGTCCATAGTATGGACTTTCTCTTCCAACTATAACACAAGTCCTCTCTTGGTCAAAACCCTCTTGACTTCGAGGATGGTTTATGTCCTCTCTTCAATCTTCAAATACTCTAATTATTCCTTGGTTTTTGAATTCAGGAATCTAATGATCTCAGTGGCTTCTGTGGGCATTTCTCCCAGCTCTCCTTTTATTTTCTCAATAACCTGTCTTCTCCTCTGTACCAGTTCTTTTTGCTTGAACATGATTTGCACCATAGGCCATATTTCATTTATGGATTTGGAGATATCCATCCAAATATTTTCCTTGGCTTCAGCAAGTGTCTTGCCCGCCACTGTTTGCTTTCGAAGTTGCTACAATTCCTGTTTGTGCTTGTTTGATGTTTGCTTCTCCATGGAGTAGCTTGTTTGGTAAGAATACTTGAGTTGTTGAATATCCTCAAACTCCTTTTTTATTCTGCTAATTTCGGTGTCTTGCAAGTCCATTTCCTCCATTGATCCAGATTTATGTAGGAACACAATGAAATGCAGAAATACACATAAACACAGAGATGCAGCGGAAATAAGACTTCATTTCATTAATAACAAATGACTGAAATATGCTTACAGACAGAATGTAAATAAACTAGCTAAGGCGTTGGTAGGTTATCTCTGAGAAGAGATGTGGCTGCTACTCGCATCCGTCAGAAGATGATCACAATGAGGCTCTAGAGGCCTTTTTTTACAATAGACGAGAATGCCAAAAGTCATATACATCCAAAAACCTAACCCTAGGAGATGAAGCGCCAAAAGTCATGTGGGCCCCGTTTGGGTAAGTTAGTACATCAACTTCCCATGGTCGTAACTTTTGCATACGATCTCCATTTTAGGCGTGTGATATCTCGTTGGAAAGGTATCATCGATGAGATTCATTTTGGGGGCTCAATTATGCCTTTGGATATCATTGAGAACCTCAATCTCAAAAAACATTCATTTAGGCCCTCAAAATGGCCCCGAAAGTTAAAACCTGCTAAAAATAGTAAATTGCCAAAATTGCCAGAAAACTATTTTGAGCCAGTCAGAAAAGGTGGGTGGCCACCGTGGATCAATCCTCCCTCCTTAGGAAGCAATGGTCCCCATTGCGTTGAGTTCCTCCATGAGATGAGGAAACTTCTGCTGAACTTGGTCCCTAGTGAGCCATTTGCCTTGGTGAAGGAGTTGGCCTGCTTTGACAACTCGATATAGCGGTATCCTTTGTTTTCGGGTGAGCTTGATCTATGTATCCATGATCTGATCAGTTCTGGCTTGTTCCATGCAGTCTGGATTTAACTTTGTTGGTGTGAGTTGTTCTGCCATGTCAGATGTGTCTAGTAGAGGTGGAAAGTAGGGCCGAAGGCGGTCCACATTGAACACTAGGTGCAGACCAAGGAATGGTGGAATGTTGAGCTCAAAGGCATTTTACCCTACAGCCTTGGTGATGGTGTACGGCCCATATCAAAGCGGACGAAGCTTGCGGTGGGGTCCAGCAAGGTGCTCCTTTTGCAAATGCAGCCACACTTTGTCGCCCACTTGGAAGTTGTGTGGCACCCGATGTTGATCATGTCGTTGCTTGTACTTAGCATTGGCTCTATCCAAGATGTCATGAACCTGCTGGCGGATGTGTTGAATGTGCTCAAT
>ML784499.1:770216-802057 GCA_009831015.1 Picea engelmannii
AATGTCGAAGTTTACTTGTACCTTAAAAGGAGTGGCACCTCCAGAGTGGCTTATGGATGTCGATGCACCGCCAGTCGGAATCCGTTGAAGAATCTGGGCAAAGTTGTCCATCATCGCGTTCCTTTGTTTCTCGAGGGCCTCCTTGAACAACATTTAGATAGGATCTCCTGCTCCCTCATCCTTCTTTTCTTCCCCCATGGGCGGTCTTCGGGGTTTGTGAGGCTGATCTCGCAAAGGTTCAACCAGATCGAGTCCCAACTCCTTATACCCTGATCTCGTTGGGGACATGCAAAGAAGGATCGAGAATGAGCAGACCGCTCCGATACCACTGATCCGGATTTATGTAGGAACATAATGAAATACAAAAATACACATAAACACAGAGATGCAGTGGAAATAAGACTTCATTTCATTAATAACAAATGACTGAAATATGCTTACAGACAGAATGTAAATAAACTAGCTAAGGCGTTGGTAGCTTATCTCTGAGAAGAGATGTGGCTGCTACTCACATCCGTCAGAAGATGATCACAATGAGGCTCTAGAGGCCTTTTTTTACAATAGACGAGAATGCCAAAAGTCATATACATCCAAAAACCTACCCCTAGGAGATGAAGCACCAAAAGTCATGTGGGCCCCGTTTGGGTAAGTTAGCACATCAACTTCCCCAGGTCGTAACTTTTGCATACGATCTCCGTTTTAGGCGTGTGATAGCTCGTTGGAAAGGTATCGTCAAGGAGATTCATTTTGGGGGCTCAATCATGCCTTCGTCTATCATTGAGAACCTCGATCTCAAAAAACCTTCATTTAGGCCCTCAAAATGGCCCCGGAAGTTAAAACCTGCTAAAAATAGTAAATTGCCAAAATTGCCAGAAAATTGTTTTGAGCCAGTCAGAAAAGGTGGGTGGCCACCGATATCCACCTGGATCATCCATGGATTTATCTAATGCCACTGTCTTTTCCAGAGCTATCAATGGATTTGCTGAGGGAATTTCTACTATGGAGGTTTCTACTACAGATGTTGTTCTTACCCCTGTGAGTGGAACGACGCTCAATGGAATGACTTCCATAGGCATTGATTGTTCCTTCTCCTTCACTAACCATTCCAATTCTACTTCCATTTCTTTCAACTGTGCATTCTTCTCCATGATGAACTTGAGCATATCATCCTTCTCACCTTCTGTCTCAGCTATCTCCTTTGCATGTGCATCTTCCATTGGTGGTAGTTTTAGTTGTTTCATCAGAGATGCTATATCTTCATTTTTCCTTTTGAGCATCTCTTCGACTGCTTTCACATTCGATGGGTCATACCCAATCTTCAAGACCAATTCTTCCAATGTTTTAATTTTTTTATCCTTTTCAAAGGATGATATCTTTTCTAACTTGAACTGTGTATGAACATTGCTCAGAGAGACCTGTAGTTTAGAATCCGAAGTAGAAGCATTTGACAAAGTGGAGAAAACCATTTCTCCAGTTTTCCTATGCAGATCCATTTGATCATCTGGGTGCATATCTCTGGTGTGGAACTCGAACATTTCCCTCTTGTAGTCAGTGATTTCCTTTGGGTCGGGAACCTGTGCCTGTAGAAAATCCATGTGCATTCTACCTTTCTCTGTATCAAACACAAACAATAGTTTGTGTTGTGTCATGGATGTCTATTTCCAAAACTGAGCATAAGTGTTGTTGGTCAACATTTGATTCCTCTTCTTGATTAGGTTATACTTCTCAAAAATGCTCAATTTGATGCCTCCTTGTTTTGGCTGGTTGATTAATGAAGTATCTGTCTACTTCTTGGATGAAGAAGTAGATGTGATCTGCTGGCTTTTAGATATAAGTGGTAACCGATCATCTTTCATAGCTGTAGTGGATTGGGTTCCCTTTTCACTAGCCATGTGAGTTGTATGACTGGGTTTTGGCCTCTTGGTGTGTAATTGTAAATATTTGGCCAAGACTTCGGTGACAGAAGGTGAAGTATCCTTCCTAGGAATTTTCTCCTTTGGAACCTGTGGTGTGTTTGTTTGTGAGATAACAACAGGAGGAGATTGTTTTTCTGTCTCTTCTAGAGTGTTCACCTCCCACTCCATTTGATTTGCGAAATTCTCTATTTTGGGCTTGGGTGAATGAATATATGGAATGCTTTTATTCTTAACCCTCATCTCTGAAATGATCCCACATGGTTCATATTTCCACAAGAAACTAGTGTCAGACCTCATTTCCTTTAGAAACCTGTCTGCTTCTTCCCCGATGCCTCGGCTATTGCAGATAAAAGACCCTATTTTCCCTTTAATTCTAAGTTGTTGTTTTTTCTTCAGAGACACAAAGTGTGTGTCATCTGAATTTATCATCTGTCTTATGTACTCCAAGGAAAAAACCCTCACGAGTAAATACTTGGGCAATTTGTATGGATCTAACTCGCATCCATATATTCTAATCTCAGTGTGATTTTGATAAAGATACCAATCTCCAGTGTTTGCAAGGTCTGAGAGGTGTGAAATCCTCTCAATCTCCTCATTTATTCTTGGTTCTGGTCTTCCACTGGGCATGCTCACCATTGGGTGGTAAATCTGCTCGATGAACTATTTGAAACTGAACTCTGTGGAATTCCATCTGAGCAACAATTCCAAGATGTCACTGCCTGTGGCTTCTCGTCCTTGTCCATTTTCTGCATCGAGAAAGAGAACCTATCCGCTTGAAAGAAGATGAACATGTAAGCCGGTATGGAGGAGTACTAGAACATTCCCTCTATGGAAAACTTTGAAAACTATTTGTGAATGTTCTCCACTAGGAAAGTGCTATAGTCGAACTTAGTGGTGGGTTTTTCCTCAGTAGAGAAAATGGTCAGAAAACCCAATATAGGTTCATCCAACCATTCATCTAAAAAATAACCAAGAAGACAACAGAGTGATGAAATGACTTGGTTTCCCTTTTTTGAGAACAGGGAGGAAGGATACGAGGGATTTGACTAGGGGAACTGAGCATCCTGTGGGAGAAAAAATTCAAATATTTGGGCTCTTTGAGGAAAAGATAGTCTCTAGTATAACTCTGTTATGATTTCGAGAATGAAAGGGGAGGCAGATTCAGTTTTGGGTATATACATCATTTGATCAATGGCCTTTGGTGTGATGAAGAATAGAGTTTCTCCCAATGACAAGACCATGGCTCTCTAGTTGGGAAGGTAATAAGCCTGGACTTTGAGGGAAAGTTGAGGGAAATGATGGACCTGGGGGAAAAGATATAGAGGAAGATTGGACTCCCAGAGCTTGATTTTATCGCTCTGATCTAAGAAAGGATCTTTGAGCCACGATTGCAAATCTGCGAAGTCAACTTCACACCTTGTGTCTGATATTAGATGATCTTTTTCAGCCAATGGGATCTTATCGAGGTCGACAGGAGGTGGGAGGAAAGGATTTTCCCTGGCTTCTACTTTCTTGGATTTTGGCACCATTGCTGTGAAGAATACCTGCAATTCAAACAAAATGTCAGTGGTAATGGATATGGTTGGGCTGTTGATTGAAACAGAGAGGAGACAAGGAAACTTTCTGGTGTAAGGATAAGATGAACAATGAGCGAATGAAGGTGCAGGGCCAAATTTGGGTGAACAGATACCCGTTGGGTGCGGGGGATAGATCAACAAGTTTAACGGATAAGTTAACCTGTAATAAATGGCCAATGGGTCATTTGGAGATTGAGATGGTAGGTGAAAAATGGATGATGAGTAGGACTAGGTAACGTGGAGGGTGTTGATTGGAGATCAACAATGGTGAGGGGACTTGTGATGGGTGAAACAGGGGGGATGGACTGACAGAGTTATGAGATAAGACTTGTAGGGGAAAAAGTGGAAAGTCACATCATGATACGACAGTGGTATGCCATAAAAGTGTAATAGATTCCTGCCACATTAGAGTAGGGGGCCCACCAGAAAACCATTTCATTTCAAAGCCCCCCCCATCATTAAAAAGTGAAAGGTCAAGGGGGTCAGAAAAGTATTGTCAATCATCCATCCACATGCCCACTGCTGGACTGTAGAAATGAGTGTTTTCTTTAACAAACTTTCTGGACCACCCCCCCCCCACCGTTAAAGGAAGAACAATCGGGGGGGGGGTCCAGAATTATAACGCAGCCATAGATATGGGCACCAATGCCTCAGCCATTCAGATGCACATTCTTGTTACTCATCATTCCGAACCCCCCCCGACACCGTTAAAGGAAGAATGGTCAGGGGGTACGGAAAAAATTGTTGACCGTAGATCTAAGCGCTAGTGTCTCAGTCGTTCATCTGTGTGCTCCCTTTAATCTGCCAATGTGAAATCATATCTGCAGTGGGGACTTAGGCTTGTGCCTTTTTGTGGGTTTGCTCAGATTTCCTTGTTTTTGTCACCATGGGGGTCAGGCAATCATACTTTCAAACTTCAAAGATATGAATCAACATCGATCATCATGCATGTTTTATTGAAATCAAGCCAACTAAGCTATGCTCTAACCTATGTTCTAACCTACTTCCCTATGACATTTAGCCTAGATTAAACTGTTGGAATAAGAAATTACTCTACCTTATGGTTATTTGACCAAGATTAGGCAGTTTGGTCAAATTTATTCACTAGCTATCCTATCTACTTGGCCAAGATTAAATAGTTTAGCCAAGCTTATTCATTAATCCTATCAACATCAATTTAAAAGGACTTGGTTGTGCTTAGACTGTATGGATCAAGCCATTGTTATTGCATGGGAATTTATTTAATTTCTTTTATGCCCTCTTTTATTCTTTTCTCATTTTATTTTTCTTTCTTTTTCTTTTCTTTTCTTTTCTTTTTCAGGATGTAGTAGTCTCTGCAAGTCAAAAACAATGAAGGGACAAAAATACAATCAATAGTTGATCCTATAAATTATAGGGTTATAACATAACTCATAGGCTCATTTTTCTAAGACACGTCGCATGATATAGGGACCATTCCATATGGGTTTAAACTTGCCTTCCCCCAACGATTCTTTGTCTTGATCATATAAGGGGACCAAGTCACCCTCAACATACAATTGAGGATAGACAAACTTATTGTACTGTACCTTGACATGTATTTTGTTCTCCTCGATAGTGATAGAGGCTCCTTGACGTTGCTCGTCAATACTCTCTAGGTGTACAAGGTGTTGTAACAGATATTGAAAATTTGCTCTACTCATTGTTTTCATCCCGATGTGTTTGAGAATCGCATCAAACTTATTTCCAAATTATCTCTAACTTGCATCAAATTGTTGAAGGAAGCTATAGCTGAATCTTAAGAATGGTGGGCTTGCACCTGGTGTTTGCAATTTACACGTGAATTTGAGGAAAAGGAGGTCAGTTTCAATACCTGCACACAACAACAACACTATACACCACCCTACACAACATTGAATGCTACGCGGTGGATATTGGCCGAGATGGTTGGTGAATTCGGTGGACTCTCGAAAATATGCTTAAATATTTCGATCTCCAAGATTGCAATTAATCACAGCTGCTATTTTGCTTGCCCTTCAGATTTGCCATTGAATTTAAAAGCATGAGCAAGAGAATGATCATGGATCTTTTTTAGCTGGGAGTCTAGGCTACCATTTTCATCTATTTTAATTATTCATGTTTCTTCTACTATATGCCCGTTTCGAGTATCTGAGACGTATTTGAGGCTTTGCAGTAATGGGGATCGGGTGTTTAAATTCTAACACAGCTTCATGGCTCCCTTGTTTAGCTATTGTTGTTACACATTGTTGTGTTGGAGTAATTTCTGGAGAGGCCGAGCCTGAAGTTACTGCCATGTTTATATTCGGTGATTCTCTGATTGACAATGGCAATAACAACTATATAGCCAACATTGCCAAAGCCAACTTCTTACCTTACGGAATAGATTTCCTTGAAGGCTGTCCTACTGGAAGGTTTTGCAATGGCGGGACGACTGTTGATTTTATAGGGCAATTGCTGGGGCTACCTCTCATTCCTGCATACCTTGACCCATCGACAAGGGGTTCGGAAATCCTAAATGGAGTGAACTACGCTTCAGCAGTCAGAGGAATTTTGGAGGAGATCTATTCGGGATCAGTATTTTCATCTCCAAAGTTCACAAGAATTGCAGAGATTTTGGCCACGGATGAAATTTCTCAGAAGGAGAATGTGCATATTGTTTACAGTCTGTCGAAAGACCTAGGACTACTGGGCTTCCGAACAATGCATATGATACCAGGTTCATGAATCAGGTAAAGAATATGACAAAGATTGCCCCGTTGCGAACCGATACCACAATTTTTCCACGAGAAAAATCACAGGCTAAATTCGAAGCCATAACTATAAACTACGTCTTTGAAGAAATCGATGAAATAGAGCAGCTCATGATGCAGATAATAATGTCGAGTGAACGCTGCATCTCCATTCCGGAAGCACCAGCAAAGGATGAAATGTCGATGTTTCAGGCCCAACCCCGAAGATATCACTCTTCCAGTAGACTTTTCATTTGAAGATCAGCCACATGATGGGATTTACAAATTCGATGAAGAAGACCGCATGCCACCACCTGCAGATGACAAGATGATGGAGAACCTGTCAAGTGTAAATTTAGAGCTGCAATTTCAAGCCGATATAAATGAAATTCAACAGGAAGAAGAGAAGGCTCAAGGGGTAGAAGCTGATGCACAGAACGTTCAACCCCCATCGAAACCTGCTAGGATTAACAATGAAAGAAAAAGAAGACAACAAAGAAAGTCCGATGAGGATTTCACTGTCATTCCACCTGGAGTCTTTCACACATGGCTCCAAGATACCGCCGATATCGTGAAAGATCACAATCACAGGGAACATTGAGCGAAATTATAGGACGCCATCCACTAATGGAATCCTTCATTGCATTCTTTAGAATTAACTCAATCAGTGTCGGGTTCAAGAATTATGATAGTTTTCGTTGGGAGAAAGCCTCTTTAGCCATCTGATACAAATAATCTCCAACAGTTCCCCACATTCTTTTAAATAACTCACAGGATAGTCAATCGAGGCAGGGGGACTTACCATTTTTATTTGAGTTCAGAGCAGCAATTTATTCTTCCTTGGTTATTTTAGTAATGAATCTATCTCTTTCCACCCGAGGAGACACTCCAGGGAATAGCTTAACAACACTAATTTATGGCTGCAACTACTGTCAGTCATGGCATAGAGAGAGAGAGACATTATCCAAGTTTCCATTACCGGTATTAAAGGCGGAAGCAAGGCAAGGCTTCAATGATCTCACTATTGGGGATTTCTGATCTTCATCAACAACAATGAAATTTATGTTGCCAGTGGACCATAGGGCCAAAAATGTATACCATATATGGTGGTCATATGCCCAAGTTGAAACTGTACTATCTATTTCTATCCATGGGCATACTGAACTTAAATTCCACTTATTGAATTGATGCTGCCTCATGAGGAGACTGCCTCCAACCGATATCAGATTTGCAAACCATCTCTCCATATAGTGGACACTATCATCCCACTGAACAAAATTTGTCCAAGATTCTTAATTTTCTATAGGAAAATGGTGTTGACATTGCTGATGTTCAGATAGGTTCATTTTCAGATGAGGAACGAAGTATTAGCATTACAAAGCATGAATCTAAGGAAAAGGAGAACCAGCCTATTGAGACACTAGACTCAAATATTGCGCTGGAGACATAGGGTAACACTATGGATATGGATAAGAACAACATTGGAGTGGCCAATGCAGAAACAGAGAGAGAGGAGAACTAGCCTACTGATACACTTAAAACCAACCTGCATCAGGCACACACAGAGAGTAACACAGAGAATGGAGGATCTAGTAAACACATCGTTAACTGTTGAAGATGCACTTGTCACTTTGTTTGCCCACAATGATCACTTGCATTGCAGAAGTTACGAAGATGAAATTGGATTCGAGTGAATCTATTGTTTTTACAGTACGCATTTCCGTTATAATAACCTCCAAATGCTTGGTAAAGCAATGACACCCAACGTTTAAATCAAACCATACAAAGCGATAATCCATGATTAGTAACGGTTTAAAGAGTTGGCAGAGCATCTAGCAGTCACACAGTTCTAAAAGGCAAACCGTTTCATTTTCTTTTTATGTAATGTTTTGTGAGTGCGATAGGTGATATAATCGTTGGAAGAAACGGAGAAAAGGGGTGTGGGGGGCGAGCTGGGGAATAAACCTCTTGTGAAGAGGGGTTCCTTTGTATGCTGAGTTATTTTGTAAGCCAAGAATGGAATAATACAGATGATGTATTTACTTGAGACTGTGAGATTCATCACGGTTGATTCTTTCAGTGTGCTCTTCCTTATTTCAGCCGTGTTAAATTTGTTTGGAACTCATTTTATATGCTCCTTACCCACAATTAATATATATGTGTTGTCATTATCATATTGTTTATCTCTTCTTTATTTCAGCTGTCTTAAATTTGTTTGGAATTCATTTTATATGCTCCTTACCCACAGTTGATATTATGTGTTGCGTTCTATGGTGACTGGTCAGAATTTGTTCGAGATAAGTGCTCTACATCTAGTTATCAACCTTCTGTCTTTTTCCTCTAAAATCGTAGTGAAAATTCCTCCTTGATAGATGCTTTCACTGTGATGGTCTTTTCTTTTCTTTTTCTGCTACCGCATCATGATTATCAAATTGCTGAAAGATAGACTTACTTTGCCTCATTTTCCACAAGTTATACGATCACTGCTATTATCTCCTTTCTTCGGTTTTCATTTGACTCCATGCCCAATGGACTGTTTCCCCGGTCCAACCCCCAAACATTAAGAATTCGAAACTATCATTTACCCATAAATCTGCCCACCTTTTCACACTTACTGAAGATCATATTGTGACATTATCCGAGAGATCCCTCTCAGGTTGGGAGGGACAGCTTCCAATCCAAAGTGGTTTGAGGTTGCCTCGGGATTGATTTGCATGTAACCCAAATTCAGTTCCGAGTGACAACATTTTGGCATCATTGCTGGGGAATCGAAGTTGATATCTATCCCTGGGAGAATGACATTTTCATAGTCCTAAGGCGTGGTTGAGCAGCCGGTCATAGGCAAATATTGGTTGCACATGCTCTGGCGACTCCATTAAAAGTTTTCGATGGTGATTTCACTGGCAGGAGAACTCAGAATTAGAGCTTTCACGTTAGGTCGCCCAATGGATGAAGGCCCCTGGTCTACTATTCTTGGCACTTTACGGGAAAGTACCATCCCTAGATGGAGCCTATGTTGTAACAGATATTGAAAATTTTCTCTACTCATTGTTTTCATCCCAATGTGTTTGAGAATCGCATCAAACTTATTTCCAAATTATCTCTAACTTGCATCAGGTTGTTGAGGGAATTTATAGTTGAATCTTAAGAATGGTGGGCTTGCACCTCGCGTTTGCAATTTACACATGAATTTGAGGAAAAGGAGGTTAGTTTCGATACCTGCACACAACAGCAACACTATACACCACCCTACACAGCATTGAATGCTACGCGGTGGATATTGGCCGAGATGGTTGGTGAATTCAGTGGACTCTCGAAACTATGCTCAAATATTTCGATCTCCAAGATTGCAATTAATCATAGCTGCTGTTTTGCTTGCCCTTCGGATTTGGCATTGAATTTAAAAGCATGAGCAAGAGAATGATCATGGATCTTTTTCAACTGGGAGTCTAGGCTACCATTTTCATCTATTTTAATTATTCATGTTTCTTCTACTATATGCTCGTTTCGAGTACCTGAGATGTATTTGAGGCTTTTAATGGGGATCGGGTGTTTAAATTCTAACACAGCTTCATGGCTCCCTTGTTTAGCTGTTTTTGTTACACATTGTTGTGTTGGAGTAATTTCTGGAGAGGCCGAGCCTAAGGTTACTGCCATGTTTATATTTGGCGATTCTCTGATCGACAATGGCAATAACAACTATAGCCAGCATTGCCAAAGCCAACTTCTTACCTTACATAATAGATTTCCTTGAAGGCTGTCCTACTGGAAGGTTTTGCAATGGCGGGACGACTGTTGATTTTATAGGGCAATTGCTGGGGCTACCTCTCATTCCTGCATACCTTGACCCATCTACAAGGGGTTCGGAAATCCTAAATGGAGTGAACTACGCTTCAGCAGCCGGAGGCATTTTGGATCAGATCTATTCGGGATCAGTATTTTCATCTCCAAAGTTCACAAACATTGCAGAGATTTTGGCCACGGATGAAATTTCTCAGAAGGAGCATGTGCATATTGTTTATAGTCTGTCGAAAGACCTGGGACTACTGGGCTTCCAAACAACGCAGATGATGTTACCAGGTTCATGAATCAGGTAAAGCATATGACAAAGATTGCCCCATTGCGAACCGATACCACAGTTTTTCCATGAGAAAAATCACAGGCTAAATTCGAAGCCATAACTATAAACTACGTCTTTGAAGAAACCGATGAAATAGAGCAGCTCATGATGCAGATAAGAATGTCAAGTGAACGCCGCATCTCCATTCCAGAAGCACCAGCAGAGGATGAAATACCGATGTTTCAGGCCCAACCCTGAAGATATCACTCTTCCAGTAGACTTTGCATTTGAAGATCAGCCGCATGATGGGATTTACAGATTCGATGAAGAAGACCGCATACCACCACCTGCAGATGACAAGATGATGGAGAACCTGTCAAGTGTAAATTTAGAGCCGCAATTTCAAGTCGATATAAATGAAATTCAACAGGAAGAAGAGAAGGCTCAAGAGGCAGAAGCCGATGCATAGAACGTTCAACCCCCACCGAAACCTGCTGGGATTAACAATGAAAGAAAAAGAAGACGGCAAAGAAAGTCCGATGAGGATTTCACTGCCATTCCACTTGGAGTCTTTCACACATGGCTCCAAGATACCTCTGATATCATGAAAGATCACAATCACAGGGAACATTGAGCGAAATTATAGGACGCCATCCACTAATGGAATCCTTCGCTGCATTCTTCGGAATTAACTCAATCAGTGACGGGTTCAAGAATTCTGATAGTTTTCATTGGGAGAAAGCCTCTTTTTCCATCTGATACAAATAATCTCCAACAGTTCCCCACATTCTTTTAAAGAACTCACAGGACGGTCAATCGAGGCAGGGGGACTTACCATTTTTATTTGAGTTCAGAGAAGAAATTTATTCTTCCTTAGTTATTTCAGTAATGAATCTATCTCTTTCCACTCGAGGAGACACTCCAGGGAATAGCTTAACAACGCTAATTTCTGGCTGCAATTACTGTCAGTCATGGCATAGAGAGAGAGAGACGTTATCCAAGTTTCCATTACCGGCAGTAAAGGCGGCAGCAAGGCAAGGATTCAATGATCTCACTATTGGGGATTTCTGATCTTCATCAACAGCAATGAAATTTATGTTGCCAGTGGACCATAGGGCCAAAAATGTATACCATATATGGTGGTCATATGCTCGAGTTGAAACTGTACTGTCTATTTCTATCCATGGGCATACTGAACTTAAATTCCACTTATTGAATTGATGTTGCCTCACGAGGAGACTGCCTCCAACCGATATCAGATTTGCAAACCATCTCTCCATATAGTGGACACTATCATCCCACTGAACAAAATTTGTCCGAACTTCTTAATTTTCTGTAGGAAAATGGTGTTGACATTGTTGATGTTCAGACAGGTTCATTTTCAGACGAGGAACGGAGTATTAGCATTACAAAGCATGAATCTAAGGAAAAGGAGAACCAACCTATTAAGACACTGGACTCAAATATTGCGCTGGAGACATAGGGTAACACTATGGATATGGATAAGAACAACATTGGAGTGGCCAATGCAGAAACAGAGAGAGAGGAGAACCAGCCTACTGATACACTTAAAACCAACCTGCATCATGCACACACACAGAGTAACTAAGAGGATGGAGGATCTGGTAAACACACCGTTAACTGTTGAAGATGCACTTGTCGCTTTGTTTACCCATAGTGATCACTTGCGTTGCAAAAGTTACGAAGCTGAAATTGGATTCGAGTGAATCTATTGTTTTTACAGTATGCATTTCCGTTATAATAACCTCCAGATGCTTGGTAAAGTGATGACACCCAGTGTTTAAATCAAACCATACAAAGCAATAATCCATGATTAGTAACTGTTTAAAGAGCTGGCAGAGCATCTGGAAGTCGCACAGTTCCAGAAGGCAAACCGTTTCATTTTCTTTTTATGTAACGTATTGTGAGTGCGATAGGTGATATAGTCGTTGGAGGAAACATAGAAAAGGGGCGTGGGGGGAAAGATGGGGAATAAACCTCTTGTGAAGAGGGGTTCCTTTGTATGTTGAGTTATTTTGTAAGCCAAGAATGGAATAATACAGATGATGTATTTACTTGAGACTGTGAGATTCATCACGGTTGATTCTTTTAGTGTGTTCTTCCTTATTTCAGTTGTGTTAAATTTGTTTGGAACTCATTTTATATGCTCCTTACCCACAATTGATATATATGTGTTGTCATTATCATATTGTTTATCTCTTTTTTATTTCAGCTGTGTTAAATTTGTTTGGAATTCATTTTATATTCTCCTTACCCACAGTTGATATTATGTGTTGCGTTCTATGGTGACGGGTCAGAATTTGTTCAAGATAAGCGCTCTGCATCTAGTTATCAGCCTTTTGTCTTTTTCCTCTAAAATCGTAGTAAAAATTCCTCCTTGATAGATGCTTTCACTGTGATGGTCTTTTCTTTTCTTTTTCTGCTACCGCATCATGATTATCAAATTGTTGAAAGATAGACTTACTTTGCCTCATTTTCTACAAGTTATACGATCACTACTATTATCTTCTTTCTTCAGTTTTCATTTGACTCCATGCCTAATGGACTGTTTCCTCGGTCCAACCCCCAAACCTTAAGAATTTGAAACTATCATTTACCCATAAATCTGCCCACCTTTTCACTCTTACTGAAGATCATATTGTGACATTATCCGAGAGATCCCTCTCAGGTTGGAAGGGGCAGCTTCCAATCCAAAGTGGTTCGAGGTTGCCTCGGGATTGATTTGCATGCAACCCAAATTCAGTTCCGAGTGACAACACAAGGCATCGCTTGAGATCGAAAGTGTCAGGTAGGAGAGTGACTTCCAACTTAAGAGAATGGATTTTGAATTCAATAGGTAATATCGACTCCACACTGTGTACTAACTGGAAAGGGTAAAATATGGTGGTAGTATTGACCGAATTTCGGTATACCTAGAGTGCAGGATATAGCATAATGTGCTAGTTAGACTTACTCTGGCTGAAAATTTTCTGCAAAATGGTCTTGAGAAACTTGTTGAAGGCCTCTACTTGTCCATTTTTCTGGGAGTAATAAGGGAAATAATGACCATGTTTAAACCCAAACTTAGATGTTATCTCTTCCATCATTTTGTTCTAAAAGTGACTTCCATGATCAATGACAATATCACTCGGGATACCGAACCAAGCGATAATTTGATTGAATACGAAGAAGGGGACAGTCTTCCTATCGGATTTAACTGTAGGCATGGCTTCAACCCACTTAGTATAGTAGTTGATGACCATGATAATGTGTTGATGCTCCCCAACCAAAGTTCGTTTGCAATCCATGAAGTCCACTCCCCACTTGGTAAAGGGACCAACGGTAATGACTGGGTGAAGAGGGGATGGATGCGAGGGAATTTTTTGAGTGAACAACTGGCAGGGGTGACACTTCTTAACCTCTTCAACACAATCTTTAAAGATAGATGGCCATAAATAACCGGCTCACAAAATTTTCTAGGTTGTCGCAAGCCCGAATAGATGACCACCACAAGCCCCACTCTAGCAATCGTTTAGGACTAACTCGGCTTCCTCATGAGTTAAAAAATGATGCAGGATATTGTCTATTCCTCGGTGATACAAAGTGTCATTAATGATAGTGTAGTTCTTAGCTTGGTATCGTACACATTGTCAATCATCTCACGAGAGATGTTGAGGGAACTTCAAGGTTTGAAGATAGAGAATGATTTCTCCAATCCATGGGTCGAACGACGAGACAAAGAAAATGTGTTTGTCCACAAATGAATCAACATGGATAACATCCTCATCTAATCGTGGAAATTCAGATATTAACTCTGCAAAGACTAGTGATTTCTTGGATTTCATAGAAGCGAAATCAAGATCAAATTCTTGTAAAATGACAATCCATTTATTATATTTCCCCCCTATGATATGCTTGGTAAGGACGTATTTAAATGGATTGACATCGGCCACCACAGTAGTCTTGCAAAGAAATATATAATGGTGTAAATGTTAGACTGCGTGAATGATAGCCAAAGATATCTTTTCAATGTGATAATAATTAAGCTCATAGACGACTAAGTTTTGACTAAGACAATATATGACATGCTCGTGGAGCTCATCATTCGCCTGAACCAAAACCATACCAATCATCTCCTCAGACGCGATGATATAAAGAAAGTAATCCCTACTGTAGTCAGGAGACCTCAGTAGAGGTGTCGATACCAAGGATTTCTTCAAAGCATCAAAGGACTCCTGGGCTCACTCATCCTAGATAAAAGGGGTTTCCTTCTTCAAAAGACGCATGAAACCCTTAGTGATATTGGCATAGTTTACTATAAACCAACGTAAAAAGTTAGCTTTCCCCTGTAAACCTTTAAGTTGTCGAATAGTGCACGGGGGAGGCAATCAAAGTATTTCCTCAACCTTTAATGGATCTACCATGATCCTAGTCTAAAAAACTAGAAATCCCAAAAGACGACTAGACCTAATGAAAACGATGCACTTATGAGGGTTTAACCGGATTCTATAGTAATGAAATATTTCAAAAACAAGGAGAAGGTGTGTAGCATGATCCACTCTCTTACGAGAGTAAGCAGCAAGATCGTCAAGGTAAGCTTCGACTATATGCTTAAGATAACGGAATGCGAAGGTCATATCATGTTGAAAGGTTTATACAACATTTTTAAGCCTGAAAGGCATCTTTCGATATGCAAAAGCACCCCAAGGAAAAATAAATTTGGTCTTGTGTTGATCCTAGGGTTTAATTTGAATTTGGTTATACCCTGAAAATCCGTCCATTAAAGAAAACACTTTGCTTCCCGCACACTCGTCGAGAATCTCATCGATGAAAGGTGTCGGGAGATTTTCTTTAGGACATGCTTTGTTTATGTCACGAGATTCCATGCATACATGGATGGTTACTTTCTTCTTATTCACATGATCGAGATTGCATACCCATTCAGTCAAGGGAACTAGGTAGATAAATCCATCATTAAGTAGTTTCTCTACCTCTTCTTTAATAGCAGGGGCCTTCCAGGGATTGACAAATCTAAGACATTTTCGAACATGTTTAGTATCCAGATAAGTTATAATATCATGCTAGACAATACGAGGGTCAATTCCTAGCATCTCTTGATATGACCAAGAAAACACATCTTGGAATTACTTGAAGAGTTCGGTGTAGATCAGGATTTCTTCTAGTGAACAATCTCCACCGATATGTACGTTTTCAATCTTGCCAGGGATATGAGAGATATCAATCATGATGATAGGAGAGATACTCGCCATATTTCCTTCAGCATAAATTTCATTCCTATCAAGTGGAACTACGGAGTGACTGACTATCTCACTCAAAGTAGATCGAAAGTCATATTGTTCGATACTTTCAAGCTCTAGGAGAAAATAAGAGTGATGATTCATATCATCCAAAGTTTTTTTGGAACCATTCATGGCTTCAATGATAGCATCATCCAAGGGAAAAGTCTCATTGAGGCAGTCATGTGAACAAGACAATGAAGTGGCCCACACGAGATTAAGAATGAGATCCTCTTTGTCTGTCAGCGATGTAACAGGATCAGGATCAATGTAAGACTAAGAAATAACTTGATACACAACCTCTATTGCCCATGGTCGCATGACCATTCCATCATGTGACTGACCTTCACAAGACAAAGTTGAGGAAGGTAGGGTCCAAGGATCGTTAAAATAGGAAGTGTGGAAAGGAACAGACCTCTCTGACGAAACAAGCCTACTGTACATGGTGTAAACATGGTGAGTTGGTGCCATGAAGTCGAAAGTAACCATAAGGGAAGAATACATTTTGACACTGATATTCTCAGTTTTTGGCTGAGAATTTTCGACCATGGGGATTGACGGTCCAACAGATGCATTGGGACTAGCATATGCAAAGGATAACTGGTCTATCATCACTATCTTCTCATAAAGTGTAAAACAAAGAGTGTGGAAGATAGACGACACAATGATAATCATAACATAGGTCCAATTGTGTCTTAGTAACAAGTTATAATCAAGAGGAGCATAAACCACCTCAACATTGACCTCTACCGTCTTCCCACCTAACTGGATCGGAAAGGTAGGAAGAATACCGTGAGGGTGGAAGGAACGACCATCAAAAGAAGTCAACATGGTTGAAGATAGAGAGAGATTCGGAGAACTAAGAAATTTCCAATAGATCAGGGACATCACACATGTAGCACTACCTTCATTAACAATTGCACATTTTATGGTATACTTTAAGTACCCCATGTGGATTTGGAATGCCACATGGTAAGGAAAACAAGGATTCACATTTGTGACATCAAACTTGATAAATTTTGAACCACTGGGTTCTAGAGCTCCTAACGCAGATATAAAGGCATTCCTCTATGAAGCACACATATCAAGTACCCCTAGATCCAACATCACACAAGGGGTTTGACCCAGGTCCTCAATAATAGAGTAGTTCTGGGTGGCTCTAGCATTTGGATTGTGGGTAGAGCGCTTGATTAGTCCTTTCGGAATACGAGGTGGTGGCTCTGTTTTTTCAATATGTAAAGTCATCTCTGGAGGAGGAGGAGGATATTCTATACTAGGTATAGCATGTCAAGAACTATAATCATGAGATTGAGTGGCTACATGAACTTTGGCATTGACCATATTGATACACAAACGGTCATCATCTTGTGATGGCGGGTTTTGACTACCACTGGCCACATTTTTTAGTCCATGTGATTTTTATGTGGGAAAGGATTCATGAGCACAATGGGAAGTAGAGACAAGAGCCTCACAGCTTCCACAAGTTTGGGGAATAAATGAGTAAGGTGATCGTCTGTACAAAGCTTACAGGGAAATTTCACCTTACGACTTTCTTTCTTTCCCTGTCCAATGTTATTATTTTTCTTCTCATTACTACCATTGTCCTTGTGTTTATTATTATTTTTCCCACCCTTACGATTATTATTACGTTCTTTCTTATTATTCTCACCTGGTTGTTGGTTACCATTTTGTCTGGTTGGCGATTGCACAGAATGTACATCCACCAACTGAGTGGGATTGGAAGACACAGACAAAGTTGGCCCTCCTGCAGATTGGTTTAGAGACAACTCTTACAAATGGATTGTCACCGAGTCTATCGATTTTACATTTGTAGAGCCTACAATATCATCGGCATGAGGTCCAGGATTTTGTCTAGGGTCATATATTGACATTGGTTCATCCAAAAAAATGTGGTATAACATCCCAGACTGAGCATATATAAGATCTAACTGTTAGGATTTGAAGATTGCTTCTTCCTCAGTGGTAACCCAGGATGTAGAAACATCCTTTGATATAGGAGTTTGCAAAGACTTAAGGAACCATTCTAAAATAAAGGCTGGGGGTATGGAGGTTTTAATCAACCTCTTCCGTCTATGTGACTCCTGGATATGATCTGATATGTGAGTGGCTATGTCCTGGTGTAAATTCGACAAAATTTCTAGGCCAACATTGTAACAAACCGACAATTATAAGTGGTTAACAAAGACCAATACCATATGAATAAAGGTCCTATATGCCCCCCTAGGTATCTCTATATACCATTTTGTAGCGACCCCATTGAGGGTGCGTTGAAATAATCTTAACCAAATGGAATCATCATTAAGGGAATTTGAGGAGCACCATAAGTGAAAGGTAGTAATGTGATCACCAATATCCTCACCATTCTTACCTTCGAATCTTGGAATGTCCGAAAGGAGCTTGGTGGGGATGGGTGGACATGTATGATCAAGACACACAAGGTCGTTCATTAACTTAGACAAGTCTGGTAGATTAAGCATGGCGATAAAAGGGAGGCAAGGTTGCGACATCTGGCCCCAAACTCCCTGGAAATATTGTGCTTGAGGAAATTTAGCCCATCCAAGGTTCTGGTAAACACCATGGCCCTGTCCGAGATTGTAAGACCCTCCTCTAGGATGATTCATAAGAGGTTGGTTGGGCAACATTCCAGTAGGAGTTGTCTGACAGGGGTTAAGAAAATTTCCTCCAGTCAGATTGGATCTGGTTTGGGGGTTTCCCAAGGCATGAAACTAACCTCCTCCAGGTGTGAATTCGAAGTATAGAGGTGGAGTTTTCATGCCAAACGTGGTGTTTAGAATATACACTGAGGATGTAAGGGTATAGGACCGAACTTGAGCAGAAGCTTGTCTGCCAGGTTGGTTTCTCCACCCAGAAGCAAGAGGATTAGACCCAAGGTTAAAAGAGGGAATGCCTCCCATATTAGGAGTCCTTTGAGGGATTTGAGAACCACCAAATGAAAATGGAGTATAAGAAGGTGTAGTGCCCCCAAGTCCAATGCTAGCATTAGGGCCAGCAGCTGGGATGGAGTTTGAAAACTGTGAAGTAAAATTCAGCATACCATAGGAAAAAGGACTAAAGGTCGTAGGGATGGACTGAACATTATAGCATGGTAAGTTACCAAGATACCCAAATGTATTTGAGGCAAGATATTGAGCATTCACTATAGGATGGGTAGTAGTAATTATGGGTGCCTCGGACACTACAACCATTTTGGTTGCAGGAGTTGAAGGGGTGCCATTAACTATTGTAGGTGTGGGAGTCGAAGGGCTCCTAGTATTTTGAAGACTCATTTCAGTGCTCATCCTTTTAGAATCACAAGTTTGAATAGTGGAGGTGTGTGTACCACGTCTAATAACTCTATGCCTTTTAGAAGGAAAATACTTGAAATCTGGTGGTAACTGTAACAAGCGGCGGGACCAGCACGGACGCTAGTCTGACTCCATGATGACTTAAGACTCAAGATACAAAAATAAATCCTAAGTCCTACTAGTAATCAAATATCACACCAAAAATCAAATGGCCAATATGCACACAAACTGGGTAAAGTGGTTGAAAGGGGCCTCCCTCCCTAAAGAAGGTATGTCTAACCCAATAGGCCTGAGACTTCCTGCTAAAGATTAGAGGTAACAAAATCAATTATAAGGGCCTTCATGGAATTAACAACCATTCTGTCAGATCCCCCAGGAGAGGTAATCCTCCATAAAGGTTGTGAGTTATCTAACCCTTATCTGACTCGGGGTACCTGTAGAATAGCCTCTGTAAGTAACCTATGTGGCACCTAAGTCAAGCAACTAAGAAACCAATGTATAACCGATGCACACCAAAGCAGTCATAAGTCAGGTCCACCATATGGGAAGGGTAGCAAATCCCATAAACTTTAAAGTACCACCTCTCACGGAGGTAAGGGCACTATCAATATCCCCAGAAATATCTCTAACATTAAGAAGCTATCGGGGGGATATCCCTTCAACCAATCTCGCATGACCTCATGATTAAGTTCGATGTAAGTGGAGCCTCCTGATATTACTAATTATACAATGGATTTCTCCACTCCCTTTGTCAGACACATATGTTGATTTAATAGCCTTGGAGAATTTTACTCACAAAATCCTATTCCAAGTCACTAAATCCTAAGCTAGTTTGTGCACCCTAGAAAATAAAATTGTGACTAATCAATTTTAAATTATAGCATAAATTTTAATGGATGTGCTTACTCAAAAAGGTATGGTAGTGAAACTCATGATGTTATGACTCAGAAAGTAAAGTAAATATGAATACAATGCAAAGTCCTAACTTCAATTTTCAATGAATGATATGTTTCTTAAAACAAATGCAATTTTGAATTTCAACTTTGCAATTCTGAAGTAAAAAATGAAATCTTTCTCTACATGCACTAAGATATTGACAAAGACTAAAAAGATCAAAATGCCAAGCAATGCAAAATGCCTAATATTTTTGTATTTTCAATATAAGGAAAATGAAAATGCACGGACTAAACAACAACTTGATATATAAAAACTCTATTGTGTATAGAAAGAGACAACTCAAGTAGGATACTAAGAAGCAAGAAACCCAACCCAATGTACAAGGACAATCAAAATGAAAATATGATGAGAAAGACATTGCCTAGAAATTCAACCAAAAATAGGTTTCATGTCATCCCACAGACACTTAACAGTCACTACAGAGACCAAGAAGACTCAACAATCATCAAAACCTACCCAACAACCACCAAACCGAACCAACAAGCAAAAGAGGTTGATTTACATGATTGTTCAAGGAAACAACATGTATGTACATAGCTTGCAGAAGGATAGCACACATATATACACGATTGTCAAGGAAAAAACCATGTATATTTTTCAAAAACAAAGCTAGGCAAGGGAGAAGGCTGAAAAACTCAGACCCATAGTGAATAGAGGTTGTCAAGAAATGATACGAAAATAAAAACAATAGGAACGAGAGAAATCTAAGGAGAAAAACACTCCAAACCCCAATAAAGAAGATTCAATCCCTAGTATGGTCGCCAATTCTATTACGAGGAAAATATCTCTATGGCTAGGGGTAAACCACAACAGACGAAAATGACTACAGAAATAAACTATATTCTCAAGTATGATATATAAACAAATATGCTAGTAAGACAAGACAAAAGGCCTACCTCGTCCAGACGTTCGATGAAGTCCACCATTGAGCACTTGACCCAAAGAAATATACCTACAACTAGTCCTCAACAACCAAGTAAAGCAAGCATATGGTGATAATATATGATGTTATCACATTCAATAAAATAATCCATTAATATACATAAAAAATACTCCCATGGAATAATAATTCAAATATTCACAAGATATCAATTGGACGTGAAAAGACTATTTCTATTACTATATGATCAACATAAGTGAAAATTTTATAGACTTCTGTGTTGGCACGGTTCAGAACCGAGAAACTAAGTTCCTTCTAGCTAGGTCTCCACCACTTCAATCATCCACCAAAGGCAAGCTCATAGAAGAGGGACAATGAATTTCTCAATCAATAAGGGAAAATCTTGGGGGATGAACACTATGTTCAGACTTAAAGGACAAAGGGATGCAAACTCAACATGAAATGAATAATTTATCAAGAGTAACTTTTCTCTCAAAGTTGAATTATTTCGCCTCTCTTTTCCATAGATTGGAATTGGCCCATTTATATCCTTCAAATGGAACTGAAGGGTCGACTCAGAACGTTTCCATTATATAGAAGGCCAAGGATCATAGATCTCTTGTCATGACATGGAAACCCGACACCATTTTTTCATTTTTGGGCACAAATCCTGATGTACGTGGGCTATAGTGGTGCATCCTACGTATACACATGATGTATAGTAGGAAAGGTGCATACATGTGGGAAAAAATGTATTTTTATCTCTGGGATTTGCAAAAAAGGGATGAAAAGTCTGCATAGGGAAATGGAAAAAGGACCTCTGTGAAAGATTGTATAGGGTGAGGAAAATCTTGCTATAACAACAGAGTGCAGAACATGGAAGATACATAGAGGGCTTGCAGTCAGGAAGATAATATCAGAGGGATGGATGTCCATATGGGCATTGAAGGAACAAACTTAAATGGACATGGAAAAGAAAAGGAAGAAAACATGAATATGGTAGAGACCATTAAAAATTTGCAAAAGGATCTCCAAATCCCTAAAACTGATAATGAAAGAGTTACGAAAGCCAAGGAGTAGGAGGAGGAATTCAACATGAAGTTAATGCAAAGCTTGAATAGAATAGAAAATAAATTGGATAAGGAGAGTGGCTCAAGAAAATCAGGAAGTCACAAGTCTCCTGATGAGAAAAGAAGAACAAGAATTGTTAGCAGACATCACCATCATTCCCTGAGGCATTCCAATAGGAGAGCACACAACTACTCAAGTCTATCCCCTATCAAGAAGCATAAGAGGTCTAGGGTGGATGAGATACGAGGAAAAATTAACAAAATAAAACCTCCTACATTTTTTATGGTGAGCACAAGAAGGACGAAGATGCAGATAAATGGCTGCTAGACATGAGAAAATATTTTCAATTTCATAATTAATCTTCACATGCAGAAGGAAGAATTTTCATCGATCAACTCAAGGAAAAATCATCCATGTGGTGGGATCAACTTGTGTCGGTGCAACACATTAAAGACAAAAATGTTACTTGGAAGGTGTTAACACATGAATTTGTAGCCTACTTCATAGGACTCAAGTAGTAATTAACGTTTACCCTCAAGAGCATTGTGGTGTAAATCATGTGGAATTCTGCCCATGATTTCCACAGGAATAATGAAATTTTTTTAGGTCTAAACAACTCAAACACCCTCAAAATCTAGTCGAAGGGTGTGTTTTCAACCACTTGGTCAAAATTTATCGCATAAAAATATGAAGGGTCATAGGCCATAGCCATGAGCACAAAGCACAACACTTAGAGCAGTCTAATATGGACTCAAATCAAGTGAGAAAGTAAGGTCAGTTTTCAGCGGAGGAGATTCCATTCGAAGTTTAGATTTGTGGCCCTCGGGCGATCAGGATCATAAAGTTGCATGAAGTTTAATGTCATACAAAGGTCTGAAGTCATGAGGTCAATCCTAGCCATTAGAAATGGAAAGGGCACGTGGCGAAAGATCATCATTTCATGGTTTCAGAACTCGGGAAGTGCAGAGGCAAGGGTTGTTAGAAATCACGAAGTCTGAACTCACGAAATGATCTGAATCGTTCAATTCAGAAGGGCATATGGCGCAAGATCATCATTTCACAGTTTCAAAACTTGGGAAGTGTAGAGCCAAGAGTTGTTAGAACTCACGAATTCCAAACTCGTGAAATGATCTGGACCATTCAATTCATAAGGGCACGTGGCAGCAGATAAGCGAAATCACGAGTCAGAGGTTTCAACATGGAGCAAGGTGCAAGTTCCCGAAACGCGAAATTGAAAAGCACCTAGGAGTTGGGCCCGTGGTCACATCCCAAGGCCACATAGGAGGTAGGCCCAAGGAAAAAGGTAAGCACACAACACATGATTGGTGAATAGGGTTTTCAAGGAAGAAATCACATCCATCAGATGCATAGCAGATCTGACCGTTGATCTGAATAAGGCCATTTCACAATATTGGGTATCGGGAGATTGTAGTCATGCGATGTGAACACCCTCGAAAAGAGAAATTGTGATGTGCCCAGGAGTTGGGCCCATGTCACAACCCGAGGTCATATGGAAGCGGGTCTAGGAGGAGAGGTTGGTGCCCATAGCATAGAGTCAGCCAAGGTGGAGTTTCGAGTAAGAAATTGTAGCCATCGGATGAAAAGCAGATCTATCCGTCCATATGAGTCAATCGATTTCACAATATTGGGTATCGATATATTGTAGTCAAGTGATGTGAAGGCCCACGAAATGAGAAATCGCGATGTGCCTAGAATTTGGGCCCATGGTCATGGACTGATGTCACATGCAAGAAAAATGTGGTGAAGGAGAAGTTGGCATCAAGATCTTTGGGAGCGCGAAGGAAAGAGTGAATTTCATGAGACCTACACCAAAATTTGAATATTCCTGTGTGAGTTAAAGAACGAGACCATCATGGTTTCAAGGTGTCGGGTTGACTAGAAGGATTGCTAGTAGTGCATGGTAGATCCATGGGCGTTATGTCCCATCCTAATATCGATGAAGGAAGCTAATGAAAAAATGAGTGGTGGTTGAAACCTAGGCTCACTCCATAAATGGAAGGTATAGAGGGTCTAGCCATGGGGATTGAACCGTCAACCCATGGTACTCCTGTGAGCAGATTTTATTGCAAAACCAATGCTGACTTGAGCTCACATCTGATAGAAGAATGACTACACAGTGTAATGGAGTGGCCGCCAACTGGAATCTTTGAATGTAGGGGTCTGATCAAACTCCTAGTAGTTGCAGTATTTTTGAGTATATATACTCAGTTTTGATATTTTGTTATGGTCAATGGTCGATCTAATCTCCTGTATTGTAATGTTTTAATGAAGCTCCAGTTCTCTAGTTAAGTAACTTGATATGAGACTTATTGTTTAATGAAAGTCGACTTCTATTTCCATATTATTTGTGTCTGATATTGAATGTTCATGATAGAAGGATTCGCATGGATTTTCATGACTGTGTTGTAATGGATGTTTGATTGCAGTGAATTTATAATGCTTTCAGTTTCTTGAAACTTGAAATCAAGAGGATCTTCTTTTTCAAAGTTTTTCCTCCTTAGGCATGCTAGAAGTCGTGATGTCTAGAGTAGACCTTTACATCTTCTCCTCAATTTCTTACTCCTACTCACCCTTACTACAAATTACTAAATGAAGTTTATCAAGACCTTATTTGCTTGTGCATACTGCCCCAGTTTTCTGAGTTAAAATGATATTAACCTCAGCCTGCGCCCATTCGCCCCCCTTTAAAATTATTTATTGTGACATATAGACTGATGGGTACTGGGCTTACCTCCCTTCCAGTCAGGAGGTGAATTATAGTGCTAAAATGAAGGAAAGAGTTTGAATTTCATGAGATCTACACCCAAAGTTGAATATTCCCATGTGAGTTAAATAACGAGACCATCATGGTTTCAAGGTGTCGGGTTGACTAGAAGGGTCACTAGCAGCGCATGGTAGATCCCTGGGCATTAAGTCCCATCCTAATCCCGATGAAGGAAGTTAATGAAAAAAGGAGTGGTGGTAAAAAACTCAACTCACTCCATAAATGGAAGGTATGGAGGGTTTGACCATGGGGATTGAACTGTCAGCCCATGGTACTCCTGCGAGCAGATTTTCCTTCAAAACCCATGTTGATATGAGCTCGCGTCTGATAGAAAAATGCCTGCACAGTATGATGGAGCGGACGCCAACTGGAATCTTTGAATGCATGGGTCCAATCATGCTCCTTGTAGTTGCAATAGTTTTGAGTATATATACTCAGTGTTGATATTTTTTTATGGTCGATGGTCAAGCTAAAATCCTGTATTGTAATGTTTTAATGAAGCTATGGTTCTCTAGTTATGTAACTTGATATGAGACTTCTTGTTTAATGAAAGTTAGCTTTTATCTCCATCTTATTTTTGTCTGATACTGAATGTTCATGATCAAAGGATTCACATGGATTGTGGTGATTGTGTTGTAATGGATGTTTGATTGTAGTGCAATTATAGCGCTTTTAGTTTCCTAAAACTTTGAATTCAAGAGGATCTTGTTTTTCAAATTTTGTCCTCCTTTGGCATGCTGAAAGACTTGATGTCGAGACAAGACCTTTACATATTCTCCTCAATTTCTTCCTCCTACTCACCCTTACTACAACTTAGTGACTGAAGTTGATCAAGACCTTATTTTCTTGTGCATACTGCCCCGGTTTTCTGAGTTAAAATGATATTATCTTGAGCTAGCGCCCATTCGACCCCATTTAAAATTATTCATTATGACATATAGATTGATCAGTATTGGGATTACCTCTCATGCAGTCAGGAGGTGACTTCTCGTGCTAACATTTATGGCGTCGTTTCTAGGGACAGATTGGAGCAAATTGAAGAGCTCCCTGGGAAGAATGACATAGATCCAACTCTTGATGGTAGACAAGAGAGGGATACAAAAATTGACTGTAATCATCTACCTGGAGACTCCATAATAAGAGAATCCACTGGGGAGGATCCTACTGAAATGAAAATGAAGGGAATGACTAGGTATCAACTTATGAGATTTCTTCGTGAAAAATTTCTATTCTTTATCAACTCATTTTTGTTTTTCCCTTCACATATAAAGAGGATCATATTGTGTTTTGTTTATTTGGTTGATCACCAAACTTCCTTTATATATACATCCTTGGAAGAAGAAGAATTGATTTCTTCCTATGTTGTAGATGTTGATATTATATCCTCAGCTCAACCTACTCATAAATATCAGCTTCATATTGAAACCCCTCCTGAACTCAATCACCCTTGCAGCCCTGAGAAGGTTGAAACTGATCCACAACCCCCTCAACTCTCATCACATCCTACTATTACTATTGACCCTTTCCATCATTGTGATAAGCCTCATATTCATCCCACTATTTTTCAACTTAGAATCAGAGACAAGTTGTTTAAACCTTTAAATATTCCATATCATCTTCATCCTTATCCTCCTGATTTCTTTAAGTACTTTCCCCATTTTTCTGGAGAGGATCATGTTAGAGTTGTGAGGCATGTGGAGGTTTTCGAGAAATTTATTGATCAATTTGAGATAATTTATGAGGATGTTACCATGAGGTTGTTTTCCAAATCCTTGTTAGGAGATGTTGGTGTATGGTTTAAGGGTTTGGGAGATGACTCCATTGATTCCTAGGTTGAATTATGTAGTACATTTTTAAAGTGGTGGGGTGAGAACAAGTCCCTTGATAAGTACTCGGATGATTTTAATGCCTTGAGGAGAGGGGAATAGGAATCCTTGGTTGTCTTCAACAGATGGTTTTACAGTGTTTATCATAGTATGCCTGTAGATATCAGACCCATAGAGACTATTTCCATGGTGTACTATGTCATGGCTCAACATTCAGATCTTGTCCTTCTCCCGAGAGAAAGGAAATCTACATATTTATCACAGTTATTCATGGATGATGAAGAAGTAGAGGAGAAACTCAGAGCTTGTGGTAGGATTCAAAGTCAGTATCATCTCAACTCTGAATGTAAGGTAGTTTTTACCTGTTGTCCCTATGAAGAAAAGACTGTGGATAATTTTTTCTTTGACGTAGGTATCCATGAGTAGCCCTGTCTTGATGAAAATCATGTGAATGAACAACTAGAAACAACAGTTACTATTGTTCCTGAAATGGATATTTTTAACAATTATATTCTTGGTGAAATTATTGTTTTAAAGGTTGATCATAGATGTTAAAGGAAACCCATTTTTGATAAATATTCTAGTGATGACGAGCAGCAATATTATCTTATATTTGATCACTATGAAGACAGTAAGGATGATGCAAAGGTTGGCCTTGTCATAGAATACATAACTCGAAGTTTTGATCAGGAGAAACTCTTAGTTGAGGCACATGAAGAGATCGTTTATACACAACCAGAAGTAAATCTCCAGTCATCAGTGGATCAACAACCACCTACGTCCATCCTTCTTCCACTTGTACCTATAGTTCACAGTAAGACACCTTCTGACCCATAGATGCCTGTGTCTTTCATGTTGGCAAATGTTTTACAGGAAGCATAAGATTGTCATTGATGTCAAGTACAACAGTAATGATGGCTTGAGTACAACACCAATGATCAACAGGCAAATAGAAGATAAGTCCAGGAAGATCGAATGATCGAAGGAAATGCTGGCAAGTACAATAGTGAAGATGGCAGGATCAAAGTGTGCATCGATGGACAAACAAGAACAACGTAGGCTCAGGAGGAATTAGCGCAGAGTCAAAATTCTTCCAAGTAAAAGGGATGTGTAAGCTTGGAGGAGAAGCATCGTTGATCGTTGGATCCCATCCTAAATTCCTGACAGCATGAGGGCCGTCAGATATGAATAAAATCAAGAAGAGCGGGCGTGGAAGAGGAGGATAGATCTCAGGTGTTAGATCTGAGCGCAGGATCCGACCACCATTGGATCGGGGAAAACTTGCACGATGTTTAAAGTGCAAGGAGAAAATGGGCTCACAAAATCCCAAAAGAAGGAGGACCGTCCATCCCAAGGGGTTATGTGGACCGTTAATCCGACTCCCTATCGGGGTTTCGAGGAATCACGAGATGGGAGATTGCGAGAAGATCAGGACCGTCGGATCACCAATAACATCAACCATTGATCTGAGCTCCATCTCGGAGCCTGGCCTATCGTGACTTGGAGTGACGAGAACCTCCATCACAGGAATCGCAATATGCGAGATTGCGAGAAGATCAGGACCATCGGATCACCAAGAACATGGACTGTTGATCTGAGCTCCATATCAGAGTCTCATCTATCGCGACTTGGAGTGACGAGAACCTCCATCACAAGAATCGTGAGATGTGAGATTGCGAGAAGATCAGGACCGTCAGATCACCAAGAACATGGACCATTGATCTGAGCTCCACCTCAGAGCCTCGCCTATCGCGACTTGGAGTGACGAGAAGCTCCATCACAGGAATCGCGATATGCAAGATTGCGACAAGATCAGGACCGTCGGATCACCAAGAATGTGGATCGTTGATCTGAGCTCCATCTTGGAGCCTCGCCTATCGTGACTTGGAGTGACGAGAACCTCCATCACAAGAATCACGAGATGCGAGATTCCGAGAAGATCAGGACCGTTGATTCATCAAGATCATGAACCGTCGATCAAGGTCGATGAAGATCATAAGTTCACAGCGAAAGTGCGAAATGGGTAAATAACGACAATACCCTTCAGAGTTAATCCAATGGTGCAGGTGAATTTGAACAAGATCGGAGGGCTACTATTGCATGACACAGTGAAACTGCTAGTAACCATTGATGGTTTCTACCAGAGGATGCGAAGAGACTTCGATGTGATTTCCAGAGGAGCAGAAGAGTCACATGGAATCTGCCAGTGGAATGAAGACAACTCATGGAGGCAATTGACAGCTGGATGGGATTGAGGCTATAATCGAAACAGAGAAGGTGAGCTCGACTGTCACAGAGAATATGAAGAGTCTCAACTAACAGAGAGGATGAGGAATCTCATCATAACACCCAGTGATACTGGACATGCGGGGTGAACCACCATAGAAGCTGAAGAGTCACGATGATGATCAGATAGAGCACTTGAGAGGTGGAGGATAACGACCGAGATTATGCATGTAGAGGCATGGAGAACATTGAATGCACAAGGTGCACAAAAGCTATAAATACATGGTACAGAGAAGAGATTGTGTTGCTGTTACGATTGGAGGTTGCTGTGAATGTTGTTGGTGAAGGTAATTCATGTGTGAAGAAGGAGGAGAGTGCAGCAGTTGAATAGCACAGAAGAGGAAATGTGCAGAGAATGGAGATGGCACACATAGCATAAAAAGAGAAGAAGAACAGACAGCGCAAGTGATGTGAGAAGAAAGGCAGTGTGGAAAAAAGAGCAATGAGATGCAGCAGAACAATGAGAAGTCGGGTAAGCCATTGTTGAACATTATATCACTGTAGTAAGTTTCAGATTCAAAGATTTATATTTTAGGGTGGTTGGGAGGTGTTAGGGAGGATTGTTGTCCTCAGAGGTTCAAGTGGGTGCTTGAACACAAGGAGTTGGTTCTTCCTTCTAGTTGGTGCTAGAGAACACAGGGAGTTGGTGCTTCTTTCTGGTTGGTGCTAAAGAAACCAGGGTGTTGGTGCTTCCTTCTAGTTGGTGCTAGAGAAAACAGAGAGTTGGTGCTCTCAGCAAGTTGCATCTTGCTAAATAGAGGTTGTAGCCTCATTATGAGTTGGTTCTCATATGTATGATAATGTAAAGAATGTAATTATTACTTATCATACAAAGAAAAAGAGGTTTTTACCATGTATGGGTTTCCTTGGAAAATATCTGTCCCTGTGTTTCTCATATATGTGACTAATGCTAAATGTGCCTGTGTTTATTTCTCTGCATTATTGTGTTCATCATTTAGTGTTTATGCAAAGAGTTTTTAAAAGAAGCATAATTATTTAAGCTCAGTAACAACTGATTCACCCCCCCCCCTCTCAGTTGTCTAACAATTGGTATTAGAGCAGGCCCCTTTTATCTAAGGGTAGATCCTAGAGCTTAAACATGTCAAGCCATGAAGGAAATTCAACCAATAAGGCCCCTCTGTTCAATGGAACAAACTTTTCCTTCTGGAAAGTTAGAATGAGAACCTACATAATGGCTTTAGGTGCAGATGTCTGGGATGTGGTAGAGACTGGTTATGTAAAGCCAGTTGTGCTAGCTAATAAGGATGACAAACTAGAATTTAGCTTCAATGCTAAGGCTATGAATGCTATCTTGAGTGGGCTTGCAGAAGCAAAATTCGTAAAAGTTATGCATCTAGGAACTGCCAAAGAAATGTGGGACAAACTCGTTAACAATTATGAAGGTAATGAGAAGGTAAAGGATGCAAAGCTTCAAACCTACAGAATACAGTTTGAACAGCTGAAGATGAAGGAAGATGAAACTATTGGAAAATAATTTATGAGAATAGAAGAATTGGTAAATGCAATGAAGGCACTTGGTGAAACAATTGGGGAACCTTCTTTAGTTCAGAAAATCTTGAGATCTCTCCCAGATAGGTTCAACCCGAAGGTCTCTGCTATAGAAGAACTTAATGATCTGAAAACCTTGCAGTTTGACCAACTTCTCGGAACATTGATTGCATATGAAATGAGAATAGTTAAAGATAAACCCACCTCCAGAGAAACATCATTTAAAGTAGACAAGAATGAGGATTCTGAGCCCGATGAAATTGAAGAAAAATTTGTGAAGAGACTGAAGAAGGGATCAGGCAAATACAAAGGAAAATTGCCCTTCAAATTTTTTAACTGTGGTAGGATAGTTCATTTTGCAAACAAATGTCCCCACAAAGGAAAGGATCAAACTTGTGATGATGAGGAGAAATACAAACACAAAAATTTCTTTAAAGAGAATAACTTTAAGAATAAAAGTATTTGTGCAAACAATGATGATGATCCTTCAGATGAAGAGGATAATGATTAATCTATTGAAGATAAACTAAATGACTTCACACTTATGGCCAAAGAGAATTATGATATTCAAAGCACAGGAAGTAATGAGGATGATGAAGAAGTTGTGGTTGACATGGAAGGAGAACTGATCAGTGCATTAGAAGAGATTGACATACTAAGAATCAAGAACAGAAAGCAAAGACAATTGTTAAAACAGTTCGATAAAGACAGTAAAGAACCTGGTGAAGACCGTGTCCTACTAAAAGTAGAATTGGAAGAGGCAAATAAAATCGAAGAGATTCTGAAACAACAACTATCAGAAAAGAAGGCAAGATGTGAATCATTAGAACAAGAAGTAGTAAAAACAGGGAAAGAAATGGAGAAATTTCAAGCCTTGTATAATCAGAATCTATCAAGTATCAAAGCCTCAGAAGGATTAACCACCATTCTGAATCAGCAAAGGAATCCCAAGCTGAAAACTGGTTTGGGATATGAAGAGGGATCAAGCAGTGGGAAGCTAGGAATTGAAGAACCTATCAAGTTTGTCAAAAGCACAACCAATGACGATAACAAACCTGTAGAAAAAAAGGAAGACAATCAGCCACCCAAGATGAGTAAAGGAAAAGGTTCCAGTATTGAATCTGAAGAATGAAGAAACAATGTTCTTTCTACTAAAGGACGTTATCAACAAGAAAGAAATCAATTTGTTCAAAGAAGACAACCATTTTCCAGGTACAAAGAATTTTTCTACGGCTATTGTTTCTATTGTTCTAACTTCGGTCACAAAGCTGTAAATTGTTCCTTAAGACCTAGAAATGAGCAATCAAGATTTCAAAGGAATAAATACTTCCCACAACAAAGAATGATACAGTCAAGTAATAATCATTCACATACTGCAAATTGCCAAAGTAAGTCTGGAAACATACAACAAAGGAGGGCAAGAAATAATCAACAGTCAATAAGTAAGCAACATTGCAACAATAAGTTTGACTTATTGACTAATGAGGTTGAATGCTACACTTTTCATAACTTTGGACATAAATCTATTGACTGTCGGTTAAGGAACTATGAACCAGATTCAAAATCTCCTGTGGAAAATGTCAAGTTTTGGAAGAAGAAGGAAAGTAACAAGTGTGGATTAG